>QJPP01000364.1:600000-1034265 GCA_003996215.1 Jaltomata sinuosa | reverse complement strand
ATTAGAGTTTTGATTATTATTAAATGTCATTAACTTACATATTCAATTAGTATTTTTCACTTTTCTTTTTCACATAAGAAATTTTATATATATATATACATTTCATAATACAACATATGTTATATAGATTTTAAAAAATAAAAATTGTGATTACAAAAAAAAAAAAAAAGATATAAAGCTTGATAATACAAGGGCAAAATAGGTATTTAAAAAATTCAATTAGGAAAAAGGGGGGAAAATGATTATTGTTCAAAGTTGAGGGGGGTGTTTGATTTTTAAAGCAAAGTTCGGGGGTGTAAACGATTTTCACCCGGGTTGTTATTGGTGATAACATTTACTGGGTTGGGGCATGGCTCCATAGCCAGGGAGGAAAAATTACGGTTTGTCAACATCTGCTGAAGTATAACTATTCCCCGTGCATCGCCCTTCCTCGCTGTCGTTGGTAGAAAGGTAGCTATTGTGGCCAGCAAAGACTACATAATCAAGCCATAATCAATAATGATGATGCCTATGATGATGACGCCCGACGAGGAAGATGATGAGGACGACAATCACGTCGATGATCACCATGACAACAAGGAAGACCACATGGTCGATGATAATGATGATGACGATGAAAGTGATGAAGAGGACTATCACGTTGATGATCACTACAACGACAATGATGACAACGAATAGATATAGATTTTGAGTTATAAATTTATGTTTTTGTAGATATAGTATTGAATTTCCAGTAGAGAAAATTGTGGAATTTTATTTAATTTTGATGATTTATATAGGTTGTGGAAGCAGAAGTTAAAATTTTAATGTATTGCCAAGGATGCAAAAAATAAATTGCCAAAACCATATCCAAAATCAAAGGTACTCTCTCTTCCGTCTTTAACAAATTTGAACTATTTTTGTATGAAAATTTTGATTTTTAGCCTATGTATGTCGCTCGGACTCTTCAGATCGATGTGTGTCAGATCCTCCAAACGTAGTGCACTTTTGGAGAATTTGACATGTGTGCGACAATATTTTTTAAGAGTGCGAGCAACATAGCTTTGAGCTGGTAGATGCAACTTTTCGCTTGCGATAATTATGGGTAAAATGTTTGTATTGCAGCTTGTTTTCGGAGCTTTGTATATATATAAGTTGTAGAACTCTTTTGCCTGGACTGGAGTAAAGAAGAGTTGTTGTAACTGCTATCATCTATATTTATCACAGTATAACAAGCAGCTGCATTCCGATTGAGGGTGCAAGGCCTCCAACAAAGTGAATCATCCTAATTTTCTTTCCAGAAGGAGAATTGAGGGAATCATTCTATGCTCATAATGATAATGGCTAATATGCAGTTTCACTGTTAAATAGACCGCATTATAAGTACATTAATTTTCCCCTTCTCATTTGAGATCTCTTAGTAGTGCTATGGTTAAGTAACATGTCTTCTTACCCTTTCTATTGTTACACTTTTCAATAGAGTTAGAACTATGGGATATTGTTTCTCTCCTTCCTGCAACTTTCAGAAACTCTTAGATTAGTTTTAAGAGATATATTGAAGGAACAATTGGTAACTAATGAACTAGGTTTAAGAAGCTCCATACAAAATGATAGCTTTTTTTTATAATGAATTCTTCCCTGAAAAATGCAAACATAGACAAAGAAAGAGACAATGATATGAACATAAAAAAAAAAAATCAGCAATAGTTCCTCTCGTCTTTGTTCTCAATTTTTCTTTCTTTCTTTGTTTGTTTCTTCTCGAATAAGATCAAGCAGTACAATATTTCAGTACCTCTTTTTGCACAAAGACCTCTTTTTTTACTTTTTGCCCATTCATATATTTATTGTCTTTATAAAGTTATTAAACATTCTTCGGTCAATATATGATTAAACATATATAAGTTATTATTAATTAATTTTTTTAATATTTTTGTGTAGATGAAAGAAGATTCATGTGGTGTATGTGATTGAGACTTTGTGTTGATTACGAACAGATCTAAAGGTATGTATGTTCTAAATCTTATTTATCATTCATATTGGTACTATTTATGTTCTTGAAGTGTTTACAACCCTTAGAACTTTTCGATGGTACTTTACATGTTTGACGTGTGAAAATTATACTAGATTATTTGAACTGAGTTAATGTTATACCAATTAACTTGATTGACTTTTGATTATGTACATGATTATTTTTTTCTTATTTATGTTATTATTTTTTTCTTATTTATGTTTTCATAATCGTGATTGTCACCTTATTCGGGTTAAGAATTGAAAAGAAGTTGTAGTGTACTAATTGTTGAATCTAATAAACATATTATATTTTGTTTAAAGTTAATTATTGATTTTTAATAAGTTATTCTTCTTTCATATATTTTATATTGATTAACGGTTTGACGTGATGCACACGTGCATCGCACGTACACTAAACTAGTCTATATCTATACTATATTAAAAGTGTGAAGCACCTTATAATGTGATTTGAACTTTTTGCCCTTCATTAAAAGTCTTCACAATAGATAAAATTGTCTTTTCACTTATTTTTTAATATTATTATTTAATTATTTTTATAATATTTAAAACTTTAAAATCAACTAAAATTTTGATTATTAATTATTTACTTATTTAAACTAGTTGAAACTCAACATTTAAGGAAAACAAGAGGAAGATGTCGTACGTGCAAAGCAAATTAAGAGAAGAAAGATTTCCGATATTTGATTCGTATAAAAAAAATTGTTATTTTATTTTTTGGCATGGAAAGTTTATAAGAAAGACCACAAAGAAAAATATAAAAACTCCTAATTTAATTGATTTGTAGTCCTAAATGTTAGGAAGTAATTATTTATAAGATCCAATTTGAAATTGAAATGCCATAAAAAGTCCATTATATGTGTGCAATAATTAACGTCCAAAAGGACATGTGCTGCATAATTAAGGTTATGCAATTTGTCTATATTTTCAATTAATAAGTCTTTTTATGGACTAGACCAAATTATTTTTGGTATATTGAATTTTATGGAAAGTCCATAAAGGTTTGGTGATCTTATATTTTAATTGACAATTGAATTCGAGATTTTTCATAAAAAAAATTCGTAAAGTTTACTACCCTAAGTAACTCATCACATAATTAAATATAAAAAAGATTTATAGGTAATATTATATAAAATGTGATGGAATCGAGATTTTTTCCATAGCAAAATTCCATAAAATGTATTACCCCATTTAACTCATCACCTTAATCAAATAGGAACCATATTTATGGGTGGTATTATATAAAGGGGGATGAAAAAAGTTTCAAGAACAAGTTTTTACTATGAAAAAAGTTCTTATGAGGAAATTTTTATTGAAAGTATTCATCAATTTCAAGTCTATATTATAGTTAATATCTTTTTTTCACTTTCGTTTATCATTATTTTTTTATTTTGTCTATTTTTGTTTATTTATATTGGTGTTTCTACTATGCATTATCGTGTTATTAGTCTCTTGGTAAATGACTTTCAGTTTTTTTAATTGCAAGTTCGCCACTTTTAGGTTGTCATCTTTTGATTGACCATAATTCTTTCTATTATTATTAAAATAATTTGAAATTGACTTAATTATAATTTTGACCAGATTCTTTAGATCGTTACGTTGTCTCTTTCTTTTTTTTGGCACAAGCTATATCATTAAAATAGATATAAAATCTATTCTAACGTCAATTGCTACTTTCTAATAATTTTGCTCTTTCATATATAGTTTTATTGATCGACGAGAGACATACGTGCAACGCACGTACACTAAACTAGATAAATAAAAGTGAAAGAAGGAAGTAGTTTAGTGTACGTGCGTTGCACGTATGTCTCACATCAATCAATAAAATTATACGCCATAAAATATAATTATTAAAAAGTAGCAATTGATGCTAAAATAAATATTGTATTATATTTTTTAATGATACAAATAAATAGTATACTGAAATATGTTATTGTTTTAGTATAGAATTTTAAATTAAAAATTCTAATATTTAAGCATTTAAATCAAATATTAAAGATAATAATTTTAGTTATACACATACGGATAATAAGAAGAAGCAATAGATAGTAACAGAACATAATTTGTAATAAAATAATACGATAATCAAGATATCAAAATAATACGATTAAACATAACCTTCACGAAAAATCCTCAAAGTCTGACCAAACATTCATCTATCACCTGTATTAAATCAAAAATAAAAAAATAAAAAATAACAGCTAGTAACAAAACATAAACTACAATTGACGTACATATGCTCAATATAAAAAAAATAATTTTAAAAGTTATTGGAAAAATAATTTCTCCTAAATAAGACTTCATCGGAGAACTACGTTGAGGATGTTATTGTATTGTTGTATTTAAGAATGATTTTAATTTATAGAAGTCCAATATCTTTTCGTCCAAAAAAAATTTACTTAAATATGGAATATTTTTATTTTTTCTTCCATAAATTATTATTTCTAAATATTAGTACTAATAAGTTTTTCATTTTTCTCTTATTAAATAACCGAAAAAGGGACCAATCGTGGGTAACAATGTGACAACTAAACTATTTTTTTTCTTCATTTTTTCGTGTGATTTGGCTATTATTACTTGTTTTTTATTTTGCTTTTTTTGTCATGATATTTTTATTTTATTAAAAATAATTAAATAATAAATTTTAAAAATTAAACTTAAATGTTAGGACTTTTAATATAGTTCAAATAAGGAATGATTTAAGAAGTAGAATTCTAGTCACTTTTAAAGTATTAAATATTAGAAATTCTTACCTTTTATAAATAAGTAAATATTTAATATTTATAACTTGAATTAATTTCAAAGTCCTAAATATTATGATAATAATTAAATGATAATTATTTGAGAAAAATAGTAAAAAGACGATTTTGTCTAAAGGAGAGACTTTTAATGAAGGGCAAAAAGTTCAAATCACATTATAAGGTGCTTCACACTTTTAATATAATATAGATAGATATAGATATAGATAGATATAGATATAGACTAGTCTATATCTATATCTATATCTATATTATATTAAAAGTGTGAAGCACCTTATAATGTGATTTGAATTTTTTGCCCTTCATTAAAAGGTTTCGCAATAGACAAAATCGTCTTTTTACTATTTTCTTCAATTTTTAATATAATATTAAATATTAACTATTATAATAATAATAAATATATGGAAATTTTTCTTGTGCACTCCTAAATATATGATAAGTCAAACTCCTAAGTATATGAGAAGTTTTCCGAGCCACTACGTACATATATAGAGCCCCCGCTCCTAAACCCTAAACCCAAATATCGGAAGAAGGAAGTACTTGAGAGTTGAGACACGCCATAGGAAAAACGAAGAACAGAGCACATTTATTGGTGAGTCTTGACAGTATTATTGTTAAAATAATTATATATTTGTAGTAGTGATATTTCACGAAACGATGTCTACTTACATACTGTGTTGTCATAAAACGGTACTACACTTGTGAAGGGACTTTTGTCTACTAGAGAGTTGGTTATAAGTGGACAAAATATACAATAAGCACTATCGAATTACTTTGTTTTAAACAATTCCAATAAAAAGTAAAGTTTTTTTTTTGACCTTTGAAATAATTCGTAGTCACTATTTTTTGAGTGTGTACTAGATAATCCACTCTTATATAATAGAGCATACAAACTACGTAGGATATTTTATGTGTAATCAAGATTTTAACTCTGTACGTGGTTTTTTTAATTTGTCATGCATGAATTAGTTTTTTTTCTTTTTCAATTCTATTTTAATTTGTTAATTTTGATGCAGTTTGCTTGGTTTAATTAATATTGCTTGGAGAATGTATCACATCAAGGATTTTTTTCTTAGATAAGCTTTTCGTGTTTTTCAATCTGTTTTTTATACTAATTATTGATATACCTTGGTAGGTTTTCTTTTTTATATATGTCTTCTTTTTACGTATTTTTATTCAAAGATTTTATATTAATTGTGATTTAATTTGTTTCTATTTTTTGTTTATTTGATTGAAATTATTGATACACTTTTAATATATTTGTTTATAGAAATTATTGTTTATTGCATATCTATTTTTTTTTTACTTAATATGATGAATGTTTGGTCAGGCTTTGAGAATTTTTTTATGAAGGTTAGGTTTAATATCTTTATCGTATTATTTTGTTATAATTTTTGCTATATTACTATCTATTATTTTTCTTATTATCCATTGTAGAGTTTGGATCTTTATTATTATTTGTTTTTACTAATTCAATTTAGTAATGGATTAGCAATGAATTATTAAAAAAAAAATTCTTAGCTACAAGCAATTTTGTGACAAAGTTCGTAACTAAGTCCTATTTTATTCTTAGTGTTTGTTGTTAAATAAGGTACACGTTTTGATCACGCGCAAAGCGCGTACACTAAACTAGTTATATTAAAAGTGTGAAGCACCTTATAATGTGATTCGAATTTTTTGTCCTTCATTAAAAGACTCTATAATAGACAAAATAGTCTTTTCACTTATTTTTCTCAAATAATTTTCATTTAATTATTATCCTAATATTTAGGATTAACTTCTTAAATTTTTTCCTTATTCAACTATGTAGGAAATCTTAACATTTAGAGGTTTAGTATTAATTAAAATATAACCATATATAAATATTCCTTATAAGTATACGTTGGTAGGGAGTTTTAACATTTAGAGGTTTAATATTAATTAAGTTTTACCTTACATAAATGTTTCTTATATAGTTGTTTATTGTAAAGAAAAATAAATAATTGCAAAAGAAATGATTTATTTATTATTATTCTAACATTAAGGACTTTAAAATTAATTAAAATTCTTATTTGATCTAAACAAGAAATTATAATATTTAACACTTTTAAATTAATTAGAATTTTACCTTATATAAAAAATAAATTCCTACAATTCTATTTAAGTCATATTTTAATCAAACTTTATATTTAGGTTAAAATCACATCCATATATGAAAATCCTAATAATTTGTCCAATACTCCAAGCCTCCATCGTCCATTATCCATTACTTTATATTAATACTTGAAGAGAAGACACCAAATTAAAAGACCAACTCACTTTAGGATTGTTCTATATTTGAATCAGTCCTCATGCATTCAACATGACCATATTTTTATTTATGCTAAAAATACAGGTTTGATTTTTGTCTTTTACTTCTGTGCTCATGAAGCAAAGTTCGATCATGATTGTGCTTTCCTCTTTACATTGGTATTCTTGTAGTAAAGTCAATAATTTAGGTGCCGATTACAAGCGAATTTGAAAGCGTATTTTTTTTTGAATTTTATTTCTCATTTATATTGGTACTATTTATGTTGTTAAGGTTAAATTTGTAGACGTTCTTCAATCAATATATGAGTAAATCTATATACGTCATTATTGATTGATTCTTCAACATTTTTTTATATGTGAAGGAAGATTCATATGGAGTGTATGATTGAAACTTCGTGCCGATAGAGAGCGAATTTAAAGGGACGTTTTTTTCTAAATTTTACTTCTCATTCATATTGGTACTATTTATGTTGTTAAAGTGTTTATTACATATGTGTATATATAATATGTTCAAGTTAATATTTTTTGTATCGGAATAATACATATAAGGCAGGAGTGACTCGATGTGACAGGTGTGCTACATCATCGACGAACAAGGTTAAAGTATCCATAACAATGTTGCTATTTTATAAAAAGCTAATTAATGGACGGGTACAATAGATATCTATTAGGTGATTGAAGTGTATTTTCGGTTGTGCTAAAGAATCTTGCAGTTGAAGCAGGGGCGGAGCTATGTGGAGCCCAGGGGGTTCACCCGAACCCCTTCGTCAAAAAATTACATTGTATATGATGTAAGGTCAAATTCTGATTTTATGAGTATATGTATTAAAATGAACCCCCTAGAAACCAATGAGAAGCTTAGCTCAGTCGCTAAGGGGGTTCAAGAATTGCCCAAGGTTGTGTGTTCAAGCCTACATGAGTAGCAAGTTTTTTTACCTTTTTAATGCTTTCCTAGCAAAGACTGAGATGGGTCATGGGCTTAATTTTTGGGCTTGGATCTTTGTTTTTCTTCTTTTCATTGTTTTTCTTTTTTCATGCCATTTTTCCTTTTTAATTTGTCTTTGTTCAAATTTATTAGACACATTCTTTTTTATTTTTCTATTTTTATTGCTCATTTTATTTTTCTATTTTTATTGCTCATTTTATTTCTACGTAACTCTCTTTTCATGTAGTAACTCGAAGAAACTCATTTAAAACGATGAATTGTTATTAAATTTGAAATTGAGATAGAAAAAATAATTTTTTAAAAACATAAAGTAAATTAAATTTAATCGAATGAAGAAATTTAAAAATCGTGAATATTCTTTTAACAATATCAATTTAATTGAATTTTCTTTCTTTGATTTCATGGCATTTCTTTTCTATTTTTTTCAATTCTATTTTAAAGAGATGGAAACTAAACTAAACTAAACTAAACTTGTTTGATTTATTCATCCTTTTTTTTTTATAAATGATGATTAACCTAGTAAATTGAACTAAATGAACTAAAAAAATTGGCGACGCCATTTATTTATCTTCTGAATATGTATTATAATATTAGTAACTAAATCCTTATACACTTTTAGAGAATTTTGGTGATTTTTGTAGTAGCATATGATTGAATGGATATTAATTCAATTTATTTTTTTAAAAAATACAAAATAAAGTAGAACATCTTAAATTAATATTAAAAAAAAAGCACAGAATTTTTTAAGAAAGCTCGATAAAGCAAGGTAATAGTAGGAAGAAAAGCTAACGCGGTACATATGACAAAGTAAGTTAAATTTAGCGTGTTAAGGTTAATCTTTTCTTTTCCCGTCTAGCTCTCTTTTTCACTTTGTAATTTTCACGTGTTTGCTCCTTTATACTTTGAACCCCCTGAGTAAAAATCCTGGCTCCGCTACTGAGTTGAAGATGGTGAAACCATAATTGATGGTGCATGTACTATAAAACTTATTTATTGATTGATTTTCACTGATTTTAACTTTTCATAACTATTTAACTTCTGAGCTGGGATATGTTCTTGCAAGACGGATATTCTTGTACGTTCTATAATTTAGGTTGATAACCTTTTCTGTTCATGCCAACTATACTTTTTCATAACTTGAACTGTAAGAGGCTTTTATTCTTCTTTCACTTGAAGTTAAGAACATTCTATTATAAGAGGCTTTTATTTTAACGTTAATAGTTACTCCCTCTGTTTCAATTTATTTGATTTACTTTCCTTTTTAGTACGTTTAAAAAAGAATGTCTCTTTCCCTTTTTAGTAACTTTTCAATTTCAACTTTCCACATGACATGTTTAAGACCACAAAATTAAAGGGCATTTTGATACATTTGACATATCTTTCATTTTTAACCACAAGATTTAAAAAATCTTCTTTACTTTCTTAAACTCTATGCCAAGTCAAAATAGGCCAAATAAATTGAAACGGAGGGAGTACTTTTTAATAATTTATTCCCTTCATTATTAGAATCCGTGTCCATTATGTTAGTTACTCCCTACCATCACTAAAGGAGATAACTACTCTCTCAATGACATGTTTCATTGATTGTGCATGTATTCCCGTTTATATCTCAATTAGGCACACTAACGATTGCTATTTGAAATATACATGTTAACTAATTGTACATACGATGAGAGCCTAAATAGATAAATTATTTTTAAAGTTGAAAATCTGATTTAGTTATATTCTAATGCATCATATAGGTAAAGTTGTTTTTTAAAGTTGAAAGAACTCTTGGGTTCATAAATTTGTTTCCCCGAGAATAACTCAAAAAACAATACATTTTAATATAACATTATATTATTTTTTATAAACACAACACAACATGAATTTTAAAACGTAAAGAAGATAAAAAGGGTGATTTACCATAGATTAAACTTAATAATTATCAAGTCAATAGCACAAAGATACCGGAAAAAAGGGCAAATTTATTTTTTTGGTTAAACAAAAAGTTCAAATTTATCTAAATATCATTTATATTTATAAAAAAAATGTCACGTAAGTACGACATAGTCTATTGGCATCTCATATAGTGATAAAATATGTACTCTTATAAATACAGTACAACTAATTTTAAACTAAATTCATCAACCTTGCATGTTTAAAAGATAGTGTACCAAATTTAGCTATTATGCCAATATAATACACATTTTTCCAAAAGTTTAATGAACAATGCATTTATTACAACATTAATTATTAGAGAGAAGTGTTGAAAATACATCTAAATTTGGCGCAGATTATTAATTTCGTTCCCAAATTATAACCAGTATTAAAAATACCACTACACTTGGCTAAGTGAATTTTAATACAAAAGTAATGTGTTGTGCACTCGCGTCCAACTGGACTAGGAAGTTGTTGTATTAAAAACGTGACATACACGTAAATAAATAAAGCCAATTTTTTTTTACTTATTACCCTAAATCTACCCTACCCGATCAATACCCCCTCAACTCTCTCACACCTCACAAGTCCCCTCAGAATTCTCTAACAAAACGCATAACATAACCCTTTAATTTTTACAAACCTAGCAAAAAAAATTTATACCTTATAGTTTTTACAACCCCAAATTTTTCTTTCGAAATTATCATCTGATCAAGAAATTTTCACCGTTACCAAAAATTCACATCTACAGAGAGTAGTCATCAACACAATAGGAAGAGAAAGGTTGTTCTAGCTTAAATAATTTAGCAATTAAAGAAGAGTAGAAGAAAAAATCCACTTGGGGGTGTTTTCGTTGGGGGTGATATTAACTTGAAGGAAAAAATAAATAAATAAAATTATTATTGTTTAAAGCCTATGTGACATTGTTTTGAACCTCTCACGCGCCTTTTGAGACATGAGGCCACTTGCTATGTCATTTGGCAAAACGGGATTGTATTTAAATATACTTAGTCAATCAAGTGTAGGGATATTTTTAATACTGATTATAGTTCAGGGACGAAAGTAATAATTCGCGCCAAGTTTAGGGGTGTTTTCAACACTTCTCTCTAATTACTACTATTTTTTCATAATTTAGTCTTTTTATATATTTTTTTATTAATCAGCATGATACACACGTGCATTGCACGTACACTAAACTGGTTTTTCTAAAATAGTGGAGCCACTAAGTTATTCATTTCACAAATATCCTCTTATTTAAATAAAATGGTATCTTTATCTTTTGATTTTAAAATAAATAGCATTTTATATAATTATAAAAGATATTAATAATATTCTTTCAACTTTACCTTAAAAATTAAATAAATAAAATTTTACATAAATAAAATAACTAGTAAATAACTATATTTTTTAAAGATTTTTATTAAGAATAAATTAGCAAAAAATACATCTCACTTTCTAGAAATATTATGCTAAAAGATATGCCCGGACAAATAGCATGTTTGGCCAAACTTCTAAAATTAGCTTATTTTGAAAAATACTTTTGGTGAGAAGCAGTTTGTATTTGACCAATAAATTTTAAAAACACTTTTGGGCAACAATTAGTGTTTGACCAAGCTTTTCAAAAGTGTTTTTAAGTGTATTTTTCTCAAACGTGCTTTTCAAAAAAGTGTTTTTAGGAAAAAGAAACCCACTTCTTTTGGCTTCTGAAAAACTATATTTGCTTCTCTCTAGAAACACTTATTTTCTCCTAAAATTTTGGTTAAAAACATTCATTTTTAAAAATAGACACTTTTGAAAAAAAAATAAACTTGACCGAACGGTCTATAAAAGCACTACTTATTTTGAAAAGAAGAGAGTATATAATTTCAGCTTTCTGCTAAAGGAAGTAGTGATTCTTAGCTTGAAACTCAAACTCCGTATTTTCTTGGAGTAATCAAATTTATCTGATAATATTGGCATGGACATAAAGTTTAGGAATGAAAAAAACTTATTATAATCTATAGCCTAAAATAAGTCATAGATATTTATATTTTTATAAAAATATTTCAAAATTTAAATTGTGCCACATTAAACGAGACAAAAAGAGTACTATATATATATATATATATATATATATATATATATATATATATATATACATACTTTTCAAAATAAGCTAATTTTAGAAGTTTGGCCAAACATGCTATTTGTCTGGGCATATCTTTTAGCATAATATTTTTAGAAAGTGAGATGTATTTTTTGCTAATTTATTCTTAATAAAAATCTTTAAAAAATATTGTTATTTACTAGTTATTTATTTATGTAAAAATTTATTTATTTAATTTTTAAGGTAAAATTAAAAGAATATTATTAATATTTTTTTACAATTATATGAAATGCTATTTATTTTAAAATAAAAAGATAAAGATACCATTTTATTTAAATAAGAGGATACTTATGAAATGAATAATTTAGTGGGTCCACTGTATAGAAAATTCTAATCCCAATTTATTTGCTATGTACCACGTGGAAACAAAATACAAGTGCCATACATTTCTCAAATTCACGTGTCCATTTACCATAAAATAAAGCAAAATTTTTGGTACAAATTGTATTACTTTTGATACAACTTGGTGATGCTTTGTTAGTAGCTCTTAGCCATTTATATATAGTAGAAATATATATATATATATATATATATATATTGGAGCCTATGCTAGCACGAGCCCAATATATGTTACTCCCTTTGATCTAATTATGTGATACATATAAAATTTGGGTTAGCTAGTATAAATAGCCTTTAATAATATTCTAATTATTATATATATATATATATAAAAGGTGTTTTATGTATTATCACTTTTATTATAAATAAAAAATTATAGTTGAACTTTAAATCTATCTTTTAATGTAAATATTATTGCAAGTAAGTTCAGTTTGTTTTAAGTCATTTTTAATCTTAAATCTCAATCAATGAAAGTTTATGAGACAAAAAGAGTTTGATTCTCCACTTTGCAATTTTATTTTTTCTTTTTCCTACCCACAATTTTAAATAAAATAAAAGTTGTTCATTGATAGGAAAAAAGAAAAAAACAATACGAATATAAGAAAAAAAATTAATGTTTTGACTTTATTTTTTCTTTTAAATTTTTAAATATTTGAATACGTATTTACCAAGTTGATATCCATCTCTATTAACTAACTGTTCAAATCTAAACATAAAAACAATTATTGTATATATTAGATTTTAGAAAATTAAGATTAACAAGTTTTTTTTATAAAATTAATTAAAAATTATTAATAAGAGGTAAATTAATTATATTATAATTTTTTATATTAATAATTATAAATTAAAACAATAATTTAAAAAATATCAAAATAAGGAAGGCACATGTGATATTGTAAATTACAGAATTTTAAGTTCCTAAGTTAGATTCTAAAATTCCAAAATGAGAATATAATTAAAGTAATAAAATTTATAAATGTAATGAAACAATAGTTGGAGAATGCAAAGAACAGTCAAATCTCGTTATAACAATCATTCGTTATAACAATATTTCATTATAACACTCTAATTTTCTCCAAAATTAATTTTTCATGTTATATTTTACTTCTCTATAACAATAGCGACATTCATTATAGCATGTGTAATAATATTTTGTAAGATATATATTTATAAAAATAAAATATTAAAAAATATTTATAGTTCAATCGTCAAAGTGAAAATTCAATGTCAACTGTTATAAAAAAAAAAGTAAAACAAGGAGATAAACACAATTATATAACTGCATAATTTTATACATAGTTGTCTACAACGCTAGACTGAAAGACTTTACATAAATTAGAAAATAAATTAAAAAATTTAAAAGATAATTTATCATTTAATTTCTAATTTACCATCATTATTAGCTATAGTCATTTTTCAAAATTAACATTCAAATTAATTCAAAGGGTGATATTGCAAAATTATCATTATATTTATTACTTTTTAAGATGTGTGTCAAGTTAATACTGAACAAAAAAATCTTATTATTAAAATAAGAGCCAAATAAAAAATATCATTTATTTACTTTATTAATTATAATTAATTAAAATAAATTATAACTTATTAATTTACTTAAATATATTAAAATTTTAAACTATTTGATATAAACCTACATAAAGAATAGTAAGTAGTTTCCCTTCATTTTTTAAAAAAATCAAAAATGGCCAAAGGCCACATTTTTTATACTATTATAGTAAATGAAAAGGACAAAATCCACGTAGTCAGAACTTACCTTCACTATAGGGCCTACCCTTATGGCATTTATGATAAATAGGAAAGTGTAGTGGGACCCATCCTATTCTTCAATAACATTGTGTGTAATTAAATTGAAAAGGAAGGATAATTTTTAGAGCTTTTGAAGAAGTACAAATTGTATTACTTTTGGTATAACTTGATGATGCTGTGTTAGTCCCTCTTAGTGGCTTATATATAGTAGAAATATATATATATATATATATATATATATATATATATATTTCTACTTATATAAAGAGGAAGTTAATTGACTAAATAGAAAAAAAATCACATAAATTGAGATAAAAAAAATTAATGACTAGAAGGAATAAAGAAATTTATTTTTGCGTTTTTAGGAAAAAATTAAAGGAATATTATTAGGAAATAAACTGTGAGAGATGATTGAGTCGTATTTAATTTAGAGGTAATTCTATGGAGTATCATATCAGGAATGAAAATACACTCTCTCTAATGTGGTATAAATAAATTACATGTTACTACAAACCTTTTAAATTTTACCGTCTCTTGACTTTTAATGTGGCTCACATATTGAGTAATTAATTGATTACCTTATCTCTCAAAAGCAAAGCAAGTTTCGGGATGCGGGCAGGGGAGGATTCTCGATAGTCTAAAACTAGTGATCTAGGCTTCTCCAGCAAAGAATTGACGCATTAAGTAAAAAAATCAGATAATATTATATAGTAATGTAAATATATCCAAAAAAATTCTTGATGGAAGAAAATGTTTTACTAGAAGTACCTAGGGCAACCATATTTTATGGAGAAGTCATCCCCGTGTTAACATTTTTTTTTTCTAAAAATTCATAAGCCTACCTATAAATATGCTCCATCAGTCTGGCATCCCTTTTGTTATAAGTATGAGTTAAAAGACTAGAGTTTTTTATCTTTCTTTTTTCAGAGTTACAAGTTTGTGCTAGATCAAAGGAGTCGATTCTAAATGACACTTGTCATCTACGGTTCAATGTATGTTCTGATTTGATATGTCACTATATTTTTTTTGACATTAGGATTTGGGAAAAAGTTCCTCCATTAGTTTCTTCATGTTTTTAAGGAGTTAGATAGAGGTCTTTGGATAGAATGAAATATGACTTTAAAGATTGAGATAGAAAATATAGTAAAATACATATTTAATAGTGTTCTGTAACAGTGTGAACACTTTGAAGTTTCAAGGAGCCAATTGACTTTGAAGCTTCAAGGAGTCGATTGACTTTGAAGTTTCAAGTAGCCGATTGACTTTGAAGTTTTACGGAGCGCAACAATGCCAGTGAAAGGAACCAATATTGCAGCGGCGAGAAGCCATATGACCCTCTAGAAATTGAGAAATTGAAGAAGCTAAAGATTTGATGTAATGTCGGGAGTGACATGTTACGAACTACAGAACCTTCAGTAAGCTTTCGTCCGGCCCTTTTGAATTTGGTTTGCAAGTCTCTATGTAGTATCAAATATATCAGTCTCATTCACATTTTTAATTTGAAATAGTTTTATTGAGATAGTTGTAGCTACATTTACTGTTGTTTTTTCGAGTTTTCTTGTAGTTCATCATTACCATTTACCTGCAACCCTAGAGAAATTACTTATTACTAGTTAGTTACATAGTTATAATAGCAAAAAAAAGCTCTTTACTAGAGTTTTGCCTTGTGTCCAAAGAGCTCTTTACTAGAAAATTATCTTTTCTATGTGTTTGAAGTAATGAGGAAAAACTCTAATAAAGAACTCTTTTTTTCTATAATAACTAAGTAACCAACTAGTCGCAAATAATTTTCAAGGGTTGCAGGTATATGGTAATGACGAATCACAAGAGAAATCCAAAATAACTGTAAAATATAGCTATAACTATCTCAATAAAACTATTATAAATAAAAAAATTGAACAAAACTGATAGATCTGAGACTACATATAGACTTGCAAACTAAACCCCATAAGGTAGGACAAAAGTTTACCGAAGGTTCTATAGTTTATAACATGCCACTCTCGATATTACATTAAATCTTTAGTTATTTCAATTTCTTAATTTCCAGAGAATCATGTGGCTTCTCCTTCATTGCAATCTTGGTTCCTTCCACTGGCATTGTCACATTCTGTGAAACCTCAAAGTCAATAGGCTACTTGAAACTTCAAAGTCAATTGGCTCCATGAAACTTCAAAGTCAATTTGCTCCTTAAATCTTCAAAGAGTGTTCGTACCGCTATCAAACACTCTTAAATATGTTATTTTACTATATTTTCTATCTCAATCTTTAAAGACATATTTCATTTTGTCCAATGACCTTTGTCTAACCCCTTTAAAATCTTGAATAAATTGATTGACAAACTTTTTTCCAAATCCTTATGTCAGAAAAATATAGTGGAATATTTAATTAGAGAGATAATGTTTGCCGACAAGAAAAGGATCCAAGCGAAGGATATATGAACCTTGCGACTTACCCATGGATCCTACCTCATAGCATGCCACTGAAGAAGTGTATATTGATAGGCGTTAGCCATTGTATTTCATCGCATAGCATTACATTGTATCATTAATTTATTATTATTATGATTGAAGTGTTCCTTATTGACAATTGATATTGAACTGTTGGAACTTTATGAATGCAGAGTTAAATTAGTATTATTTATTCGATATAGTAACTAATTGAGTTTGGTCAACCTATGATTCCTACTGAGTTCTAGTGGTTTGTACTGACCCTACTCTTCTTGATCTTTCAGATGTAGATCATAGTAAGAGTTGTCAGCACGACCCTTAATCGTGCGGAGTTGTTGATTTTTAAGTTGTGGTAAACTCCTATGTTCGAAGATTTTCCACTATCTTTTATTTCTATCTTATTTACTTCATAGACAACCATGTATTGGAGTTTTGACATCTCTGTATAGAGGTCGCTATTGTACATGTCGCATCTGAGCCTTGGGTTCGTTCTATATGCTTTTGGTCCTTTAATTAACTATTGTATTAGCATCAACGTAGCAGCTCCTAAAAGCCGTTGTAGTAGCTCTTAAGAACTGTTGCAATAGCTTTTAATAAGCATTGCTATACCTCCTAATAATTGATGTTATACCATTAAAAAGTGTTGTAATTGCCTGAAAAACCGTTGCAAAAGATTACATTTGCAACAATTTTGAACTGTTGCCTATGATAAAATAACTGTTGTAATAGAATGGACTATGACAATGGTTATGAAACTGTCGCAATAGATAGACCTATTGGAATGGTTCCTGATCCATTGCACAAAATCGTTGCAATAGGCCTATTGCCACGCTCGCTGATAACACTGTTGTTTAACCGTTGCCTTAGATCTATGGCAACGATTTTGATACCTATTGCAACAATTTTGGACCCGTCGCCATAGACCTATTTTCCAGTAGTGGGGCTTACCTACCATTGTTTGGTTGAGGTAGATGCCATCATGATCCAAAATTTGGGTCGTGACATTGGTAGGTTATGGCTTACGTTTCCTTAGACTTAGCTTGGATTGAAACTTATTTTGTAAATCATGTTATGGATTGAGAAAAATATTGGGTTGTAGTACTTATTGTGATGATTCGATATTGCGATACCCGAAAGGGTGTATTTGCCAATGTATGGCTTGAGATTTGGAAAGATCATTTTGTATATTATGTTTTGGGCTGATTCATGCATTGTTATATATACGAGGGATTAATTTTCATTATGGTAATGATTGAATAGTAAATGAAATTAGTGGAGAAAATATGGCCTATTGGCAAGATTGAAGAATTTTATTGATTTCGAGGCTTCTAACTAGTGCTTATGAGTTGAAGATTGCATTGTGAATATATCATTTTCATTGAATTTAATTTATTACGGTGATCATACATACTCATGAATTTACGGATATGGTACTATGGAAAATATTATTTTTAATGAAAATGTTCTCTTTTATATGTACGAATGGAAATGGACGGTGATTGTGATGTGAAACCCGAAGGAAAATTATTGTGGGTACTTGATTATGATGTTAAACCAGAAGGAAAATGGTTCTGAATACTTGGTTATGATGTGATGCCCGAGGAGAAATGATCCGCGTGAATATATGAACCTCGCGAGTTATCCATGGATTCCACCTCATAGCATGTCATTGTGGAGGGGATGGGTATTGATAGAATTATTGGTCATTCCATTGCATCGCATAGCATTACATTGCACATATTTTCATTGTTATACCTTGTGTTATTCTTTATTGCCTGTTATTATTGAATTGCTAATGCTTTTCTGCGTGCAAGGTTACTTTTAGCATTCTTTGTTTGATGTATGTAGTAACTACTTAAGCTCGATTGATCATTGATGCCTACTGAGCACAAGTAAAATTTACTCACCCTACTCTTCTTTATCTTTTCAAAATTTAATATAGATCTCGGTAGCAGTCTCTAGTGTGGTTCCTGATTTGTTCGAGGTTGAGTGGTTTCGAATACGTGGTGAGCTCCTCGCAATTGAAGACTTGGCCCATTTTCTTTTTGTTTTGATTTTGCTCTTAGTCGAGGTGTTGGAGCCCTGGGGGCCTGAACCAACTGATCCTGTCACCTAGGGTGCTGTGCCGTTGGGCACTCTCTAGCAAAGTTTCCCATCTCACCACACTCATAAAAAACCCGACCCCATGTACTCCAACAGAAATTTAGAACAATTGGAGATATTATTAGTACCGCCATATTGCACATGGTGAATGAAGTCAATATAAATGAATCTGTTAGCTATAACTAGGCCAGGTCCATAGATCTAGCATATATAACCACAACACTTTTAACAATTGTGTCTTTATAGTTAAGACTTTTGAAAATGTTAATATAGGAGCCTTTTGTAATGCAGTTTTATTTCCCGCTCAGACTATCCAGGACATAGGCTTAATTCTAGCCTAGCTGGCCTATTTAGGTGGCACGGAAAAAAAAAGACAACAATTCTTTCAAAAAAAAAAATACATTGTGAGATTACCACATAAAACAATAAAATGGCGTACTCTAATACAAGATACTTAAATTATAAATAAATTTTGATGAAAATATATATAAGATAATTAAAATTATTCATAAAAAATAATAAATCATATATATAATTATAAAAGATATGTAATATAATTAGTCCAAGCATTCAGCTTCCTGTAATTCATGCGTATGAAGCAGCCTGTAACTGGCTTCATTGGAATCAACTCATTCTTCCCATGTTAATGTAGATAACAAATCAATGGACCCAACGACTATTTACGTGTTTCTTTTTCACAAAGATCACTCTTTTATGCATTTTTAAAAAAAATGGGTGCTTACATGATAGGTTACATATTTAATTATATGTTCATTGATTTTCAAAATCTTGTTTTTTCTGATTTGATATGTGTGTTTCTCTTTGATTTTGTTTTCTCTTTGTGTTTATTTGAAATGGTACAAACGGTACGTAGATAAATAGGTTGTGTTATGTAAGGTCACCTGGTTATTATTTTCTAGAAAAGTTTTCTTTTTCATCTTTGATAATTTGTTGGTGTCTTTATGTTTGTTTGGTCCGATGTTAATGTAGAGAACAATCAATCGATCTAGCTAATGTCGCAGTCTCTAAAAACCAACAAATTTCCGATGACCCTCTGCCTTTTGCAAGATGGTTGGCATTTTAAATTTATTTTCTCTTTTAATGGAGAAATTTACTAAAAAAAATGAACTTTTGTAATATATGCATTTATTTTGTTATATAGTTATCAGTTGGAAGCCTTGGAGACTGCATTAAAGCAGAACACCATTGTTTACTTGGAGACTGGTTCTGGAAAGATCCTTATAGCAATAATGCTTCTTAGAACTTATGTTCACCTTCTTCGAATGCCTTCTCCCTATATAGCTGTTTTCTTCATCCCGAATGTTGTTCTGGTGACTCAGGTATCAATATATCCACTTAAATTTCTCTCGTATCTAAAGATGAACTATTTTTTTCGTTAGTTTTTTCATGCTTTGACTTTGTTATACCGTTTGAGGTTGCTCAATTTTAGGTTCAAAAATTGTCTGTTTGACTTGTCCTAATGTTATTGATCTTATGATTTGATAAATTACAAGCAAGGAGATAACCTGATGATGCATACCAACTTGAAAGTGGGCAAATATTGGGGAGAAATGGGGGTTGATTATGCCAAGAGGCAGCATCCCAATAATCAACCCCCACTTCTCCCTAATATTTTCCTACTTTCAAGTCGGCATGCATCGTCAGAGCATCTCTAGCTTGTAATTATCAAGTCACAAGATAAACAATATTAGCACAAGTCAAATAGATAATTTCAAACCTAAAACTGAGCAACGTCAAACAGCATAGCAAACTCAAAGCAAAAGAAAACTAATGGAAAAAAACAGTTCATCTTTTGACAGGAGAGAAATGTAAGTGGATACACTGATACCTGAATCACCAGAACAACAGTCGGGACCAAGAAAACAACTATATAGGGATAAGGCTTTCGAAGAAGATGAACATAGGTTCTAAGAAGCATTATTACTATAAGGGTCTTTTCAGAACTAGTCTCCAAGTAAACAATGGTGTTCTGCTTTAATGCGATCTCCAAGGCTTCCAACTAATAACTATATAACAAAATCAACGCATATATTACAAAAGTTCATCTTTTAAAAAAAATCCATTAAAAGAGAAAATAAATGTAAAATGCCAACCATCTTGCGAAAAGCAGAGGGTCAGCGGAGAGTTGTTGGTTTTCAAAGACTGCGACATCAGCTGGATTTATTGATTGTTCTCTACATCAACATCGACCAAACAAACATAAAGACACCAAGAACGTAACAAGAATGAAACAGAAAACTTTCCAAAAAATGACAACCAGGTGATCATACATAAAGCATTATATTTATCTATATACCCTTTGTACCATTTGAAACAAACACAAAGGAAAACCAAAATCCAAGAAAAGTACACATATCAAATTAGAAAAACAAAACATGTTTGTTTAAGTAAAAAAACATATAATCAAATATTTAACCCCTCATGTAAACACCGATTCAAAAAAATGCATAAAAAAGTGATATTCACTGGCTAGAGTTGAATTGCAAAAACTTTGAAGAGGGTGTTTGCTTGGAGCTTTTGTGTGTTCAGTGAATAATAAAGAGTAAGAGGGAGAGACAATGAGACTAATATATAGAGTTTTAGTTATGCTAAGATTATTTTTTATTGACTTGTAGATTTGGTGCATTAAAGACATTTCTATTTTTAGTCATGATTATCTATATATAAATAGTCTATGTATTGTTAATATTATGGCTTGTTATTTATTATTTATACATCCTATAATATTGAACAAGATATATAATTAATATATGATTGTATTAGTAATACATAGGCTAATTTATATTCCAGGTAAGTAAGTTATTAATATTCTAGACAGAAAAACATAACATGAAATGTATTATGTCGATGGATTGTGTGTCATATTATTTATAAGGAATGTTATTTAAATAATTATATTCAAAGTGATTAATAATTATCAATACCACTTCATATTATTTATAAGGAATGTTATTTAAATAATTACATTCAAAGAGATCAATAATTATCAATATCACTTCATATTATTTATAAGAAATGTTATTTAAATAATTACATTCAAAGAGATCAATAATTATCAATATCACTTCATATTATTTATAAGGAATGTTATTTAAATAATTACATTCAAAGAGATCAATAATTATCAATATCACTTCATATTATTTATAAGGAATGTCATTCAAATAATTACAATCAAAGAGATCAATAATTATCAATACCACTTCATATTATTTATAAGGAATGTTATTTAAATAATTACATTCAAAGAGATCAATAATTATCAATATCACTTCATATTATTTATAAGGAATGTTATTTAAATAATGACTTTTAAAAAGGTCATTAATTATCAATATAACTTCATATTATTATAAGCAATGTCATTCAAATAATTACATTCAAAGAGGTCAATAATTATCAATATCACTTCATATTATTTATAAGGAATATCATTTAAATAATTACATTCAACGAGATCAATAATTATAATATCACTTCATATTATTTATAAGGAATGTCATTCAAATAATTACAATCAAAGAGATCAATAATTATCAATACCACTTCATATTATTTATAAAGAATGTTATTTAAATAATTACATTCAAAGAGATCAATAATTATCAATATCACTTCACATTATTTATAAGGAATGTTATTTAAATAATGACATTTAAAAAGGTCATTAACTATCAATATAACTTCATATTATTATAAGCAATGTCATTCAAATAATTACATTCAAAGAGGTCAATAATTATCAATATCACTTCATATTATTTATAAGAAATATCATTTAAATAATTACATTCAAAGAGATCAATAATTATAAATATAACTTCATATTATTTATAAGGAATGTCATTTAAATAATTACATTCAAAGAGATCAATAATTATCAATATCACTTCATATTATTTATATAAGGGATGTTATTTAAATAATTACATTCAAAGAGATCAATAATTATCGATATCCCTTCATTTTATTTATAATTCACACACTTATATTTGCAGGTGCCAATATTTTTCACACACATTTATTTATACATGCCAAATTTTCATGTCTTTGATATTGAAAAAATAACTGGTTATTTGAAATACAAGTAAAAGTGGACAAAGGGAGTAATTCTGAAAATCATCTAAATATATTCAAGTCTTTTAAATTTTCAAAGTGGTTTATGAATTTTGAAAATGAATTGGAGAAATAAATATTTATCGAAAGGCGTTAAATACTAGAATCACTAATAAGAAAGCGTTAAATCTTAGAATCACTGACCAGAAGACGTTAAATTCTAAATTCCATAATGCGTTCAATTTTAGAATCACTAATATGAAGACGTTAAATCCTAGAATCACCCATTAGAAAGCGTTAAATTCTAGAATCACTGATCAGAGGGCATCATATGCTAAAACATTGATAAGAAGACATTAAATCCTAGAATCACTTATCAAAAGGCATTAAATCCTAGAATCAAAAATATAAAGTTAGTATTCTATAATGTTATCTTATATGACTTAGTTAAAATACATTCTTGCATATATTTTCTTGCGAGTGAGATTTTAACTATATTCATAAAGCGCATTTAAGCGCCTCTAAACCTTGATTGGTGATATTCTACAAGACCAAGTGTTTAGTTAATTTAACTTAGTATTTCCTATGTGTGATACAGGTTGACTAACGTGTTTCAATGGAAGTAGTAAAGCATTAAGTAATAAACACAGTAGTTTTACATAGAAAATGCCCGACTCACAAAAGTGTAAAGATCATGACCAGTACCACTAAAGGATTTAACCTCAACTTCACTAAACTCAATAAGCCTTTCAACAAAAGATCAAAAAACTCATCAAACCTAAGAAATTATAAACTCTAATTCCTGAAAACACACAAACCTCCCAAGGTATGTGTTCTTAAATCTTCGAGTTATCTCAAATTGAAGACAACAATCCTAATTCAGTTTATTACACACTGAATCTAGATTACATCAAAATTACAACTCAATGAGCAAATCCTAATACATCAATGCTAAACCTCTTAGCTAAACTCGGCACTAGGATCAGGTCCTTCTGTGTGTTCCTTCAGTGTTTAGGTTGCACTTTCCCAAGTCAATTTGCCAATTGCCTTTTCTGCTTTGTGAGTGTCAGAGGGACTTTGTGGAAACAAGTCTTCTATTTATAAAGCTTCTTCTTAGAGTTCCACTTGAATTGAAACTCCTTCTTCAATTTAAACTCTTTGCTTAGAGTTCCACTTCAATTGAAACTCCTTTAATTCAAACTCTTTGCTTCTTCAGTGTTGTGGTCAAACTTAACCTCTCCAATATTTGCACAAGTATTTTCCTGATTCAATGTTGAAGTAACTGCTTGTAATCCTGACAACTTATGTTCCTTGGTTTTTGCAAACGTGAAGTAATCCATAGTAAAGTCTTGTTGCTTTTGAAACTCTCTTGAGATAGTGTTACATGAACCAGTTTGACGGACATGTTTCATGCTTCTTGTCAATCATCAAAATAATACATGTCCCAATAAATTCTCCCTTTTTGATGATGATAAAATTATGCCCTTGTGCTTTCCTTCTCATGACCAACACACTGACCTATGAACACTTAAGTATGAAACACTTGAATGTACCTGTTTAGTTAACTGGATTATAAACATTGCACAACACTTACTCTTCCCCATTTTGGCATCATCGAAAACTAGTTCAAATCATAATTGGTGCATAGTTAAGCTATAAGTTAGACTAATCATGGCAATGTATGATATCACCAAGACAAGCAGATCTAGGTATTTTCGCAACATAACAACCTATTAAAATGCACAACAACAAAGATGATAAGAAAAAAATAAAAGCAATCAATTAATTAATAAGACAAAGTACAGAGCCACATTAACAAAACATATGCTAGACCAAAACAAAAATAGCTGAGAATAATAAAAAATAGGGCACCGGATAGGACAAAGGATAAGTTGAGATTTAAGACAGAGGTAAGGTAGGGAAAGGTAAGGGAGTGGGCAAGAGTTGAGTCAGACGACGGATGGCTTTTTCAGTATTTTCAATTCTTTCACGAGCCAGCTTAGACTCAAGGGATGCAACTTTTTCTTCCAATTCTTCCTTTTGAGTCAAGTATGCAGCCTACACCTCCTATAACACCCCGAATACGTATCCAGCTTTTAAACTCAGACTGCAGAAAAATTTTGGACTTCCAGGGACCACGGGTCAAGTCGACGAATCGTGGAAGGTTCCACGAGTCATGGAAGTGACTCATGATTCCAGTCCTGAAGAACATCCTTAGGTCTGAGAACCATGAGTCAGTTTCACAACTCGTGAATGTTTCCACGAGTCGTGGAACCAAACTGTGGAACTCAGACAGAGAGTGGTCAAGTTCCCTGAGTTCTACGACTCAGCCCAACGACTCGTGAAAGCTTCCACGAGTCATCATATGGGACCGTAGGAAACATCCAGCAGCCTGGAATTTTGGCTCAGGAAACACAACTCCATTCCATTAGTCGTGACTGGTTCTACGATTCGTGGGAGGGACCCATGGAACCTGAAGCCGGGTTTTTAAGTCAGTTTTTCTAAGTTAAATCCCTGGGGTATTTTAGTCATTTTCCACCCTTTTAAATCCTAATTTATGAGCTATATATATGTTTTGGGAGTAGTATTAACACTGAGTTGGACAGGGTGAGAGTACCCAAAAAGGTCCCAGAACTTCGTGACCCCATAGGTCCTAAGTCCCTTCTGTTGGGCATCAATTTTAGTGATCACGCCACAGTAATGCCTTTATACCCTGGCAAGGTATATTGGGTCCTCTCGATGGGGAAGATACATCGAATTCCATGTAGCTCACATGGTCTATGTCACTTAGAGAACCTCCCACAAAAAATAGTTTATGCTTTTAAAACTAGCATTTGACTCTTATTCAGATTTCAGACTTATTACTTATGATTATGTTTTAGCTTATAGAAAGTATTAGAGTCATTGCGCTCAGTTTAACTTTAAAAGCATGATATCAGTTATTTAAAGTATACTTAGCATGTTTTCATCATGTTCATGCATTGCTCACCTACTTAGTACATTCTATAGCACTAACGCATATTGCGCTGCATCCTTTGATGATGCAGATTCAGGTGTCCCTTCACAGCTTCGTGGCTAGAGTTCTCGGCCACTCACGCTCAGCTTTGGTGAGTTCTCATAGTACGAGGACTAGACTTTATTCTAGCTTTTATATGTTTCCTTTCCTTTCAAATTATTGAGTTAGTTGGGGTATTGTTCCATCAACTCCTTATGCTAGTAGTAGAGGCTTTTCAGACATAGTGTCATTGGGTTCCGTTGGATGATTGTATCTCTCGATTCGACTTTCTGTTTATGATATTCTGAGTCTTTATCTATGATTGTTTCTGCTTATCCTTTGTTATGCTTGAGAATGCTATGACCAAAGGTTATCTTGGGATCATTGTGGTTCCAAGTCCTGTGTTACGTCTAGGGGGTAACCTCGGGGTGTGACAAATTTGTATCAGAGCCTCAGGTTCAAGAGTCCTAGAATGTCTGAAAGCCACATCGAGTAGAGTCTTTTTCATGTGTGTGAAGCGTGCCACACATATGAGAGGGAAGCTATAAGATATTTTAGGAAAACTTCACTTCTTTCATGATCACGTCGTGTGATAGAGCTTAACTTTAATGTTCCTCTAATCCTTATCTTATGCATTTCATACTATGCCTCCTCGACGTGCTATGCCTCCCCGAGCCGCTCAGAATGCTGCTCTTCAAGTTCTGGTTCCTGATGTCACGAATGATGAGTTTAGGAATGCTATTCACTTGCTAGCCCAGACTTTGGCTACTTAGGCCAATCAACAGGCTCCTGCCTTCGTCCATCCTCAAGGAGGTGCAGTGGCCTGAGTTCGTGACTTCATCCATATGAACCCACTGGAGTTTTGGAGTTCAAAAGTGAGTGAGGACCCACTCAACTTTATTGATGAAGTGAAGAAGATATTTGAGGTTATGCAAGTGGTTGGGGTTGATTGTGTTGAGCTTGCATCCTATCAACTCAAGAATATAACTCACATTTAGTTCACGCAATGGAAGGAGGCTAGGGTGAGGGATGCGATCCCCAAGACTTGGGAGTGTTTTGAGAGAGCCTTTCTTGATAGGTTCTTTCCCCATGAGTTGAGGCAAGCGAAAGTGGAGGAATTTGTGAACTTGAGATAGGGTTCGATATCGGTGCAAGAGTATAGTTTGAAGTTCACTCAGTTGTCTATATATGCTCCCTCTATAGTAGCGGACCCGCATGATCAAATGAGCAAGTTCATATATGGGGTTTCTGATATGGTGAAGAAGTAGTGTAGGTCTGCTTTGTTGTTGAGTGATATGAATATTTCCTGACTCATGACTCATGCTCATCAGATTGAGGGTGACAAGCTTAGGGAGAACAAGAGAGTTAGATCTGAGGGATCAGGTTTTGGTCATCACAGGTCCGGAGGTGGACATTGCTCTTCTTTCTAGAAGAAGTCATCAGGATCCGTTCATTCTTCTGCTAGTGCTCCTACTCAGGCTCAGAATCCTTATTATGATCAGGGTGGTAGAGGATCTGGTTTTTATTCCCAGTCTCAGGGTAGTGTTACTAAGGGACCTTCCTACCCAGCTTGTGTTAAGTATAGGAAGACTCACCCCGGTGAGTGTTTGGCTGGTAGAGAGGTTTGTTTTGGGTGTGGTCAGACTGGGCACCGTGTTAGAGATTGCCCTTTGACTAAGAAGGGGTAAGGAGGTGGTAGGACTCAGTCTACCCCAGCAGCTTCAGGTGGTAGACCAGCCCCACAGGGCCCAGCTTCTAGTTCTGGTGGTCAGCGCCAAAACCGTCTTTATGCTATGTCCTCCCGCCAGGATCAGGAGAGTTCTCTAGATATGGTTACTGGTATGTTGAAAGTCTTCTCTCTTGATGTGTCTGCCTTGTTGGATCCTGGTGTCTCCTTATCTTTTGTAACCCCTTATGTGGCTTGTAAGTTTGAGGCTCGTCCGAAATTGCTTTTAGAACCCTTTGATGTTTCTACTCTTGTTGGTGAGTTAGTCCTAGCTGAAAGAGTCTATCGAAATTGCCCTATCTCAATCCTTCATATAGTCACTTTAGTGGATTTAGTAGAGTTGGAGATGACTGATTTTGATGTTGTTATTGGTATGGATTGGTTGTATGCATGTTATACCTCAGTTGATTTCTGCACTCGTGTGGTTAGTTTCAAGTTTCCTAATGAACCTGTCCTAGAAAGGCAAGGTAGTCCCTCTTCCTCGAAGGGTCATTTCATATCTTATCTTAGGGCTAGAAAGATGATTTCTAAAGGTTATGTCTATCATATAGTTCGGGTTGTGGACACGGAGTCCTAGACCGTGACTATTCAGTCTGTTCCTGTTGTGAATGAATTCCCAGAAGTGTTTTTTGATGATTTGCCCAGAGTTCCTCCCGAGCGGGAGATTGATTTTGGGATAGATCTTCTTTCGGATACATAGCCTATCTCTATTCCTCCCTATAGAATGTACCCCGTGGAACTCAAGGAGTTGAAAGATCAGTTGAAGGACTTGCTTGATAAGAGTTTCATCAGGCCTAGTATCTGTCCTTGGGGTGCCCCAGTTTTGTTTGTTCAAAAGAAAGATGAATCTCTTAGAATGTGTATTGATTAGCAAAAATTGAACAAGGTCACAATCAAGAATAAGTATCCCATTCCTAGGATTGATGACTTGTTCGATCAGCTTTAGGGTGCTAGTTTATTCTCCAAAATTGACCTTAGATCCGGTTATCATCAGTTTCGAGTTTGGGAATGTGATATCCTGAAGACAGCCTTCAGGACTCGGTATGGTCATTATGACTTTTTTGTGATGTCTTTTGGTCTAACGAATGCTCCTGCAACTTTTATGGATTTGATGAACCGTGTGTACAAATAGTATTTGGATATGTTTGTGATTGTTTTCATTGACGATATCCTCATCTACTCTCGGAGTGAGGAGGAGCATGCGGATCACTTGAGGGTTGTGTTGCAAACTCTCAAGGATAGACAGTTCTTTGCTAAGTTTAGCAAGTGTGAGTTTTGGATGCAGTCTGTTGCTTTTCTCGATCATATTGTGACTAAATATGGTATTCGGGTTGATGCTCAAAAGATAGAGGCAGTAAAGAACTGGCCTAGACCTACTTCCCCGTCTGATATTAGGAGCTTTTTAGGTTTGGCCGGTTACTATAGGAGGTTTGTGGAAGGTTTTTCTTCTATTGCTGCCCCTTTGACCCGATTGACTTAGAAGAAGGTGAAATTTCAGTGGTCCAACTTGTGTGAGAAGAACTTTCAAGAATTGAAGACTAGATTGACCACCGCTCCAGTGTTAGCTCTACCCGAGGGCTTGGCTGATTTTGTTGTGTATTGTGATGCTTCTCAGATTAGTTTGGGTTGTGTTTTGATGCAGCGTGGTAAGGTGATTGCCTATGCCTCTAGACAGCTTAAGACTCATGAGAAGAACTATCCTACTCATGATCTTGAGTTAGAAGTCGTGGTCTTTGCTTTGAAAATTTGGAGACATTACTTGTATGGTGTGCATATGGATGTATTCACTGATCATAAGAGTCTTCAATATGTGTTCACTCAAAAGGAATTGAACTTGCGACAAAGGAGATAAATTGAGCTCCTTAAGGATTATGATATGAGTGTGCTTTACCATCCGGGTAAGGCCAATGTTGTGGCAGATGCTTTGAGTAGGTTGTCCATGGTAAGTGTAACTTCTATTGAAGATGGAAAGAAGGAATTGGTTAAAGAAGTTCATAGGCTTGCTTGGTGGGAGTTTGCCCTATGGACTCGACCGAAGGTGGTGTGATTGTGACTAATGGTGCCGAATCATCCTTGGTGGCTGAGGTGAAAGCCAAGCAAGACCAAGATCCCGTTCTACTTCAGCTTAAGGGTGCAGTTCATCAGCAAAGGTTTGAGGTTTTCTCCCAATGGGGAGATGGTGTGCTTCGTTATCAGGGTCGCTTATGTTTGCCATATATTGATGGGTTGAGACAGTAGACTTTGTCTGAGGCCCACAGTTCTAGATACTCCATTCATCCAGGTGCCACTAAGATGTACCGTGACCTATGGAAAGTCTTTTGGTGGAATGGTATGAAGAAGGACATAGCCGGGTTTGTGGCTAAGTGTCCTAACTGTCAACAGGTAAAGGTGGAACATCAAAGTCCAGGTGGTATGCTTCAAGATATTGACCTTTCCACTTGGAAATGAGAAGCAATCAATATGGACTTTATTATGGGTTTGCCTCGTACTCGAAAGCAACATGATTTCGTTTGGGTAATCATTGACCGGATGACCAAGTCATCCCATTTCATGGATGTTAAGACTACAGATACAGTGGATGATTATGCTAGACTCTACATTCAGGAGATAGTTCGATTGCATGGTGTTCCCTTGTCTATCATTTCTGATAGAGGCCCTCAGTTTACATCTCAGTTTTGGAAGTCATTTCAGAAATGTCTTGGTACCAAGGTAAAGCTTAGCACAGCCTTTCATCCTCAGACAGACGGCCAGGTAGAGCGTACTATTCAAACTTTGGAGGATATGTTGAGAGCGTCTGTGATTGATTTCACAGGTAATTAGGATGATCACTTGCCTCTTATCGAGTTTGCCTACAACAACAGCTTTCACTCTAGTATCCAGATGGTTCCGTATGAGTCACTTTATGGCCGAAGGTGTAGATCTCCTATTGGTTGGTTCGAGGTTGGTGATGCAACCTTGATTGGTCCATATTCTATACATGAGACCATGGAGAAAGTTCAGCTTATTCGGGAGAGGTTGAATACCGCTCAGAGTCGACAAAAATATTATGCGGATGTTAGGAGAAGGGAGTTGGAATTTGAAGTTAATGATTAGGTTTTCCTTAAGGTCTCACCCATGAAGGGTGTGATGAGGTTTGGCAAGAAAGGGAAGCTTAGTCCCCATTTTGTAGGTCCTTATCGGATTTTGAGGAGAGTTGGTAGTGTTGCTTATGAGTTGGAGTTGCCAACGGAGTTGGAAGCGGTTCATCTAGTTTTCCATGTTTCCTTGTTGAAGAAGTATTTTGGTGATCCGACATTGATTGTTCCTTTGGAAGATGTGGGTCTGAAAGATAGTCTCACTTATGAGGACGTCCCCGTGGAAATCCTTGATCGACAGATTCGGAGGTTGAGGAACAAAGAAGTCACTTCGGTGAAAGTCCTTTGGAGGAATCGGTTTGTTGAGGGTGCTACTTGGGAAGCGAAAGAGACCAAGAAGACCAAATATCCTCATCTCTTTCCTTCCGACTCAGTTCCAGCTTGAGGTACTAGTTTCCTCCTTAGTATGCCCCTCCAATTCTATTCCACCGGTTCCTCTCATGATCCTAGCATGCATATATGTTTTATGAAGTTAGTTTATTATGTTTTCAAGTTAAGAAATTCAGTTTTATGATTACTCTATGATTTCCATGTTTTGATTTTGGTTGGGCTATTTTCCCCTCAGTTTTTCCTTGTTTAGTCTTTATTCGAGAATGAATGATCCCAAGGGGGAGATATTGTAACACCCCAGAAACGTATCCATCTTTTAAACTCAAACTTGCAGAAAACTTTTGGACTTCCAGGGACCACGAGTCAAGTCCACGAATCGTGGAAGGTTCCACGAGTCGTGGAAGTGACTCGTGATTCCAGTCCTGCAGACCATCCTCAGGTCTGAGAACCACGAGTCAGTTTCACAACTCATGAACGTTTCCACGAGTCGTGGAACTCAGACAGAGAGTGGTAAAGTTCCATGAGTTCAACGACTCAGCCCTACGTATCGTGGAAGCTTCCACGAGTCATCCTGTGGGACCGTAGGAAACATCCAGCAGCCTGGACTTTTGGCTCAGGAACCACGACTCCATTCCACGAGTTGTGACTGGTTCTATGATTCGTGGGAGGGACCCGTGGAACCTGAAGCTGGGTTTTTAAGTCAATTTTTTTGAGTTAAATCCCTGGGGTATTTTAGTCATTTCCCACCCTTTTAACTCCTAAGTGAGGTAGTTTTGACTACTTCAAGAAGGGTTTTCACCCTTATTACCCTAAGTTCCTCCTAAACTATTCATTCACCTCCCAAAAGAAGAAAAGTTCTTCATCAAGCTTCAAGTCTCCAAGCTCCAAGTCAAGTCTCCTAATCTTTTCCATTGAAGTGGGTAATCTTCATCCAAGGTATGTGGGTCTTTAACAATGGGTTCCTTTAACCCTTGTGCCCAAAATCTCCAATTCTTATGTTGAATTATGAACTTATGAAATTAGGGTTTTGATCTAAACTTTGGGGAAAGCTTATAAAATCAGTTCTTATGTTTAAATTAATGGTTTCTTATTGATTTTACATGATTTGATTATGACTCTCTTATTGGTTTTGAAAGCCTAAGCATGAAAGTTGATTTCTAGCATGAAACTATGAATTTACATGTTTTCAAGAGAAAGTTGGCATGATTAGATATCATGGCCTCTATGTATTTATGAAATTGCATGCCTAATTCTTTAAGTATGAATTTAACAAGAAAAGCATGTTTTGAATTATGGCTATGCTAAGTCTATATATGGATGAATTTGAATTGCATGGCATCAGATATGTCTTATTGCTTTTCAAACAGTTTTGGCATCAGATATGTCACCAGTTATGAATAGCTTTGACATCAGATATGCCATTGGTTATAAACAGTTTTGACATCAGATATGTCATCAGTATGAACAGTTTTGGCATCAGATATGCCCAGTATTATATGAGCTATATGTATGTTTTGGGAGTAGTATTAGCACCGAGTTGGACAGAGTGAGAGTACCCAAAAAGGTCCCAGAACTACGTGCCCTCGTAGGTCCTAAGTGCCCTCTGTTGGGCATCAGTTTTAGTGATCACGCCACAATAATGCCTTTATACCCTGGCAATGTATATTGGGTCCTCTCGATGGGGCGGATACATCAAATTCCATGTAGCTCACATGGTCTATGTCGGTTAGAGAACCTCCCACAGAAAATAGTTTATGCTTTTAAAACTTGCATTTGACTCTTATTGAGATTTCAGACTTATTACTTATGATTATGTTTTAGCTTATAGAAAGTATTAGAGTCATTGCACTTAGTTTATCTTTAAAAGCATGATTTCAGTTATTTAAATTATACTTAGCATGTTTTCAATCATGTTCATGCATTGCTCACCTACTTAGTACATTCCATAGTACTAACGCATATTGCTCTGCATCCTCTGATGATGCAGATTCAGGTGTCCCTTCACAGCTTCGTGGCTAGAGTTCCCGTCCACTCACGCTCAGCTTTGGTGAGTCCTCATAGTATAAGGACTAGACTTTATTTTAGCTTTTCTATGTTTCCTTTCCTTCCAGATTGTTGAGTTAGTTGAGGTATTGTCCCAACAACTCTTTATGCTAGTAGTAGAGGCTTTTCAGACATAGTGTCATTGGGTTTCGTTGGATGATTGTATCTCTCGATTCGACTTTCGGTTTATGATATTCTGAGTCTTTATCTATGATTGCTTCCGCTTAGCTTTTGTTATGCTAGATAATGCTATGACCAAGGGTTAGCTTGGGATCCTTGTGGTTCCAAGTCTCGTGTTACGTCTAGGGGGTAACCTCGGGGTGTGAAACCTCCTTAAGCTCTGTGGTTTTCGCAGCCATCACATTTCTCAGCTTCTGTAATAGATTATCATGCCTCCTCATTGAAGCAGGTAGAGAATTATGGTTCACTCTACCAAGAACATCCTTTGTGGTTTGTAAAGTCCACACCTGAACTGGAACAGAGTAGGCATCAAAATATGAGCCAACCAAAACCCATAAGGAAGGGTGTAAGGACTTGTGAAGTTTTGATGATTGACAAGAGGCCATGGAACAAGTAAGCATAGCAGGTTCATGAAAAATGGTTTCAAGAGAGTTCAACATTCAATAGGACTTTAGATGGATAAAGTCACATGTGCAAAAATAAAGGAACAGGAAATTTGTTATTTCAAATAAACATTTGGTGATCACCATGTGCTGAAAAGGAGAGTTAGTGTTTGACTACAACACTCAAGAAGATAGTTTAAGAAGCATGGGAGTCCTTGTGGAGTTAGAAGACTTCTTGGTCATGAAGATCAATCATTGGTATAAATACTCAAGGTCTTCCAAAATGATATTTATGCACCTACACTGAGAGAAAAAGGAAGAACACAATCAAATTGAGGGACTTCATATTTGAGAGAGTTCTGATTGAAGATCAAAGTGCATCTAGTACGAAGAACCAGATTGAAGAACTTGTTCCATAGGAATAAACTTTACAGTTCTTGAGTTTAGTTTTGAGTACTGTTTAATCGAGTTGTAATTTTCATGCTTTCTTAGTGCCAGTGTGTTATAAATTAGTTTAGGAGTTTGGTCTTCAAGTTGGGGTAACTCAAAAACTTGGAAACACAAACCTTACGAGTGTTTGTGTATTTTTAGGAATTAGAGTTAGTTCTTATGTAACACCCCGGAATCCGAACCAACTTTTAAACTTAAAAACTCTAAAAAATTAAAAGTTCTCAGGAATCACAAGTCCAGACCACGAGCCATGGAAAGGACTTATGAAACTAGTACACCAGACCATCCTTAGGTCTGTGAACCATGACTGGGTTTCATGGTTCATGGATGGTTCCACAATTTGTGGAACAAGTTCGTGGAAATCAGACTGAGGGGATTCATTTTCCTCTGAAACCATGAGGGGTTTCTATGATCCGTGGATCAAACCATGAGACATAGACCCTGCTTATGGAACTCAAACCAACAACTAATTATTTAGTCCAGAAACCATGAGAGGCAACCACGAGTCATGGTTGTGTCTACGGTCCGTAGACCTCCCTCATGGAATCTAAAGTTGAGGTTTAAAGCAATTTTTCAGAATTAAATCTCTGGGGTAATTTTGTAATTTTTCACCCTTTTAACTCCTAAGTTAAGTTGTTTTGGTCTATTTAAGGAGGGTTTAACCTCAATTAGCCTAAGTTTTCTCCCAAACTCTCACTCAAACTCCAAAAGAGGAAAGAGCTCCATTCTCCCAAGCTCTAAGCTAAGGATTCCATCTTCAAGTCTCCATCCTCAAGTCCTAGACTAAGAAATCAATTCAGGTATATGGGTATTCAACAAGGGATCCTTTCACCCTTATCCCCAAAACTCCAAATTTTTATATTGATTTTATGAACTTTCAAATTAGGATTTTTATCCAAATTTTGTGGGTTTTCTATAAATTGATTTCTATCATGATTTTCCTGTGATTCCTTATCCTAATTACATGATTTTGCATGGGTTATATAAATGATTACTTATCTCATGATTTGAAGTCCGATTCTAGCCCAATTTTATATGCATGATATGATTTAAGAAAATTGCATGCCTAGTTCCTATTTTTCTATAAAATTATATAAGACTATAAAATTGAACTAGTGTCATGCAAACCTTTATGATATAATTTGTTATGCAAGAAGATACATCCCAATGTGCTATCAATACTCATGCACTATTTTCCTAAAACTAAGGTTTATGAGTATTATGAAGATCCGGGTTGTAAATATGATTATGAACAAGTTTTGACATCTAGACATGTCATATGTATGTGAGCATTATAATGTATTCTGGGAGTAGTATTTAGCAACGAGCGATGAGGGTTCTAGATAACCCAAGTTCAAAACTCGTTGCCATCGTAGGTTGCCCCCTGTGGCTTATGACAGGATCTTTATGAACATGGTCCTAACTTTAGCTGGTTAGAATAACCTTTATCAGTGTGGGTGCATGACATCGGACTCTATGATGCTCAACATGGTTTATGTCAGTTAAGAGAAACACCCATATGAATGTTTTTAAGCTTTTAAGTTATATGATATTCTATTTTAGAGATTTATTCATTACTTCATATCTTATGCTTCAATTATGATACTTACTATATTTTCTCCTATTATGCATGAACTCAATTTTTAAGCATGCTTTAAGCACGATTATTTATGTTATTGCATACACTTGCACAATTAGTACATCCTATAGTACTGACGCATATTCTCATGTTGCATCCTATCATGATATAGATTTAGGCTCTCGATCCCATTCTCGTGGCTAGAGACTACCAAGAGTTCCAGCCCATAATTGGTGAGTCCTCATCCTTCGAGGACTAGTATTAGTTTAGCGATCTTATTATCTTTCTCTCAGTACTTAGAGTTAGCTGGGGTCTTGTCCCAGCAACTCATTATGTCAGTTTAGAGGCTTTTCAGACATATCTAGATTTTTTGTATTCTAGTTTTAGATTCTATTACTCTTAGATCTTTATCTTATGCTTAGTTAGATTGCCTATTTCCATTGTTATTATGTTGCTTACATCATGCTAAGATCAAAGGGTTAGCTTAGGGTCACTTGTAATCCTAAGTCCTGTGTTACGTCTAGGGGTAGCCTCGGGGCGTGACAAACTTGGTATCAGAGCATTAGGTTCAAGAGTCCTAGGGTGTCTGAAAGCCACATCAAGTAGAGTCTCTTTCATGGGTATGAAGCGTGCACACCTATAAAAGGAAAGCTACGAGATATTTTCAGAAAAACTTCACTTCTTTCATGATCAATATCGTGAGATAGAGCTTAACTCTATTACTCCTCTAATCCAATCTTTATGCATTTTAGATTATGCCTTCCCGCCATGCCATGCCTCACCGAGCCAATGCCCGAAATGCTAATCCTTCGGTTCCAGACCACGAGGTCATAAATATGGAGTTTAGGAACGTTATTCAGATGTTATCACATGTTATGGCCAATCAGGACAATCATCAAGCACCTATTCCTGCTAACCCTCATGGAAGGATGGGTGTTGTTACAGTTTGGGACTTTATTCGTATGAACCCGTCAGAGTTTTTGGGATCTAAGGTGGGGGAGGACCAATAGAATTTCATGGATGAGGTAAAAAAGATTTTGGAAGTGATGCAGGTTACCAGTTTTGATTGTGTTAAGCTAGCTTCCTATCATCTCAGGGATGTGGCTCACATTTGGTATACCCAGTGGAAGGATGATAGGGACAGAGATGTAGTCCCTGTGACATGGGAGTGCTTTGAGGAAGTGTTTCTTTAATTAGTTCTTCCCTAGGGAGTTGAGGGAGGCTAAGGCTGCAGAGTTTATGAATTTGAGGCAAGGGTCAATGTAAGTCCAGGAGTATGAATTGAAGTTCACTTAGCTTTCTAGGTATGCCCTATCTATGGTGGCCGATCCAAGGTCACTAGTGGGCAAGTTCATATGTAGGGTATTCCACTTGGTGAAAAAGGAGTGCAGAAATGCTATGTTGTTGGGAGATATAGATATATCTAGGCTTATGACTTATGCTCAATAGATTGAAGAAGATAAGTTGAAGGAAATGGAAAAGGATAACAAGAGGGCTAGAACAGAGAATTCAGGCTTCAGTCATCAGAAGTCCGAGGGAGAACACCGTTCTTCATTCTAGAAGAGGTCATTAGGGCCTATACCATCATCAACTAGTGCTCCTACTCAGGCCCCCAGGCCTAGGCATGATCAGGTAGGTAGAGGATCGAGTTCTCAATCTCACGGTAGTGTTGCAAAAGGGGCTTCCTACCCTATTTGTAACAAGTGTGGAAAGAGTCACCCGGGAGAGTGCCTCTTGGGCACATGTGGATGCTTTGGGTGTAGACAAGTTGGTCATAAGATCAGGGATTACCCTTCAACCAATAAGGGACATGGAGGTGGTCGAACTCAGTCTACTTCATCACCTCCAGCAAGTCATCCGGTTCAGCAGGGTACCACTTTCGGCATGGGTGGCGGTCAGTGCCAGAATCATCTTTATGCTATTTCATCTCGCCAGGATTAAGAGAGTTCCCCAGATATTTTCACGGGTATATTACAAGTCTTCTCTTTTGATGTTTACGCTTTACTAGACCTCGGAGCCTCCTTATCTTTTGTGACCCCCTATGTTGCTTGCAAGTTTGAAGTCTATCCTGAACTACTCTTAGAACCCTTTTATGTCTCCACTCCAATAGTTGAGTCGGTCTTAGCCAAGAGAATTTACAGAAATTGCCCTATCTCAATCCTTCATAGAGTCACCTCATCCGATCTAATAGAGTTAGAAATGATTGATTTTGTTGTTATTCTTGGTATGGATTGGTTGCATGCATATTATGCCTCGGTTGATTGTCGCACCCGAATTGTCAGTTTCAAGTTTCTAAATAAACCTATCTTAGAGTGGCAAGGTAGTCCTCCATCCTCAGAGGGTCATTTCATATCTTACCTCAAGGCTAGGAAGATGACTTCTAAGGGTTATGTCTATCATATAGTTCGAGTATAGATTCGGAGTCCAAAATCCCATCTCTCTAGTCAGTTCCTGTTGTCAGTGAATTTCCTGAAGTATTTACCAAGGATCTTCCTGGAGTCCCTCTCGAGCGGGAGATTGACTTTAGGATAGACCTTCTCCCAGATACGCAGCCTATATCTATTCCTCCTTACAGAATGGCTCCAGTGGAGCTTAAGGAATTCAAAGAATATTTAAAAGACCTTCTTGATAAGGGATTTATCAGGCCCCACATCTCTCAATGGGGTGCTCCCATCCTATTTGTGCGAAATAAAGATGGTTCTCTCAGAATGTGTATTGACTACAGTCAGTTGAACAAGGTCATAATCAAGAATAAGTATCCCATTCCTAGGATTAATGACTTATTCGACTAGCTTCAGGGTGCCAGCTATTTCTCCAAAATTGACCTAAAATCCATTTATCATTAGCTCAGAGTTAGAGAATATGATATTCCAAAGACAGCCTTCAGAACTCGATATGGTCATTATGAATTTATGGTTATGTCTTTTGGACTAACGAATGCTTTTGCAGCCTTTATGGATTTGATGAACCGTGTGTTTAAATATTATATGGATATGTTTGTGATTGTTTTCATTGATGATATTATTATCTACTCTCTAAGTGAGGAGGAGCATGCGGACCATTTGAGAGTTATGTTGCAAACTTTCAAGAATTGTCAGTTATTTGCTAAGTTCAGTAAGTGTGAATTTTCAATGTAGTCTATTGCTTTTCTAGGTCATGTTATGACTAAAGAGGACATTCGAGTTGATTCACAGAAAATAGAGGCAGAGAAGAACTGGCCTAGACCAACTTTCCCATAAGATATTAGGAGTTTTTTGGGTTTTGCCAGATACTACATGAGGTTTGTGGAAGGGCTTTCATCTGTAGCTTCCCCATTGGCGAAATTGACTTAGGATAATGTTAAATTTCAGTGGTAGGATGAGTGTGAGAAGAACTTTCAAGAATTGAAGACTAGGTTCTTCACAACTCCAGTTTTGGCTCTACCTGAGGGCTTGGATGGCTTTGTTGTGTATTGTGATGCTTTTAGAGTTGGGTTGAGTTGTGTTTTGATGCATCATGATAAGGTGATTTATTATGCTTCTAGGTAGCTTAAGATTCATGAGAAGAACTACCCTACTCAATATCTTGAGTTAGCGGTAGTGGTTTTTGCTTTGAAAATTTAGAGACACTACTTGTATGGTGTCCGCATGGATGTATTCACCGATCATAAGAGTGTTCAGTATGTATTCACTCAAAAGGAATTGAATCTTCACCAAAGGAGGTGGCTAGAGCTCCTTAAGGATTATGATATAAGTGTGTTTTACCATCTGGGTAAGACCAGTATGGTGGATGATGTGCTTAGTAGGTTGTCTATGGGGAGTGTATCCTTGGTTGAGAATGGAAAGAAGAAATTTGATAAAGATGTTCATAGAATCGCTTGATTAGGAGTTCGCCTTACAGATTCAGCGGATGGTGGTGTTATTGTTCAAAATGGGTTTGAATCATCTTTGATAGTTGAAGTGAAGGAGAAACAAGATACTGATCCTATTTTGCATTAGCTAAAGGGTGAAGTCCATCAGCAGAGGGTAGAGGTTTTCTCCCAAGAAGGAGATGGTGTGATTCAATATCAGGGCTGATTATGTGTTGCTAATATAGATAGGTTGATATAATGTATTTTGACGTAGGCTCATAGATCTAGATATTCTATCCACCTCGGTGCCACCAAGATATACTGTGATCTATGGGAAGTCTATTGGTGGAATGGCATAAAGAGGAACATAGCAGATTTCATAGCAAAGTGTCCCAACTGTCAACAACTGAAGGTGGAACATCAGCGATTAGATGGTATGACTCAAGATATTGATCTTCCAACTTGGAAGTGGGAAGAGATTAATATGGACTTCATTACAGGCTTACCTCGTACCCGCTGACAGCATGATTCTATTTGGGTTATTGTCGATAGGATGACTAAGTCAGCCCACCTCTTGGTTGTCAAGACTACTGATTCAGCAGAGGATTATGCTAGGCTCTACATCCATGAGGTAGTCATCTTGCATAGAGTTCCATTTTCCATTATTTCTGATAGGGGTACTCAATTCAGATCCTAGTTTTGTAGGTCATTTCAGAAAGGTCTTGGCACTTAGGTTAATCTTAGCACAGTTTTTCACCCGCAGATAGATGGTCAGGCAGAGTGTACTATTCAGACTTTGGAGGATATGTTGAGAGCTTGGGTGATTGATTTCAAAGGTAATTGGGATGATTGCTTACCTCTTATTGAGTTTGCCTACAACAACAGCTTTCATTCTAGCATTCAGATGGCTCCCTATGAGGCACTTTATGGGCAGAGGTGTAGATCTCCTACAGGTTGGTTTGAGGTATGTGAAGCAGCCTTGATAGGTCTAGATTTGGTTCACGAGACTATGGAGAAAGTTCAGCTTATTTGGGAGAGGTTGAAGACCGCTTAGAGTCGATAGAAATTATATGTGAATGTGAGAAGAAAAGACTTGGAGTTTTAGGTGGATGATTGGGTATTTCTGAAGGTGTCACCCATGAAGGGTGTGATGAGGTTTGGTAAAAAGGGAAAGTTTAGTCCCAGATATGTAGGTCCTTATAGAATTCTAAGGAGAGTTGGTACTGTGATTATGAATTGGAGTTGCCAGCTGAGCTAGAAGTGGTTCATCTAGTTTTTTATGTTTCCTTATTAAGGAAGTGTATTGGCGATCCGACTATAATTGTGCCTTTAGCGGATGTGGATGTGAAGGATAGCCTCACTTATGAAGAAGTTCCTGTTGAGATTCTTGATCATCATATTCGAAGGTTGAGAAACAAAGAAGTTGCTTCGGTGAAAGTCCTTTGGAGGAACCAGTTAGTCGAGGGATCTATTTGGGAAGCAGAAGCAGCCATGAAGGCCAAGTACCCCCATCTCTTTCCTTCCGATCCAGTTTCAGCTTGAGGTAATAGTTTCCTCCTTAGTATGTTCCTCCGGTCCTATTCCATCATCCATTCTCATGATCTTAGCATGCATTCATGTTTTTTGAAGTTAGTTCAGTCATGTTTTGAGTTAAAGATTCAGTCTTCATGCCTACCCGTTAGTTTTCATATTTCGTTGGTTGTTATTGTTGTTTCTCTCAGATTTTCCTTACTTAGTCTTCATTAGAGGATGAATGATCCCAAGAGAGAGATATTGTAACACCCCAGAATCCAAACCAACTTTTAAACTTAGAAACTCTAAAAAATTAGAAATTCCCAAGAATCATGAGCCCAGACCAAAAACCATGGACTGAACCACGAGTCATGGAAAGGACTCGTGAAACCTGTCTATCAGACCATCCTCAAGTCTGAGAACCACGATTGGGTTTCATGGTTCGTGGAACTTAGACTGAGGGCAGTCATTTCCCTCAGAAACCATGAGGGGTTTCTATGATCCGTGGATCAAACCATAATTCGTAGACCCTGCTCGTAGAACTCGGACCTGCAACTGGTTATTTAGGCCAAAAACCACGAGAAGGAACCACGAGTCGTGTTTGTGTCTACAGTCCGTAGACCTCCCTCATGGATCCTAAAGCAACGGTTTTAAGCAGTTTTTTAGAATTAAATCTCGGTAATTTTGTAAATTCCCACCCTTTTAACTCCTAAGTTAAGTCATTTTGGGCTATTCTAGGAGTTTTTTAACCTCAATTAGCCTAAGTCTTCTCCCAAACTCTCACTCAAGCTCCAAAAGAGGAAAAAGCTCCATTCTCCCAAGCTCCGAGCTAAGGATTTCATCTTCAAGTGTCCATCCCTCAAGTCCTAGACTAAGAAAGCTTCAATTCAGGTATGTGGGTATTCAATAAGGGATCCTTTCATCCTTATTCCCAAAACCCCAAATTTTTATATTGATTTTATGAACTTATAAATTATGGTTCTTATCCAAATTTTATGGGTTTTCTATAAATTGATTTCTCTCATGATTTCCCTATGATTCCTTATTCTAATTATCTGATTTTGCATGGGTTTTACAAATAATTACTGATCTCATGATTTGAAGTCCAATTCTAGCGCAATTTTACATGCATGATATGATTTAAGAAAATTGCATGCCTAGTTCCTATTTTTCTATGAAATTGTATAAGACTATGAAATTGAACTAGTGTCATGCAAACCTTTATGATATAATTTATTATGCAAGATAAAACATCCTGATGTGCCATCAATACTCATGGACTATTTTCCTAAAACTAAAGTTTATGAGTATTATGAAGATCCGAGTTGGAAAGATGATTATGAACAAGTTTTGACATCTAGACATGTCATATGTATGTGAGCATTATAATGTATTTTGAGAGTAGTATTTAGCACCGAGCAATGAGGTTTCTAGATAACCCAAGTCTAAAACTATGTTGCCACCGTAGGTTGCCCTCAGTGGCTTATGACAGGATCCTTATGAACATGGTTCTAACATTGACCAGTTAGAATAACCTTTTTCAGTGTGGGTTCATGACACCAGACTCCATGGTGCTCAACATGGTTTATGTCGGTTAAGAGAAACTCCCCTATGAATGTTTTTAAGCTTTTAAGTTATATGATATTCTATTTTGTAGCTTTACTCATTACTTTATGTCTTATGCTTCAATTATGATACCTACTATGTTTTCTCCTATTATGCATGAACTCAGTTTTTAAGCATATTTTAAGCACGACTATTCATGTTATTGTATGCACTCGCATACTCAGTACATCCTGTAGTACTGATCCATATTCTTGTGTTGCATCCCATCATGATGCAGATTCAGACTCTCGATCCCATACTTGTGGATAGAGAATAACAGGAGTTCCAGTCCAGAGTTGGTGAATCCTCATCCTTCGAGGACTAGTATTAGTTTAACAATCTTATTATCTTTCTCTCAGTACTTAGAGTTAGCTGGGGTCTTGTCCCAGCAACTCATTATGTCAGTTTAGAGGCTTTTCAGACATATCTTGATTTTCTATATTTGAGTTTCAGATTCTATTACTCTTAGACCTTTATCTTATGCTTAGTTGGATTTCCTACTTCCATTAGTTATTCTTACACTATGTTGTTGTTATATTGCTTACGTCATGCTAAGACCACTATGGTTAGCTTGGGGTCACTTGTGATCCTAAGTCATGTGTTATGTCTAGGGGGTAGCCTCAGGGCATGACATTCTAGGGTGCAAGAGTTTTGTAATCTGATTTTCAAGTCGGGGAACTTGAAGTGGGATTCAACAGTCTGGGGAGATTGTTGAATATTAGGTATTAGAGTTTATTCCTTAATTTATAGAATCTTGTAATCTGAATTTTGTTGAGGCTCATTATTTTAGTGGATTTGGAGTAAAATCCTGTAGAGTTATAGGTCATGGTTTTGTCACCTTTATGAGTCGGGTGTTTTCTATGTAAAAAAATTATGTTACTTTATTTACTGCTTTTGTAATCTGTGAAAAGAACACATTAGGCAACTTGTGTCATATATAGGTAAAAATTAGGCATAACTTACAAGAATTATTAGTACAAAATATCAATTGGTATTAGAGCGGGTTATCTTGTGAAGGCGAACACCTTAAGATAAGATCAAAATGAATTCTGCACCTCCACTCAGACACAGTGAGGGACAAGACATCAATAGGCCTCCATTATTCAATGGACAATACTACTCAGGGTGTAAAGAGAGGATGAAAGATTTCCTTCAGGCTGTGGACTACAAACTCTGGAATAGGGTTATTGATGGACCTCAATACCCCATGAAGAAGGATGTTGAAAATAAAGATGTATTAAAAGACAAGAATGAGTATGATGAGGTTGACTTTGAGATGCTTGAAAAAATGCAAAAGCCAAGTATATTCTCATTTGCAGACTTGTAACAGATGAGTACAGAGGGATCTCAGGCTGCACTACCTTAAAATAAATTTAGGATACTCTTGAGAATGCTTATGAAGGAACAGGTTCTGATAAGTCAGATGATGAATCCACATATGATTTTGCACTTATGGCCATAGAGGACTTAAAGTAACACTCAGAATCAGACACTAAACGAAAAGAGGTAAGCATTCATGACTTAAAAGATAAGTTAGAATCACTTTACAAGAAAAAGTTGACCTCTTTAATGATAACTCTCATAGACAGCCTTCATGATTCAAATGAGAAAAAAAATAGTTGCTGGTCTCCTTAACTAGTCTTAAGTATGAGTATTTTGATCTTGAGAATATCAAAGTCAGACTGGAAAAGGAAAAATACTTCTTAAAGGAATAGATCCAGCAACTTAATTTATCCACGTTGTCTCTCAAATCTGAAATTTTAAAACTGTCACTGTTAAAGGAAATATGAAATAGGAGATGATCAAATCAGATGTGAACATAAACTAAAGAAACTTAAGGATGAATTGTACCTAGAAAGGGAGAAATCTAGAAGAACTAATTCGGAGTTGTCTAAAGCTAGGTATGAGCTTAAGAGAGCAAATAGGTAGACTCAGCCCTCAATGATTGTAAGTCAAATTAGTGATAGAACACATAGTGCGAAGACTGGGTAAAGACTTTTTAAGGAAACACCACAAAATAAAAGTGGTAAGGCTGGGATAGATTTTGTTAAGGAAACACCTTTGAATAAAGATGATCTTTGCACATGATAAGTTGATAACTTACCAACTTATTTAGCTCTTAATCATGAGTTATTTCCTTGATTTGATGCTATTTAGAAGGATTTTATGCTTCTACTCTCTTTTATGCAGGCATTCTTGAGTAATGAAGATAGAAGAGAATTTGAAACCAAATGGACTCTATAAGGAAGCTAAGTCATGAGATGATCGAGAGAAAAGAACTCTTCTACGGATGTGTAACTGGACATGGGTGTCACAAGAGGGCACCTGCATTTCCCAGGTTCCAGCACATGAGAAGCATGGAACACTGCCTAAAAATCTAGGCACATACGTGCCGCAAGTCCTCACGGGCGGTCACAGGTGACTGCGCAGATGGAGGCGCATGAGAGAAGTCTCATACTGCCCACAGTACTCAGCACCTTTGTGCTGCAAGTCTTCACATGCGGTCGCAGGTGCCCGCACAGGTGCAAGCACAACTGACCTGAAGGGAAAAATGGTCCAGAAAAGCTATTGCGTAATTTGGAATCTTTCAAATCCCTTTTTGGGATCTGTTCAAGGATTTAACATTCAGTTTTTCCCCAATTAAGAGAGCATCATTGAGTACACTTTGTAGTTTGAGAGCTTCTTCTTCTTTGAAACTTGTGAAAACACCATTGTTACTTACACAAAGCTTGAAATTAGAGCTAGTTTTATGAATATGAATAGAATTGGAGGTTACCCACTTGGTATATTTTCTTTTTCCTTCAATATGAGTAGCTAATTTCATTTCTAGGGATGTGTCCATGATTGGTGTTTGAAATCAGGATTGTGTATTAATTATTTGTGCTTATAATTGATTATTATGTGTGGAACTATTGAATCTTTCGAGTTTAATCAAATAATTAATGGTTGCAAACATTAATTTAGCTTTCTAATTATGTTCTTGCTTGAGAAAGAAGTTCTATAATTGGGTAAGGATTCATAGTAAGGATTTGGGAATTCTATCAATAGTTTAGGCTAGATATAGCTTAACTTAAGAGTTCTCATCTAAGGGTGAGGTAGAAATAGCTCAACCCACTTAAGCCATTTGGTTGGATTGTTATTAAACCTTGGGGTTTGAAAGAACCCAAGGTATATTTGTTTGATTGGTCGAAAAACAATCGAACATACTTTAAACCAAGGCTACCTACACTCTAATTATGCATAAGTCAAATAATTGATCCCAATTCCAATGTATGACCCCATCAAAAGCACACCCCTAGTTCATCTATCTTTGTTAGTTACAATCGTGTTAACCATTATTTTTTCTTACAATTTGCGATTACTTTTCCAAACCACTTCCCCCATTTACTTTTATTGTTTAGAAAACATGCACGCTTGTGCAAATTAATTTATGAATCTTGGTAAATTTCTACTCTAATCTCCATCGATTCAACCCCGACTCTTATTAGGTAATTGTTTTGTGATGACTGTAGCCACCTTCTTAATAGGATAGTTATTTTAGACGTTATCAAAAAATGACGCTATTGTCGGGGATTGGTTTTTGATTGCCATCTTTTGTTATTGATTCACATTAATTTTGCATCTTGTTTTTCTTTTACGTTGTTTGTTGTTTTTATGTTGTGAACAAGTCGATCATGATCACGCTAGTGAATAAGGTAGCGTTAATGGTTTCATGGATATAGAGGATGAGTCGATAGTACATGGCGCAATAGGTGTCATTCACTTACATTCCCACCGTTGGTAATACGGTCTTTCATGTAACAAGCACTATGCTATATTTTATTCAAATGAAGGGCTTGTTTAGAGGACTTGCAAATGAGGATGCTAATCGGAATATACAGAATTTTGTGGAGATTTGCCATTCATTTAATATCCACAATATTAGTCAAGAGTCAATCCAACTAAGACTATTCCCATTTTCTCTCACGGGAGAGGCGACCTCTTGGTTAAAAGAGGTACCCGAAGGCTCTATCACCTCATGGAATAGTTTACTTGAGGCCTTCTTAGATCGATTCTTCCTATCTTCAAGAATATTGCAACTTTATGATAAAATCACAAACTTCTGTCAATTATCGAATGAACCTTTGCATGAGGTTCAAGAAAAAAATATTGTTGTGTCCAACTCATGTAAAGCTTTAACCTATCATTAGACTCCATGAACAAGTCCTTAGCAAATAATCCAATGGGAGGTTTAATCATGGACCAAACATTTGAAATTGCGAAGGCCCTTTTTGATAGAATGACTAAGACAAATAGAGACTGGCACACGAGGAAGGCCGAGGTGATATCGGGTGTCACCTTCACTGTCATGACAAATTAAATAAGGAGAAAAGAGGAAGAAAGGGTTGAGGCTATGGCTAAAATAATGACTCAAGTTAAATTGCTAGCCAAACATATGATGGGTGCCGAAGTCAAAAGTGTGAATGTCATTGGAGCTCATGAAGCCAAGGCCCATAAAGAAAATAAGGCTTATGTGTTGTTTGATAAGGAGGTCCACTACATGTCAAATCAAGTGGCGGATTATCGCCTAGGGTATCAAGGTGCCAATCAATGCCTTTGGTGATGAAGGTATAAGAATCAAGTTTGGAAAAAAGAGAGAGGTATTCCATAGAGGGATCGTGATCGAGATAGAGATCATGATGGCCTATGGAGAGATAGAGATCATGAAAGAGAAGGTGATCGATAAAATCACCAAAGTGCAAATCCATATGTGCCTTCTCCAAAGGCTGATGTCATTCCAATTTCAATGGGAGTTAGTGACCGCACTAGTTCAAATATTGAAGACATGTTGGACCGTGTTTTGAAGAAAGTGGAATCCGTGGATAATGGGGTTAGAGATTTAAAGAATGATGTTTCCAATCTCACACAAACCATGAGTTCACACTCGGCATCAATCAAGCATCTCGAAGTTCAAATGAACTACTTATCGATTTAAATGAACCAAAGAATAAAGTGTATACTTCTGAGTGACACTCTCCCTAACCCAATGAATGATAGACATGTTATCGCTATTGTCACTTGAAATGGGAAAATACTTGACAGAATGGGAAATGCAACCAAAAAAGTTGTGATTGAAAAGGAAAATAGTGAGAATCTAAATGTTGGGATGAAGCCTAGTGCACCCATGTTGAATGATAAGAAGAAGAGTGTAGATGTAGTTGAGGAAAGCCCAAGTTAGGAGAAGGAAAAGGTTGAATCACCTCCTCAAGTTGTGATCGATGTAGAAGAGAAAAAAGAGGAACAAGTCTCGAGTGAACCAAAGTTTTTGCCAAAAGGTTCTCCCCTATATCTTTAAAGATTGATCATGAAGAAAGAGGACAATCAGTTCAAAAAGTTTGTTGACTTGTTTTAAGATATCAGTGAACATTCCCTTGGTAGATGCCTTGTTACAGATGTCGGGGTATGCCAAGTTTATAAAAGAGTTTTTAGATAAAAAAAAGAGTTATTGATGTGGACATGGTGGAGGTGTCACATCATTGTAATACAACCATGTTAAGTAACTTGTCCCCGAAGAGAGAAAGCCCTGGATCCTTTACCCTTTCTTTCACCATCGGGCTATACTTGTTAAACAAGGCTTTATGCGACCTAGAGGGTTGCATCAATTTGACAACCCTCGTGATTTTTAAGAAGTTGGGCTTGGGATATCCCAAGCCAAACCTAATGAGGTTATTAATGACTTATAGGTAGATAAAATGCCTGATCGGTATTATCTTTGATGTGTTGGTAAATAAAGACAAGTTCATACTCCCAGCAAATTTCATGGTTTAGGATTGAAATATGGACCTAGAGGTGCCTACCATTTTAGGGCGCCCATTTTTAGCCACCAGAATATCTCTCGTAGATGTTGAGTTAGGGGAACTTAAACACCAGGTGGGAAGTGAAGAGGTCATATTAAATATTTTTCAACCAATAAAGGCATCGGATTAATATCGGGCCGTATCTATGATTTCCACCAAGGATGAGCTGGTAGAAGATCCTTGTGAAGAACTTGATTGGAGGTGAACCACCAATTAAGCAACTCGTTCTAATGACGGTCGAGAGAAGAGGGACCCTAAAGATTTTATCATGCTTAAGCCACCAAATTTGGTAGATGTGTATATTGGTCCTAATGACACTCTTTCACTACTCACATCAAATGGGTTGAATGCTTGGAAAAGGGACAAGTTGGTGACTCTTTTGAGAAGAAACATCCAAAGCTTGGGATGGAATTGTGCCAATCATATTGGCATAGCTCTGGACGAAAATTGATCCTTGAGGTACTATCGTTGTGCCACGACGTAAAATCAAGCGCTTCTAGGAAGATAACCCAAGTGTTTTTAATTTATTTACTTCACTCTTTAATTGTTTTTGGATTGTTTTAGGAAGACATGGAGATTGAAAAGGGGCTAAGTACTAAAAAGTTCCCCAAATAGGACATGCATTCCATTGCGAAATGCATGTGCAAACTTGCTGCACGCAGGTGGAAATCCCTTGGGAAGAAGTGCACCTGGAAAGGGAATAGAAAAAATATTGGCATATACGAAACCACATGCGTTTTGCATGTGCTACCGCAGGTCCACAATAGTGAACTGGGAATGAAAGTTGAGAAATTGTCACCTACATTACTGCACGCGAGATGCAGGTGGCCACCTGCAAAACACATGTGGTGGCGCAGGTGCAAGTAAGTGGATTTTAAAACTTTGACCTACCCATTTGACTTTGACCCGACCCAGTTGACCCGCATCTTTTCTTCCTCTTTATCCCCTCAAAACCATTTTTTCATGACCCAACTACTGGGTCGTATGGGCACTTACTCTAAGCACCTACATAGGACAACCCTTACCATCTTATCTAACAGGTACATGCGAAATTAAAGTAAAACCAAAAAATAACCTCCTTTTTAAATCAAGAAAACATTTACAACTTTTATTTCAAGAAAATCCTTTACAAAATTCAAATACAACCCTCCATAGGAACTAGTCTAAATAGGAACAAGAGCTACTACAAGAGAAATACAAGTAAATAACAGAAGACAGCTTCCACCATAAAATTGAAGAGTAAAAGGTGTTGGAGATCATCGTCATCCTCTGCCTAAGAAACATCACTGATCCTGCAACCAGACTATACCCAAAAAGGTATAGTAAGAGTACTATCAGTACAAATAACACGTACTTGTAGGCATCATTGGTCGATTCAAATCCACTACATACCATCATAAAAGAAATCAAGAAAAATATGGAAGAAGTTTACAATAATTCGTTCCTTCAACATATACTTTTACCACCATAGTATCACCACTAAGAACCTGTACATTCCGTCCCCAAGCCTTTCTACCCTGTTCTGATACCAACTCCACTATTATCAGGCATTTCACCCTCACTTAAGATCCTAAGTCAACAACCTTGACCCTTAGATCTTAGCCCACAAAAATGGACTACCTGTGAGTTCGGCATATTCAACCCCCAAGGTTTCTTACCCTTCACATCCCGCCTATTCAGGCCCTCACAGAATGCTAACCTTGTTTTTACTAAACCAGTCAAACTTGAACTCTAGGAATCTTAGTCCCTACAAGCTTACCTATCTTGAACCCGTCAAGCAAAATGCCCCACAATCTTTAATCCTGTGCCCAACTAGCCCAGACATAACCACTAGCCATCCTATCCCTCTTGTCGAATTGGAAATTTTAAAGGTACGTCATTAACTGAATATTACCAAACAATATAAACTACCAAGTCCATACGACTATCAGTAATACCCCTAGTCAACAACTGGACTCAACAACCTTATAAGTCATATCCCATTGTGCAAGTAACCAAACCACATATAATTATGCCACAACTTGCAAACCACCCGGACCTCCCAAGGATCCCTAGGACATTATCTATGTCATTTAACCTGCGACCCCTGTTTACAGAAGAAACCACCTTATCACTTAAGCATACCAACCTGGCCCTCAAGAACCAATATATATGTCAAGTAATAATAAATCTGAGCCCTCTCAGGAACCCAACATGTAAAGAACATCAATAACCGATAAATATGGTTCACTCATGGAACCAATATGTAAAGAACATCACTAATGGATAAACCAGAACTGAGTAAAGCAGTACAAACATGTAACAACAGCCAGCAATATATTCCCAGACTCTCAGTCTACCTTCTAACTTATCAACCTTATAAAACAGGTTCAATAACCATTTAAACAGTGAGCAATACCAATAACACTTACCCTTTTTATGTCACCCGGACCAACTAAGTATCCCTAGACCAACACCTAAGTGTCAACATGCAATGCCCGATCCACCTAAGGACTCATCCCACATTTAAGTGTAATAACTCGGCCACACAAGGACCAGTAAGCACAATCACAAATTCAGCAATCAACCCGGTCTACTCATAGAACCATCGATAAAATACAATCAATAATGTATAATTAAACTCGTACCAGGCGTGGTACCCGAGCCAATCAATATAGAACTTATACCAAGCGTGATAACCGAGCCAACCATTAGTATCCCATACCAATCGTGGTACCCGAGCCAACTGTTAGTATCATGTATCATGTGTGGTACCCGAGCCAACCGAATATCACATAAAACCAACAGTCAATAATTAAATGAACAAAAAACACCCTTATAAAACCAACAAGCAATAACCAAGTTCATTTCACATAATTGACACCCCAAATATTTAGACAATCATAACTTTCGTTCCTAGGCATGAAAGCACATACATTACTAAGCTATAGTTACATGTATATACATTGCATTTGGCAAGACAATAACCATCACCTACCCAACAACCTGGTTCATAACCCTAACCTTTAAATCCTATCCAAAGAAAAAATTCTGGCTCGACACCTAATCAGTCGATATATCAATCCTGAAACCTTTCTTCTTAGACAACATAGTACATGAGAACATTCCCCTAACCTTGAGACTACAACCTTTCCCGTTCACCCCATTTCCTTTAATTTAACATTATTCCTGGGAGTCCACCTTAACCTGACCACCTTCGCCCATAATACATCTGGTTCCCTGAACCTACCCGATAGTTTAGTTCCCTAGAACCCAGAATCACCCGCAAATTAACAAGTGTAACTAAATCCGGAATGTAAAAATATTACCCCAGACCCCATCATTTAACTATTTAATCAATAGCCAGACAATACAATATTTCTCCAAACTCCATACCCGAAGGCCTAAACATGGATTCTCCTGTCATTCTACACAATAGTATGAAATAAAATACAGGTCTAAGTCTACTCAATAAGAAGAACCTAGCCTACATGGAGGCCAAGCAATCAGCTACAGAGGTCTGAACACTAAAAATCCGCTTCTATGAATGTGAATCCTGATGGAGAATGAGCTTGAAATCCATGGTTTTGCCCTTCTTTAGCCGCAATCTCCCCTCCTCATAGCTCCCAGGCTTTGGAGCAGCCTAAGAGAGTTTTTGGAGCAACCCTCGTCTATTTTTAACTAAAAAGGAGATAATAGGATTATAAAACCCATTTATGGGCTTTTTGGTCCCATCATTCTGCTATAGAAGCCTGCCAAACTGCTACAACAATACCGCTATAGCGCCTTAATTCCCGCTACAGCGGCCTCAGCTTTTCATCTCTAACAGTCTTTAATAAAATAGTTATAACTTTTTATTTGGGAAGTAGATTAATGAACGGTCAGTGGAATTAGAAAGAGGACTCGTAGAACTTTAATTTGGTGGGTATTAGGACCTCTAACTCTTTATATTCTAGGATTAATGCTCGTTTAAAGTTTACCCTTGTTTGAACTTAGCCCAAAACAAAATTGGTAAGGAAACTTTTAACTTAACTTTATGCTAGGAGTATTGTATGACCTTAGTACATACCAAAAATACTCTCATGCCAAAGAATAAATCCTAACGCTTATTATGAATGAGAAACACCTTCTTTGACCGCAGATATTTTTAGTAACGATGAAACATATCGTTACACGTTCCTTTTTCTCTTTTCACCATTACAACTCCCTCAAACCTCCATATTCTCTCCCACAAACTCCCTCAACTCTCAAAACTCCTTCCCTATACTCAATTTCTTCTCTCCACTGCCATATCTCCTTACTGCACCTCCGTTGCTATCGTATTTTTTCGGTGAAATATTGGATCACCATTGTTGGGCTTTTAAAAAGCTTCAATTTTCATTCTTCACATCACTTCCTTCACTTATGGTATGCTCCTCTATGTAAAATCTACATTTTGAATTGCTTTGGGAGTATTTTTAGTAAAGCATGTTATGTGAAATCTACCATTGCCTTAATATGATTAAGATCTAATTTTGAAATTCAATTTTAGGTCTTTTTGTTGTTATGGATTGTGAAAAAGTGGTAGATCTTGCTTTTTATGATTATGCATGTTATTTGTGCTAATTTTTAGCCTGCTATTTTGAGTTTGGGGTGATGTCTGAGTAACTCACTTATTAGTAATGCATGGCTTAGTCATATGATAGATTGGGTGACGTCATTCTTAAGGGAAGTCGTTATTGCTTTGACTTTTGCTTGAAATATTGATGTGGTTAGGCCTGAATGTTATCCATTATGCTCTTGACTAGTTTAGTGGGTTATTATTCATTTGGTGAGAGATTTAGTTAATTGTGAGTGATAATTGTACATTTTGATATGATTTTTGTGATAAATTGTATTATTTGATGTTTTCCGATGATAGATAGGGTAACGTCCTTCTTGAGAGAAGTAGTTGAGCATATGTTACTTGGTCATATTATGGTCTTAGTCTTGTTGGTAAGTGTTTTGTGAAAGTCTGAGTACCTGTTAAACTTCAAAGTTGGTCAATTATTTGTCATTGTATGCCTTGACATTGTTTAAATGTGTTTCATACATGTTAGGCACTTGCGTGCCACAGGTGTTGCCTTGCAAAATGCATGTGTAATGCAAGTGAAAGCATAGATTTAAAACATTCACTGCTTCTCACTTGTGTTACATCTGTGTGTCGCAAATCATCACCTGTAAAATACAAGTGACAATGCAGGTATGGCTAAAATTTTCCAGTATACTGCCAAGCACATGTGTGCCGCATATTGGCTTATGCAAAATGCATATGCCAGCGTAGGTGCCTTCCCTTATTGCCATTTTTTTGTCTAGTATGTGAGTAATCACATGCGTGTCTCGGGTCTCCACCTGCGAAACACATGTGACAGCAGTCAACTTAGTGCTTTTTCTTTCTTTTTGCATTTTATTTCTTTTTAATTCTTTAGTTTTGTGTAGTTGTCTTCTTTAGGCCATAGCAAAAAATACAAAAAGATTTTGTTAGTTTTCTTTGATACTCACATCCTTGTGCAGGCAATGACTTCTAACAAGGGCAATACCAACTGCGACACCCGTAAAGCTTCAACCACAAGCACCAGCAAGAACAAAAGCAAGGGTTAGAGCTCTGCTAAGAAAAAGGCCCCAGTAGCTACTTTAGAGGTTCCTCCAATCCCTGTTAATAAAGAGGATAGAAAAGCTTCTGTGTTGAGGGAATGAAGTATTACTATCTCCAGTATCTAGCTGGCCGACCATTCACACTAGAGAAAATTTTCAATTTGGCTGGGCTTGGGGATGAATTCCCCAATATCACCAAATAGTTCTCTGATAGAGAGTGGTCACTATTTTTGGATGTCTCTGGAGGATATTACCCAGATGTGGTACTCGAGTTTTATGCATCCTATCAGGCCAAGTAGGATTTCATGAAGTACCCGGGAAAGATTGAAGATTTCCCTTGTTTAGCCTCTGTTATGGTTTGGGGGAAGAAGGATGATATTACCCCAGTGACTATAAATTCCATTTATTAGAATACACTGATAACGCTCAAACTACACCTCAATTTAAGAAGCGTATGCGATCGTTGTCAAATATATAACCCAACAAGGTTGGGGTCGAATCCCACAGAGAATATGGTGATGATTAAGACTTTAGTGAAGTATGTGACTAGTTGTCAATCGTTTCCAGTAACTAAAGGGGGGGTTTTGTAATCAAATTGTAAACAAAACAATAATAAACGTAGGAGAAATAATCAGTAGGAGAGAATGCGAACTAGGGACGTGGTTACCATGGCGTTGTAACAATGTCGATTCTAGGCTTAACCGGGTTCTTTCTATATGAATGTCACGATGTGATTGCGTCAATTGTATCGTCTAAACGTCTCTCGACCAAATAAACAAATTTCCTTTTATCTTCTCTCGATCTCAAAAAGATGTGCTTTTTAGCTCTCAATCCTAACATCAAGTAGATTAATCCAGTTACGGCATTAATCTTTAAGACGAGAGTTGGTAGTCTCGAATCCTTGTTGTTAATCAAGTTTCCCGGTTTTAATCTCTTTCTCAAGCAAATTAAACCTAGGCATGTTCTAATGTTTGCAACCCACTAGAAAACGTGACATAATGTATGATTAACAACGTGACAATACATAAATCGAACCCAACGCTACCCGGAATCTATATTGCTACGTTTGCCATGGCTCCCACAACCCTAGTTGCGGGAGTTTTAGTTAATCATGCTATAAAGAAAAGAGAAGAGAATTGAATTCATAATAAGGAGAAGAAGTTCTTACAATATAATGAAAACCAATCTTCAATAATCCAATAACAAGAAAAACCAAGAACTCACGAACACGAATTCAAGAATCCGAAAACGTGTTGTTGCTCTCAAAAATTGACTAAAAACTATTCTAAAACTATTGGGTGTCTTCTAATTACATAAACCTATCATAGGGTATTTATAGGAGTCAAAGAAACCAAATCCAAAACGGGCTAGGAATCCCCAAAACGCGGGTCGCCGCCTCACGCCACTGCCTAAGCGTGACGGTCAGGCTTGACAGACCGTCAAGGCAGTGACGGACCGTCGCCTGGGCCGTCACTGCTAGGCAGTGATGCTGCCTTAAGTTGACGGTCCCAGTGACGGACCGTCAGCCTTGTGACGGGCCGTCACTCAGGCCGTCACTCTTAGGCAGAATGTTGTTTTTCGCGTATTTTCTTCCGTTTCCGTGTTTGTTTCCATTTCCTACAAATACAACATAAAAACATCAAAAACAACAATGGTTGCTTGAAAACGTACGATTGTTCTTAGTAAAAAGGAGTCGAAAGTGACGTAAATTAGCGTCACATCAACACCCTCAACTTAAAACGTTCGCTTGTCCTCAAGCAACATAACATAAAATAATAATACGACTCAACTAAGAACACGAACTCATGTCTATAGCACTTCATGGTCATTCAAAACTTCTTCAATTAAATCAAGCTCCCTCGTAGCACACGTATGTATGAAACACTAACTTGCAAGGATCCAAACATGTCACTCCGATATGATAGAATATTATGCATACTCATATGCAGCTATCCTAACAATCAATAGACAATATAGACATCTTGGTGCCCTCACCACAAAGAAATCCCACACACAAGATTTGGGACTAGGTAAGCGCTCACCCTCACAAACGATTTCAAACAATGCACATGCGATACCATAGGCTTGCCCTTACTATTCTATTTCAGTTCTTCAGAAAGCTACTTAGGATCACTACAGGACTTGTATTTGCTTGTAATGAGGCTTCGGGTGCAGGTATGATATATTTAGGGGTTAGTGACTAAGCCCTCCTTGGAACCATTTACATCTTATCACCACATAACTTTACTTTATCCATCCTTATTCACCTTTTTATTTCCTTGATTCTAGATACAGGTGCGACCTCTTTATTGACAATTCTTTTTGTTTCTTTTTCGATCTTTTTCATCTTTCTTTATTTTTCTTTTCTTTTCTTAGGCGCACACCCGGATTTTCATTCTATTCAACAACAATCATCTCCATCCTCTTTTTCTTCTCCTTTACCACTGTAGTAGCCACCCTCAACTTAGGCTGATTGCCTACGTCAAGGTGCACAATGTCCATTGGTAGGACCAGGGCCAAAACAGGGTTTACCTCTATAGTAGCCACCCTCAACTTAGGTTGTTTTGCCTACGTTGAGGTGCACGATGTCCAAGGAAGGACCAGGGCCAAAATAGGGATTCAAAGTTAAACATGAATGGTGACAGGTTATTGAAAGAACAAGGTCAATTATGGCTCAAACAGGGATCAAAGGGGTTATTTATATTTGGACGGTCTTTTAGGTTAAGTGGACTGCACACAAAAAGGGCCTGTGATCCTTTCCTAAGCAACCAAACTTCAAACTTAACAAAATAGACCGGGCAAGTTCTAGATGCATGCACAGAGTAAGAATTTATGACAATTAATCTCACACACTCTTAGCACCAAGAAACTATATCGCTACCAACTATCAAACAACCGCTCGGCTTAAGCATACTCATTCTAATCATATTCACACAATGACATTCAAGGATCCAGACAGTCAATTGTTTCAACATAAGCTCAAAACCATAAAATTTTTAAAGGGGCCTCGTTTGCTAAGAATTCGCATGCTTTGCTATAGACACTAAAAAAAAAATTAAAACAACAACCTAAACATGCCGGTTCTACTAGATAGCACACCGGAGGGAAAAGAAATCGGCAACAAAAACCCTCGGTGGTGACTCACAGGTTTCCCAACACCCTCAACTTAGTCTCATGCATTGTCCCCAATGCATATATATGAAAGCTAAAAACTGTGAGAATAAAGGAATACCTGTGAAGTCGATATGACTCACTTTCCGGAATGATGTTGGAGACCGCCAGGGTCTCCAAAACAAGAGAACTCGATGGAGTACTTGTGTGCGCCAACCTCATGTTGCGCTCCAACTTTCTCTTTTATTGGCTCCGCAGCTAGTCGTGACCGCTTTTTCGCTCTTTCCTTGTAGATTCTCTTGTGGTGTTTTCGTTTCCTTGAGCTATTTACACCGCTTTCCGCAACATGCTTCTCTTTTCGCGGCATCCTTCTCACAACAGCTAGCGTCTCGACCAAACACTTCTCCTCAAGGTGCACATCCACAGGAGCTTCCTCAACAGCATTGATGACCGCGACCACCCTCATGTCACTTGGTTGCTTCATCAATTTAGACACATCGAACTTGACCACTTCATTGTTCAATCGGAAGGTCAGTTCGTTTTTCTCCATGTCAACCAAAACTCTCGCCGTAGCTAACAATGGTCATCCCAAAATTATGGGAACTTCGAAGTCCACTTCGCAATCCAAAATTACAAAGTCAGCTGGGAAGATAAGCTTACCGATCTTTATTAGCACATCAGACAAGATCCCTACGGGTCGCTTTACCGAACGGTCAGCCATCATCACTCTCATGGACGTTGGTTTAGGAGCTCCCAAACCCAATTTGTCATACACTGCTAGCGGCATCAAATTTATACTAGCACCAAGATCACACATAGCTCTTCCGAAGTTGAGCTTCCCGATAGTACATGGAACAGTGAACGCACCTGGATCTCCTTTCTTTTCCACTAATGATCTAGAGGAACTAGCGCTGCAGTGATGGAGGTTGTCTTCCGGCTCAAAACTTACCGTCCTCTTCTTTGTGATCAAGTCCTTCATGAACTTGGCATAACCGGGCATTTGTTCCAGAGCTTCCACCAATGGTATGTTTATTGAAATCTCTTTCAACATGTTCATGAAGTTCAGGAACTTACCATCGTCAGCTTTCTTCTTTAAACGCTGTGGGAACGGAGGTGGTGGTCGAGGCATCATAGTTGGAAGCTTTTCAGCTTCCTTGCGTTTCTCCGCGGGCTTTGGAGTTTTCTCCTCTACCGCCTCTTCATCATCCGCAATGTCACCTTGAGTATGAATTACCGGATGTGATTCCGGTAATATTTTTCCGCTTCTTGTGGTGATCGCCATACAACTTGCATCATTCTTCGGATGAGTGGTGTCGCTCAGCAAAGTACCTGGTTTCCTTGGGTTTAGAGATGCCGAGATGTGACCCACTTGCTGCTCTAGTTGCTTGATCGCGGTTGAGTGTGACTCCACTACCAGACTCAATGTTGATAACTCATTCCGCATTGCCTTTACCCCAGAGTCAGTCGATTCCACCTTAAGCAGCATCTTCGCCATCATATTCTCAAGTTTGGACGTCTCAGCCTCGCTGCCAGTTTTGTCCCGATTGCCAGGTGGTATATACAACCCACCTCTATCGGTGTTGTTCCTCCAGCTTCCTTGGTCGCTATTTTTGTAGCCACCATTCTCATAGTGGTTGTCTCTTGGATAGTTCCGACCTTGGTTTCCTGGCCATTGGCCTGGAAACCCCCCAAGTAATTGGCCTCCTCAGTCTCCATACCTTGGGAACCCACAACTTGTACCTTCTCTATATTTCCTGACGTCAAGTGCCTTGTCAGGAGATCTAACTGTGTTTTAAGATGCGCCATGTCTTGGTCGCGCTCCTCCTCTTTCCTTCGCTGCTCTGCTGACATGCCAACGGTATAGGTGCTAGCTGCAACCTCTGAATCCCGTGTGTGCCAGGCTCTGTTGGTCTTGGTGAGCCTGTCCAAAATAGCTGTGGCGTCGGCAAAAGTGCAACCCATAAATGCTCCACCTGCTGCGTTGTCCAATGTTGGCTTGGTAGCCGAATTTAGTGCCCTGTAGAATGTCTGCATTAAGAATTCGTTGTTCAGCTGATGGTTGGGGCACTGAGTCAGCTTCTTCTTAAATCGCAGCCAGGTTTCGTGCAATGCTTCGTGAGGTTGCTGCCTGAAGTTGCTGATTTCGTCCCTCAACTGTATCATCCGAGAGGGAGGAAAGAACCTTTCTAGGAAAGCTCCTCTCAACTCTCCCCACGTTGCGATAGAGTCGGGGGTCAATTCTGTCAACCACAATGCTGCCTCATCAGACAGAGACAACGGAAACAATCTGAGCCTGATCGCTGTCTGACTCACGCCCGGCAGCTCAAACGATTTGCAGATCCCCACGAAATTCATTAAGTGCTGGTTTGGATCATCCCTAGCGACACCTCGGAACACTCCTCTCCAGTTCAACAGCTGGATCATCGTGCTAGTGATGTTGAACTTGGCTCTGGGCGGTAGCGGTGGAACAATAATGGCGCCAGTAGCGCCAGTTCCATCTAATTCGAGATCCTCATCCTGCAGACCACCAGCATTCAGATTTTGTTGGGCCTGCAGTTCGGCAGCGAGCCTTGCTGCCTCTAGTTCTGTGGCCATATTCCGCCTCAAAGTTCTAGCAAGCTCGGGATCGTAAGGTAGTATTGTTTCACCCGAGCTCCGGGTACTTGGCATGCACAGACTATGTACCCTGTCAACGACAAAAACAACAAACAAAAATAAAAGCAGGAAACTATGACTAAGAGTCAAATGAACACACTAGACTTAATCAAAAACCGTATTCCCCGGCAACGGCGCCATTTTTGATAACGCTCAAACTACACCTCAATTTAAGAAGCGTATGCGATCGTTGTCAAATATATAACCCAACAAGGTTGGGGTCGAATCCCACAGAGAATATGGTGATGATTAAGACTTTAGTGAAGTATGTGACTAGTTGTCAATCGTTTCCAGTAACTAAAGGGGGGGTTTTGTAATCAAATTGTAAACAAAACAATAATAAACGTAGGAGAAATAATCAGTAGGAGAGAATGCGAACTAGGGACGTGGTTACCATGGCGTTGTAACAATGTCGATTCTAGGCTTAACCGGGTTCTTTCTATATGAATGTCACGATGTGATTGCGTCAATTGTATCGTCTAAACGTCTCTCGACCAAATAAACAAATTTCCTTTTATCTTCTCTCGATCTCAAAAAGATGTGCTTTTTAGCTCTCAATCCTAACATCAAGTAGATTAATCCAGTTACGGCATTAATCTTTAAGACGAGAGTTGGTAGTCTCGAATCCTTGTTGTTAATCAAGTTTCCCGGTTTTAATCTCTTTCTCAAGCAAATTAAACCTAGGCATGTTCTAATGTTTGCAACCCACTAGAAAACGTGACATAATGTATGATTAACAACGTGACAATACATAAATCGAACCCAACGCTCCCCGGAATCTATATTGCTACGTTTGCCATGGCTCCCACAACCCTAGTTGCGGGAGTTTTAGTTAATCATGCTATAAAGAAAAGAGAAGAGAATTGAATTCATAATAAGGAGAAGAAGTTCTTACAATATAATGAAAACCAATCTTCAATAATCCAAGAACAAGAAAAACCAAGAACTCACGAACACGAATTCAAGAATCCGAAAACGTGTTGTTGCTCTCAAAAATTGACTAAAAACTATTCTAAAACTATTGGGTGTCTTCTCATTACATAAACCTATCATAGGGTATTTATAGGAGTCAAAGAAACCAAATCCAAAACGGGCTAGGAATCCCCAAAACGCGGGTCGCCGCCTCACGCCACTGCCTAAGCGTGATGGTCAGGCTTGACAGACCGTCAAGGCAGTGACGGACCGTCGCCTGGGCCGTCACTGCTAGGCAGTGATGCTGCCTTAAGTTGACGGTCCCAGTGACGGACCGTCAGCCTTGTGACGGGCCGTCACTCAGGCCGTCACTCTTAGGCAGAATGTTGTTTTTCGCGTACTTTCTTCCGTTTCCGTGTTTGTTTCCATTTCCTACAAATACAACATAAAAACATCAAAAACAACAACGGTTGCTTGAAAACGTACGATTGTTCTTAGTAAAAAGGAGTCGAAAGTGACGTAAATTAGCGTCACATCATACACCAATATCCTCAAGGACTGAATATGCGGAGAAAGTCACCATGAAAGGAAACTAACTCAAATGGGTGGCACAAGTTATTGCTATTGGTGGGCCTTTTTGGGCCATACTTGGTGGAGAAATTCCTCGACAAGACCTTCAGTTTAAAGCCAAGTTGTGGTATAATCTGATTCGTGTCTGCTTCTTGTCATCCAAAAATGATTAGAAAGTTACCACTGAATGAGCTATATTAAGTGCTTGAAACTTATTCAGGATTTACGTGAATATTAAGGAGATAGTTGCAGTGTAAATTCAGAGGAAATCTCGGTAGCCTGCTACTTCAATGCCCTTCCCAGTGCTCATCAACAAACTTTGTGCTATAGCGGGGATTCCTAACTTCAGTTCTGATCAATCTATTCCTGCCATTGGAGTGGTTGATATTAAGAAGAAGAGGGATGTTGATGCTCCCAAGGTGAAGAAGAGGAAGATGCAGAGTTTTGCTGATATTTAGACCTCGAGTGGTGTTTTGGAGATAAGTGCAAATTCACCTGCGAGGTCTATTTCAGATACTCCTACTCTCGCATCGTTGAGAAATCCTTCAAATGCTCTGCCTATTATACCTTCACCATCTCTTTTTTCCTCAGCCTTGACTAGTCTCCAAAAGTTAGTTGACATGACTTACTCCCATGAGACTCAATTGGGAAAATTGTCTAAGAACTTGTCGGCACTAATCCAAAAAGTTGTCAAAGATGCACTGAATAATGTTTTTGATACCTTTGGCAAGCTTTGAACCAGAGTTGATGTTGTGGAAAAGGCAGTCACCTCAATCTGGGCTAATATAGAAAAGATGAAGGGTAAGGCCCCCATGACTGATGCATATATAAGCTTGCTGAATGAAGCTATGGCCACGCCTCATAAGCCTACTGGCCTAGTTGATAAATTGTTCGATAGCATGGCATTTGAAGTAGAAGAAGAGGATGACCCAGCATTTTAGAGGATCCTGTTCGAGTCTCAAAATACAACACACTCTTGTATGGGAGGAGTTTAGACCAAGTTCTATGGTAGACTCGCAGGATGGTGACTCAAATTAGCAAGCTCAGAGAGTCTTTGATCCTTACCTCTTTTATTTTCTGATTGAGCATTGGGGTCAATGCTATTCATTTAGTTGGGGGTGGGTGCAATTATTTTTGTTGATATGTGAATGTTTTGGTTTTTCCTCTTGTCGGGCATAGATGTTATGTCTGCATATTCTCCTTGCCCTTGTTGAGCTTTTAGTTGGATATTTTGGGTATTTTGGCCCTTATAGGGCATGTTTTAGATTATTTTGTTTATTGCCTTCGTCGAGCCTTTATTTTTCTTATGCTTTATATTGTGCCCTTGTCGGGTTTGGTTTTATTTATTTTGGAAATGAGATTGCCATGTCCACACACTAATTATTTTACTAGCCGTGCTTTGAAAATTGCTCTTAGTGCCTTCGTTGGGCCTCATTCTCAAATGACCCATGAGTGTGTAGTTAAACATCGCCTTTGTAGATATTAGGGATTTTGAATAAAATCCGAGGGGTTTCTTTATACCACTGTTCTTTTCCAAGGAGCAAAAATTTCTTTTATTTTTTTTGTGTCAAACTGGGTGACATTTTCCTATGATAGATTGAGAGGCAACTTTCTTATGGAAAAATGACAGGTTTTAGTGTTTATTTTAAGTCTATTTTTCACTTGTCTAGAATGGGACCACAAAAATTTTCTTGGCAAGAAGATTTTGAAAATAGAGAAAAGAGGGGAAAATGAATTTTGAAAAGCATTCTCTTGTCATGACTTTTACATTCTTCGTTTGGCTTTTTGATTCACAAATGAGTTGTGTGAACTCGAAATAGCTTATCAAAAGTCATCATTCCAATTTATTTTGAGACTAATTATGAATATTTTGTGTTTTGATGCCTTGTGTGGTAAGGTTTACTTTGTTCGTGTATGCATGTCGTCTAGAACTTGCTCCGATTATGATTCAAGGCAAAATCCTAGACGTTTCTTAGCTTGGAAGATGACCTTAGTCCCTTTTTGAATAGTTATTTTACCCAAAAGTTCCTTCCCTTAAATTGATCCTAGTCAACCCCTTTGAGCCTTTAATATTTTTCTTGGCACCCATGTTATACACCTTGACCTTTTTGAATCCTCTATTTTAGCACTCGTTCCTGCCTAATTGCTAGCAATGAAAATATAGGCTAAAAGCCTAAGTTTGGTGGGGTGAATATGAATGAAAAATGGAATGTTGATGTAGGCAAAAGCCTAAGTTTGGGGGTGTATCCATTAATGATGGAAAGAGGAGTGCTTCAATTTGAGGTAGCACCCAATGCTTATCTTATGAATTGCTTAAAGTTGTCAAAATATGAAAGAAAAAGAATTGAATGGTGCTACCTCTTGAGCAAAAGAAAATGGTGTTTGGAAGAATAGTGGTTGGGAAGACTTGGATAGTGAGAGGGAGGAATAAGATGAAGTTGAATCAAAGATGTGAGTGGTGTACTTGAATGCCTAATGATAGCATTAGGGAGGTTTAGTCACTTGAGCCAAATGAAACCTCACCTTAATCCTAGCCTACATATTTACCCGCAAGTCCTTAGTGATTCCGAACTTTGTAACTCTACATTAGTGGCGAGTTACATAAAAGGCAAGCCTATGGTTCTATGTGTGTGCACTCGAACTTCTTTGAGAGAGTGTCTTTATATTCTCTTATAATCTCTATATTGTGAATTGCATGATTGTAAGTGGGATTCTCTCTTGTGGTGAGTGGCATTTCATCTTTGGAGTGAATAGTGAAGTCTTGATATCAATTGGGGCAAATGAATACGACAAGTTGTGTATTGAGTCTTGAGGCAAACCTTGAAGGTTGATGCCAATGACTTGAGATACTTAACTATCCTATTTTAAATTAAAAGTTCCCTGGATTTTGAATGAAAAAAGTCTCTTGAAAAGAATTTTTGAAGTGATTATTATTCCTAGTGCTTATGGTGGTGCCAATTGAGCTTAGTGATTTTTTTTTTGAGTCTTTTGCTTACTATTTTCTTTTGTCTTGATCATAGTAGTTCCTTGTGCAATCCTTGTATCTTGAAAAGCTTGAGTCAATCATATGAGTTGTTAATGTTTTTCTTAAGGACAAGCAATAGTTCAAGTTTTGGGGTTTGATAAGTTGGTAATTTACCAAATTATTTAGCTCTTAATCATGAGTTATTGCTTTGATTTGGTACTATTTAGAAGGATTTTATACTTCTATTCTCTTGTATGCAGGCATTCTTGAGTAATAAAGATAGAAGAGGATTTGAACTCAAATGGACTCTAAAAGGAAGCTACATCAAGAGATGATCAGGAAAAAAGAACTATGCTAGGGATGTGTGACTAGACATGCATGTCACAAGAGGGCACCTGTATTTCGCAGGTGCCAGCGCATGAGAAGCATGGAACACTGCCTAAAAACCTAGGCACCTGCATGCCACAAGTTCTCACGGGCAATCGCAGGTGCCCACGCAGATGGAGGCACAGGAGAGAAGTCCCAAACTACCCACAGTACTCGACACCTGCGTGCCATAAGTCTTCACATACGACTGCAAGTGCCCGCGCAGGTGCAAGCGCAAGTGACTCAAAGGGCAAAATGGTCTAAAAAATATATTGCCTAATTGGGAATCTTCTTTTTGGGAATCTGTGCAAGGATTTTACATTCAATTTTTCCCAGTTAAGAGAGCATCATTGAGTACACTTTGTAGTACAATTTTGAGTGCTTCTTCTTCCTTGAAACTTGTGAAAACACAATTTTTACTTACTCAAAACTTGGAATTTTGAAGCTCCTTTTATGTATATGAATGGAATTTAAGGTTACCCACCTGGTATATTTTCTTTTTTCTTCAATATGAGTAGTTAATTTCATTTCTAGGGATATGTGCATGATGGGTGTTTGAAACTAGAATTGAGTATTAATTACTTATACTTATAATTGATTATTATGTGTGGGTCTATTGAATCCTTCAAGTTTTAATCAAATAATTGATGGTTGCAAACATTGATTTAGATTTCTAATTATATTCTTGCTTGAGAAAGAAGTTCTATAATAGGGTAAGGATTCATAATAAGGATTTGGAACTTTTATCAATAGTTGAGGCTAGATATAGCTTAACTTAAGAATTTCTCATCTAAGGGTGAGGCTAGAAATAGCTCAACCCACTTTAGTCATTTGGTTGGATTGTTATTAGAACTTGGGGTTTGAATGAACCCAAGGTATATTTGTTTGATTGGTTGATAAATGATTGAACATACTTTTAACCAAGGTTACCTACACTCTAATTATGCATAAGTCGAATAATTGATCCCAATTCTGATGTATGACCCCATCGGAAGCACACTTGTAACACCCCAAGATCTAAACTAACTACAGGATAGTGCTCAGCAAAAAAATTTCAGAAAAAATCAAGTTGTCAACAACCGCGGTTAAGATCACAGACTTTAGTTTAGAACCACGGTCCATCGTCTCAACAGTAGTTCCAATTTCCAGAGGGCCCTCAGTTTAGAGTCCAGGAACCACGAGTCAAACCACGGACCGTCATTCATAATCACGGTCCATCCTGTGAACTCGTGATCCCCTCTTTTGGAGGACCCTCAATTCAAGGTCCAAGAACCACGAGTTGAACCACGGACCATCATTCGTTATCACGGTCCATCTTGTAAACTCGTGGTCCCCTCTTTCAGAGGACCCTCAGTTTCGGTCCCATAGACCACGAGTCAGACCACAAACCATATTTCAAAACCATAATCCATCTTATGACTCATGGAATCACAATAGCAGAGAACCGCCCAGAACTCAAGGACAGAACCACGACTCAATCGATGGTCCGTCGTCCAGGACTACGATCCATCGACCAAGTCATGGTACCTAAGTCGCGATTTTTAGCAGATTTCTTTTAAAATTCCTAGGGGTATTCTAGACTTTTCTTATATCTTTTAAGGCCTAAGCTACGTCATTTTGCTTAGTCTGAGCCTAATTAATTAGTCAAAAACTACCTAAATCACCCAATCTCCTAAAATTATCAGACACTTAGAAAGAAAAGGAGAAAAGAGGCAACAGTTTCTCTTCAGAACAAGCAGAAGGTTTCTTCAAGCTCAGCCCCAAAAATTCAAGGATTTCCTCCATATATTTTCTTCAAGGTATGTGGAATTTCACTAGTGGGTTCCTTCCACCCATTGGGTCCTTAGATTCAGTTCAGTTCTTCAGTTCTCCATCAGTTCTTCAGTCCTAGGGTTCCAAAACTTTATGAAATCATTGCAACTCATATTCTATTGCTTGTATGACAGTTATTACATGTTTACTTAGGAATTAGGATAGCTATGTGTACATAATTCAGTAACCTTAGCATGTGTAAAATTTCAGTATTCATTATTTATACTTGCTGGTTAGATGATTCAGTCAGTTATGCTTCAGAATTAGAATGTTATTAGTTTCAGTATCATTATATTAGCATCTCAGATGATTATCAGTATTTAAGCTATCCAGCATTTTAGTTTGCATTCATTGCTTTACATTTAGTTTGGAGTAGACTTAGTACCGAGCGGATAAAGAGATGAAGGCTCAGCTGTCAAACTAGGCTGAGCCCTTTAGTAGAAGTTCCTAAGTCCCAGAACTATGGCACCACCATAGGTATAAAAGAGGTCAACTGTTGGATTAGGTTGTATACCCTCGTCCCTTGTGGATATCAGTTTAGTGGATCCACATCAGATTTGATTATACCCTTGGAAAGGTATGAACACCATTTCATCCAGGGTTACAGGTTGGCCTCACAGTTAGCTCAGCTTGGGGTATGTCAATTAATCGTATCTCCCATAGTCAGACTCACATTGCATTGACTTTGTATTCAGTTATCCAGTTCAGCATGCTATGTATTCACGTTAGTTACTTGGTCATTGCATTCAGCTTACCTTTCAGTTCATGCTTCAGTATGTATTTCCATGCTCAGTATTTACGTTGCTCAGCTTAGCATAAATCTCGCATGCGCAGTACATGCAAAGTATTGATGTATACTTTTGAGCTACATCATTGTATGATGTAGGTTCAGGCGCTCAATATCCAGATCATATTTAGCTCGACTTCTAGTCCTTACTCAGCAGCTTCAGTGGTGAGTTCTCATAGTTTGAGGACGATAGATATGCTTTCATCTTTTAGTTTTATATTTCAATTTCAGATTATTAGATTTAGCTGGGGTCTTGTCCCAGCAACTCATATCAGTTAGAGGCTTTCAGACATAGAACTAGATTCAGCAATTGAGTTGTTAGTATTGTTATTTTTGGACTCATTTTACTCTTATTTATATTTTTTATTCAGGCATGTTTGGGTTTGTTTCCCATCTCAGATATTTAAATACTTTCAGTTTTCTACACTGTTTATGTTTTACTAGAAATTGTCTAGTTATGCCAGACCATGGGTAAGCTTGGGGTCACTTGTGACACTAAGAACTGTGTTACATCCAGGGGTTAGCCTCAGGTCATGACAATCTTCGTATCAGAGCAACAGGTCCAAGTGTCCTAGAGTGTCTGAAAGCCGCGTCAAGTAGAGTCTCCTTCATGGGTGTGAAGCGTGCCACACTAAAGGAGGAGGAGCTATGAGATGTCATTAGAAAAAACTTACATTCCTTATTTTCCATCTTATGCTATAGAGTGTGAACTCTATTTAATCTCCTTCTAACTCATGATCTATGTATTTCAGAAAATACCTCCCAGAAGAGCCAATGCGAGGAATCAGCCAGTACTAATAGACCCTCTGAATGAGTAAGTCACTCATGCTGAATTCAGGGCTGCTTTTCAGGTGCTTTCTCAGGCCATAACCGCTCAGGTCAATCAGTAGGAAGTGTCACCAGCTCCACTTCAGACTAACTCTGCCTCAGCTAGAATCCGAGACTTCACTTAGATGAACCCTCTAGAGTTTCATGGGTCCAAGTTCGAAGAGGATCCACAAGAATTTCTTGACGACATTCAGAAGGTGATGGATATTATGGGTGTCACTCCAATCGAGAGTGCAGATTTAGCCGCCTATCAGTTGAAGTGAGTGGCTTATACTTGGTATCAGTAGTGGAAGGAGTCTTGTTATGCTAATGCAAGTCCAGTGGATTGGAACCACTTCAAGACTGCCTTTTTGGACAGGTTTTTCCCACTTGATCTCAGGAAAGCCAAGGTCTAAGAATTTATCAACTTAAAGCAAAATGACATGAGTGTGAAGGAGTACACACTCAAGTTTACTCAGTTGTCTAAGTATGTTCTGGCGATAGTAGATGACTCCAGGGTTCGTATGAGTAAGTTCATATCTGGTGTGTCCGATGATGTGGTCAAGAAGTGCAAGACTGCTATGCTGGTTAAGGTGATATATATCTCCAAGTTAGTTACTTATGCTCAGCAGATTGAGGAGGAGAAAACCAAAGAGAGGGGAGGAGAGTAAGAAAGCTAGGACAAGTGACTTCAGCTACTCTCAGCAGAGGTCAAAAGGTGGTAACCGCTCTCAGTTCCGCTAGAAATCTTCAGCTCCAGCCCTATCATTTACTAGTGCTCCAGTGCCTAAGTCCAGGCGGGATAGGGCACCAGGCTCTAAGTCCCAAGGTACAGTCACTAGGGGGAGCACTCATCCAGTTTTCAAGAAGTGTGGTAGGAACCACCTAGGTGAGTGTATGGCTGGCAGTGGAAATTTCTTTGGGTGTGGAAAGCTAGGCCACAAAATAAGGGGTTGTCCAGTAGCTTCACACAAGGGCAAGGATGCTCGCCCACAGAATCATGCTAGTTCTACAGCAGCTCCAACAGGTCGCTTCACTCAACAGGGTGCCTCTTCTGGTACAAGTAGTGGTCAGCACCAAAATAGGCTCTATGCTCTTCAGACTCGACAGGACCAGGAGGATTCTCTCGATGTGGTCACGGGTATGTTACAAGTCTTCTATTTAGATATTTATGCATTGTTAGACCCAGGGCCTAAACTTTCCTTTATAACCCCATATATAGTAGTGAATTTTGGCGTTAGTCCAGAAATCCTCCCAGAACCCTTCTCAGTCTCGACTCCAGTTCATGATCTAGTCATAGTTAGATGGGTATACAGAAATTGCCCTATCACAGTCTCCCAGAAAGTCACCTCAGCCAATCTTGTAGAGTTAGAAATGACTGACTTCGATATAATTCTAGGCATGGATTGGTTACATTCCTATTATGCCTCAGTCGATTGCAAAACTAGGATCATTCGGTTTCAGTTTCCAAACGAGCCAGTCTTAAAGTAGAAGGGTAGTACCTCAGTGCCTGTAGGTTGATTCATCTCTTATCTTAAGTCTAGAAAAATAATTTCTAAAGGTTATATCTATCATCTTGTTCGGGTTAAGGATTCAAACTTTGAGACCCCAACTCTTGAGTCAGTTCTAGTGGTGAATAAATTCCCAAAAATGTTTCCAGAAGATCTTTTTGGAGTTCCTCCTGGAAGGAAAATTGACTTCGGAATAGATCTCCTTCCAGAAACCCAGCCTATTTTGATTCCTATTTACAGAATGTCTCCAACTGAGCTTAAGAAATTAAAAGAACAGTTGAAAGACCTTCTAGATAAGGGCTTCATCAGACCTAGCATCTCTACATGAGGTACTCTAGTGCTTTTCCTGTGTAAGAAAGATGGTTCTCTCAGGATGTGCATCGACTACCGTCAGTTGAACAAAGTCACAATCAAGAATAAATATCCCATCCCTAGGATTAATGACTTGTTCGACCAGCTTCAGGGTGCTAGTTGCTTCTCTAAGATATACCTCGATCCGGTTATCATCAGCTCAGAGTCAGAGGTAGTGACATTCCAAAGATAGCCTTCAAAAGTCGGTATGGTCACTATGAATTTGTAGTTATGTCTTTTGGACTAATGAATGCTCCTACAACTTTCATGGATTTGATGAACAGAGTGTTCAAGCAATATATAGACTTGTTCATCATTATCTTCATCGATGATATACTCATATATTCTCAGAGTGAGAAAGAGCATGCAGACCATTTGAGAGTACTATTACAAACTCTTAAGGATCACCAGTTGTTTGCCAAGTTTAGTAAGTGTGAATTCTAGATGAAATCAGTTGCTTTTCTTGGTCATATGGTGTCTAGTGAGGGAATTCAAGTTAATACTCAAAAGATTGAGGCAGTGAAGAACTGGCCCAGACCCATCTCTCCGACAGACATCAGGAGTTTCTTGGGTTTGGCCGGTTACTACAGGAGGTTTGTTGAAGGATTTTTATCCATAGCTGCCCTATTGACCAAGTTGAGTCAAAAGAAGTTCAAGTTTTAGTGGTCAGATTAGTGCGAGAAGGGTTTCCTAAAGTTGAAAACCAGGTTGACCACAACTCTCGTGTTAACTCTACTAGAGGGTTCAGATGGCTTCATGGTTTATTGTGATGCATCCAGAGTCAGCCTGGGCTATGTTTTGATGTAGCAAGGTAAGGTCACAAATTATGCTTCTAGACAGCTTAAGATTCATGAGAAGAACTACTTGACTCATGACCTTAAGCTTGCAGCAGTTGTGTTCATCCTAAAGATTTGGAGACACTACTTTTATGGTGTCCATGTAGACGTGTTCACAGATCATAAGATCCTCTTGTATGTGTTCACCCAAAAAGAGTTGAATCTTTGTTAGAGAAGATGGCTGGAGTTCCTCAAAGACTATGATATGAATATGCTCTACCATCCGGGTAAGGTCAACGTAGTGGCTGATGCCCTCAGCAAACTGTACATGGGTAGTGTGTCACATATTGAGGAAGAGAGGAAGGAAATAGCTAGGGATGTTTATAGGCTGGCTTGCTTAGAAGTTTGCCTTATGGACACGAAAGAAGGTGGGGTGATACTCCAGAATGGGTCATAATCTTCATTAGAAGCGGAGGTAAACGGGAAACAGGACAGTGATCCCATATTACTTCAGTTGAAAGGTGTAGTCCATCAGCAGAGGGTAGAGGTTTCTCCCGAGGGGGAGATGGCATATTTCGCTACCAGGGTCGGTTATGTGTACCAAATATGGGTGAGCTGAGGCAGCAGATCTTTACAGAAGCCCATAATTCCAGATGTTCTATTCATCTCGGTGCCACTAAAATGTACCATGATCTACAGATAGTCTATTAGTGGAATGGCATGAAGAGAGATATTACAGAATTTATGGTTAAGTGTCCAAATTATCAACAGGTGAAAGTAGAACATCAGATGCCAAGAGGTGTGACTCAGGATATTAGCATTCCTACTTGGAAGTAAGAGGTGATCAACATGGATTTCATTACGGGTTTACCTCGTACTCATAGATAGCATGACTCTATTTGAGTGATAGTGGAAAGAGTTTCTAAGTCAGCTCACTTCTTGGCTGTCAAGACTACAGATTCCATGAAGGATTATGTCAGGCTCTACATCAGCGAGATAGTCAGGTTTCATGGGGTTCCCTTGTCTATCATCTCAAATAGGGGCACTTAGTTTACATCTCATTTATGGAAATCATTTCAGAAGGGTCTTGGTACTTAGGTAAATCTCAGTACAACATTTCATCCGCATATGGATGGTCAGGTGGAGCATACCATTTAGACCTTGAAGTATAAGTTGAGAGCTTGTCTAATCAATTTCAAGGGTAGTTAGGATGATCACCTACCTCTCATAAAGTTTGCCTACAATAACAGTTTCCATTCCAGTATTCAAATGGCCCCATATGAGGCACTCTAAGGTCATAGATGCAGGTCACCAGTCGGTTGGTTCGAAGTTGGTGAAGCAGCTATGATTGGGATAGATTAGGTTCATGAGCGATGGAGAAGGTTCAGCTCATTAGAGAAAGATTAAAGATAGCTCAGAGTCGTCAGAAGTCCTATACTGATGTGAGGAGAAGGAACTTAGAGTTTGAGGTTGAGGATTGGGTTTTCCTGAAAGTGTCACCTATGAAGGGTGTGATGAGATTTGGCAAGAAAGAGAAACTCGGTTCCAGATATGTAGGTCCTTACAAAAATTTGAGAAGAATTGGTAATGTGGCCTACGAGTTGGAGTTGCCAGCAGAACTAACAGCGGTTCACCCAATCTTCCATGTCTCGTTGTTGAAAAAGTATGTTGGGGACCCGACATCGATTGTGCCTTTAGAGAGTGTGGCCGTGAAGGATAGCCTCACCTACGAAGAGGTTCCAGTTGAGATTCACGACCGTCAGGTTTGTAGGTTGAGAAATAAGAAAGTCACTTCGGTGAAAGTTTTGTGGAGGAATTAGTCAGTAGAGGGAGCTACTTGTGAAGCAGAGGCAACCATGATGGCCTAATACCCTCACCTCTTCCCTTCCGATTCAGTTTCAGCTAGAGGTAATAGTTCCTCTCTAGTTTCTCAGTTTACTCATGTGTATTTTAGTCTTAGTATCGTGTTCCCTAAGTTATTCTTGCATTCTATCATATTTTCATGTCCATAGAACTCAATTCAATTAGATATCAGTTTCTAGTACTCAGTTGGTAGGGATTGCAAACCTTTTCCCTCCAAACTCAGCTTGTAATACCCCAGGATCTGAACTAACTACAGGATGGTGCTCAGCAGAAAAAATTTAGAAAAAGTCAACCTTTCAGCAACTGCGGTTAAGATCATGAACCGTAGTTTGGAACCACGGTCCATCATCTCAACCGTAGTTCTAATTTCTAGAGGTCCCTCAATTCAGGGTCCAGGAACCATGAGTCAAACCACGGATCGTCATTCATAATCACGGTCAGTCCTGTAAACTTGTGGTCCCCTCTTTCAGAGGACCCTCAGTTAAGGGTCCAAGAACCACAAGTCGAACCACGTGCCGTCATTTGTTATCATGGTCCATCATGTAAACTCGTGGTACCCTCTTTTAGAGGACCCTCAGTTTAGGTCCCAGAGATCACAAGTCAGACCAAGGACCATAATTCAGAACCACAGTCTGTCTTATGACTCATGGAATCATAATAGCAGAGAACCCCTCAGGACTCAAGGACATAATCACGACTCAGTCGATGGTCCGTCGTCCAGGACTACAGTCCATCAACCAAGTCGTGGTACCTGAGTCGCAATTTTTAGCATCTTTCATTTAAAATTCCCAGTGGTATTCTGGATTTTTCTTATCTCTTTTAAGGTTTAAGCTATGTCATTTTGCTTAGTCTGAGCCTAATTAATTAGTCAAAACCTACCTAAATCACCCAATCTCCTAAAATCATCAGACACTTAGAAAGAAAAGAAGAAAAGAGGCGACAATTTCTCTTAAGAACAAGCAGAAGGTTTCTTCAAGCTCAGCCCCAAAAATCCAAAGATTTCCTCCATAGATTTTCTTCCAGGTATGTGGGATTTCACTAGTGGGTTTCTTTCACCCATTGGGTCCCTACATTTAGTTCAGTTCTTCAATTCTCCATCAGTTCTTCAGACCTAAGGTTCCTAAACTTTATGAAATCATTACAACTCATATCCTATTGCTTGTATGACAGTTATTACATGTTTACTTGAGAACCTAGGATAGCCATGTGTACAGAATCCAGTAACCCTAGCATGTGTAAAATTTTAGTATTCATGATTTATACTTGTTGGTTAGATGATTCAGTCAGTTATGCTTCAGAATTAGAATGTTATTAGTTTCAGTATCATTATATTGCATTCTCAGATGATTATCAGTATTTGAGCTATCCAGCATTTTAGTTTGTATTAATTGCCTTACATTCAGTTGGGAGTAGACTTAGTACCGAGCAGATGAAGGGATAAAGGCTCAGTTATCAAACTAGGCTGAGACATTCAGTAGAAGTCCCTAAATACCAGAACTACGGTGCCACTATAGCCTTCAAAAGTCAGTATGGTCACTATGAATTTGTAGTTATGTCTTTTGGACTAACGAATGCTCCTACATCTTTCATGGATTTGATGAACAGAGTGTTCAAGCAGTATATAGACTTGTTCATCATTATCTTCATCAATGATATACTCATATATTCTCGGAGCGAGAAAGAGCAGGCAGACCATTTGAGAGTACTGTTGCAAACTCTCAAGGATCGTCAGTTGTTCGCCAAGTTCAGTAAGTGTGAATATTGGTTGAAATCAATTGCTTTTCTTGGTCATGTGGTGTCTAGTGAGGGAATTCAACTTAATTCTCAAAAGATTGAGGCAGTGAAGAATTGTCCTAGAACCACCTCTCTGATAGACATCAGGAGTTTCTTGGGTTTGGCCGGTTACTACAGGAGGTTTGTTGAAGGATTTTCATCTATAGCTGCCCCATTAGCAAAGTTGAGTCAAAAGAAGTTCAAGTTAAAGTGGTCAGATTAGTGTGAGAAGAGTTTCCTAGAGTTGAAAACCAGGTTGACCACAACTCTCGTGTTAACTCTACCAGAGGGTTCAAATGGCTTCGTGGTTTATTATGATGCATCCAGAGTCAACCTGGGCTGTGTTTTGATGCAGCATGGTAAGGTCACAGCTTATGCTTCTAGACAGCTTAAGATTCATGAGAAGAACTACTTGACTCATGACCTTGAGCTTGCAGCAGTTGTGTTCATCCTAAAGATTTGGAGACACTACTTTTATGGTGTCCATGAAGACGTGTTCACAGATCATAAGATCCTCCAGTATGTGTTCACCCAGAAAGAGTTGAATCTTCATTAGAGTAGGTGGCTCGAGTTCTTCAAAGACTATGATATGAATATGCTCTACAATCCGGGTAAGGCCAACGTAGTGGCTGATACCCTCAGCAAACTGTACATGGGTAGTGTGTAACATGTTAAGGAAGAGAGGATGGAACTAGCTAGGGATGTTCATAGGCTGGCTTGCTTAGAAGTTTGCCTTATGGACATGACAGAAGGCGGGGTGATACTCCAGAATGGGTCATAATCTTCATTAGTAGCGGAGGTAAAAGGGAAATAGGATAGTGATCCCATATTACTTCAGTGGAAAGGTGCAGTTCATCAGCAGAGGGTAGAGATTTCTCCCGAGGGGGAGATGGCGTACTTCGCTACCAGGGTCGGTTATGTGTACCAAATATGGGTGAGTTGAGGCAGCAGATCCTTACAGAAGCCCATAATTCCTGATATTCTATTCATCTCGGTGCCACTAAAATGTACCGTGATCTATGAAAAGTCTATTGGTGGAATGACATGAAGAGAGATATTGCAAAATTTATGGCTAAGTATCCCAACTGTCAACAGATGAAAGTAGAACATCAGAAGCCAAGAGGTGTGACTCAGGATATTAGCATTCCTACTTGGAAGTAAGAGGTGATCAACATGGATTTCATTATGGGTTTACCTAATACTCGCAGATAGCATGACTCCATTTGGTTGATAATGGACAGATTTTCTAAGTCAGCTCACTTCTTGGCTGTCAAGACTACAGATTCCACGAAGGATTACACCAGGCTCTTCATCAGCAAGATAGTCAGGTTGCATGGGGTTCCCTTATCTATCATCTCAAATAGGGGCACTCAGTTTACATCTCATTTATGGAAATCATTTTAGAAGGGTCTTGGTACTCAGGTAAATCTCAGTACAGCATTTCATTTGCATATGGATGGTCAGGCGGAGCATACCATTCAGACCTTGAAGGATATGTTGAGAGCTTGCGTAATCAATATCAAGGGTAGTTACGATGTTCACCTACCTCTCATAGAGTTTGCCTACAATAACGTTTTCATTCCAGTATTCAGATAGCCCCATATGAGGCACTCTAAGGTCGTAGATGCAGGTCACTGGTCAGTTGGTTCAAAGTTTGTGAAGCAGCTATGATTGGGACAGAGTTGGTTCATGAGGCGATGGAGAAGGTTCAGCTCATTAGAGAAAGATTAAAGACAGCTCAGAGTCGTCAGAAGTCCTATGCTAATGTGAGGAGAAGGGACTTCGAGTTTGAGGTTAAGGATTGGGTTTTCCTGAAAGTGTCACCCATGAAGAGTGTGATGATATTTAGAAAGAAAGGGAAACTCAGTCCCAGATATGTAGGTCCTTACAAAATTTTGAGAAAGATTGGTAATGTGGCCTATGAGTTGGAGTTGCCAGCAGAACTAGCAGCAGTTTACCCAGTCTTCCATGTCTCGTTGTTCAAAAAGTGTTTTGGGGACCCGACATCGATTGTGACTTTAGAGAGTGTGGCCGTGAAGGATAGCCTCACCTATGAAGAGGTTCTAGTTGAGATTCTTGACCATCAGGTTTATAGGTTGAGAAATAAGAAAGTCGCTTCGGTGAAAGTTTTGTGGAGGAATTAGTCAGTAGAGGGAGCTACTTGTGAAACAGAGGCAACCATGATGGCCAAGTACCCTCACCTCTTCCCTTCCGATTCAGCTTCAGTTTTAGGTAATAGTTCCTCTCCAGTTTCTCAATTTACTCATGTGTATTTAAGTCTCAGTATCGTGTTCCCTCAGTTATTCTTGCATACTAGCATATTTTCATGTCCATAGAACTCAATTCAGTTAGATATCAGTTTCTAGTACTCAGTTGGTAGGGATTGCAGCCCTTTTCCCTCAAAACCCAGCTTGTAACACCCTAAGATCTGAACCAACTACAGGATGGTGCTCAGCAGAAAATTTTTAGAAAAAGTCAACTTTTTAGCAACCGCGGTTAAGATCACGGACCGTAGTTTAGAACCACGATCCATCATCTAAATCGTAGTTCCAATTTCTAGAGGTCCCTCAGTTCAGGGTCCAGGAAACACGAGTCAAACCACATACCGTCATTCATAATCACGGTCAGTCCTGTAAACTTATGGTCCCTTCTTTCAGAGGACCCTCATTTCAGGGTACAGGAACCACAAGTCAAACCACATGCTGTTATTTGTTATCACGGTCCGTCATGTAAACTCGTGGTCCCCTCTTTTAGAGGACCCTCAGTTTAGATCCTAGAGACCACAAGTCAGACTAGGGACCATAATTCAGAACCACGACCTATCATATGACTCATGGAATCATAACAGCAGAGAACCCCTCAGGACTCAAGGACAGAACTATGACTCAGTCGATGGTCCATCGTCCAGGTCTACGGTCCATCAACCAAGTTGTGGTACCTGAATCGTGATTTTTAGTAGCTTTCATTTAAAATTCCCAGTGGTATTCTGGATTTTTCTGATCTCTTTTAAGGCCTAAACTACGTTGTTTTGCTTAGTCTGAGCCTAATTAATTATTCAAAAACTACCTAAATCATCAAATCTCCTAAAATCATCAGACACTTAGAAAGAAAAGAAGAAAAGAAGAAAAGAGGCGACTGTTTCTCTTAAGAACAAGCAGAAGGTTTCTTCAAGCTCAGCCCTAAAAATCCAAAGATTTCCTCCATAGATTTTCTTCCAGGTATGTGGGATTTCACTAGTGGGTTCCTTTCACCCATTGGGTCTCTAGATTCAGTTCAGTTCTTCAATTCTTCATCAGTTCTTCAAACCTAAGGTTCCTAAACTTTATGAAATCATTGCAACTCATATCCTATCGCTTGTATGACAGTTATTACATGTTTACTTGAGAACCTTGGATAGCCATGTGTATAGAATCCAGTAACCCTAGCATGTGTAAAATTTCAGTATTCATGATTTATACTTGCTGGTTAGATGATTCAGTCAGTTATTCTTCAGAATTAGAATACTATTAGTTTCAGTATCATTATATTGCATTCTCAGATGATTATCAGTATTTGAGCTATCCAGCATTTCAGTTTGCATTAATTGCCTTAATTCAGTTGGGAGTAGACTTAGTACCGAGTAGACGAAGGGATGAAGGCTCAGCTGTCAAACTAGGCTGAGACCTTCAGTAGAAGTCCCTAAGTCCCAAAACTACGGTGCCATCATAGGCATGAAAGGGTTCAGTTTTCATATTAGGTTGTACACCTTCATCCCTTGTGGACATCAGTTTAGTGGATCCACGTCAGATTTGATTATACCCTTGGCAAGGTATGAACACTCTTCCATCCAGGGTTATAGGTTGGCCTCACAGTTAGCTCAACTTGGGGTAATTTGGTTAATAGTAGCTCCCACAGTCATACTCATATTGCATTGACCATGTATTCAGTTATCTAGTTCAACATGCTATGTATTCATGTTAGTTACTTGGTCATTGCATTCAGCTTACCTTTTAGTTCATGCTTCAGAATGTATTTCCATGCTCAGTCTTTATGTTTCTCAGCTTAGCATATATGGCCCAAGCTATAAGCCAGAACTACAAAAACCTAAGAGTTGTCATGAATGGAAAGAAAAAGTCAGTCAATAGTGATGAAACATGTCCAAGGAATAGGTATGTAAAAAGGGAAAACATGTTTATATTTTGCCAAAAGGGATCTCATTCATTATTTTATTTAATAAAATGGCCCAAGCTTGTCTGGTTTCTTAAACTAACCTTTGATTTAGTTACAGGCAAAAGTGAGAGCAAGAAAGTAGAATCAGTACATAGAAAGCGCTTGTGCAATATATATGACTGGAGATAAATAAAAGTTCCTCTCACTTACTGAAGGAAAAAGTGGAAAATGTAGCCTTTGGAGGATATTGCAGGATGAAGATTCTGCCACTGAGAAGAGTACGAGGGAACAAGTTGTGTCACCCCTTCCATTGGATGAATAAGAGGAAAGCCCATTGACAAGGGGAACAACAAATCAAGAAACAGGGTCACCAAGCACATCAGCAATAGTTGCAGAGAATAAACCTAGCACTTTACAAGGAATGGTGTAGAAAATACTAAGAACACTATGAAAGGAACAAGTTGGAACTGGGGATGATTAAGGTTACATGGGTATCCCCTAATGATTAGTTAAAGAACACTGTACAAAATGCACAATAAGTTTAATTTTATGCTCTATCTTATATATTTAGTTGTATGTCTCTATACCATTTTCAAGTTCAAGTAACTCATACAATATAACATTATATTTGCTTATGTCATAGGAAAATAGCTTGAAAAATAGAAACAGGATCAAGCATTGAAATACTGATCGAGGTATGTGCACCAAAGTCTTTTTCCAAATATTAAAAATGGCTATAAAGCATTTGTACCTGTTCCTTCCAAAATGCCAAAAAAATATTGACTCCTAAAAGAACTCCATAATTGTCACTCATTCAAAAATAAGAAGTCTAAGGTAATGATGACTCTTTTGTATAAAGGTGTCAGTCCCATATCATCACACCTCTTCTCAAAGCCAAACTTGATTGACAATTTAGGGGTTGGTCATGTAGATAGTATTTTGAGAGAGTAGCTACTACTAAAATTGTTGTTGATGAAGGTACTCTTGTTATGTATGTTCAAGAGAAAATTGAGGTACTAAGTGAGGGGGAATTATCTGGGGGTGTAAATCAGGGAGAATTTGTGTATATGGTTGTTAATGTTAATGAGACAATTAAGGATGATGCATCTCATGAGGGAGAACATCTAAGGGATCCTATAGCTGAACTTTGTTCACCTATTAGGCTTAATTTGGATGTATTTGGTCAGGTGGAACTGGTGGGGGACCCTGCAGTAGAATCTAGTTCTCCTGCTAGGTCACTGTATAAAGAAATTTAGGATTGGTGAACAAGGATGGTTGATTGGGGATTGGGTCTTAAATATCTGCACTTTTGAAATAGGTTGAGGCACTTGGTTCTTCTGTACCAATGGACAAGTTGATGACACATGTACTATTATTGTCACATTAAATCCAAAATAGGTGTGATCTCATCTCAGGAAGATTTGTGGCAATCATTGTACGACAAGAAAAAGGATTACACACTTTAACGCCTGTAAACCAAAATGCTATACATGCTTTTCAAGAGGGACCAATTCTCTTCTGCAGCACCTTAGGGCTGCTTTGACTACTAAGGATCATAGATTGCAGTACTTTGTGCTTCTCATCTTGAGGCCTTGGATATGCTTCATGTGTAGTATGATATTGAGAAAGATGCTCTTAGAGGGAATATGAATGCCTTAAGGCTAATCTAGAAAGAGAAAAAGCAACAAACACTGCCAATATACAGGCTTATTTGACTTACTCAAGAATGATCATCCTTCATCATTTCATGCTCTAGCTTCACCAAAAGCCCAGTCCTCCTATCTTTAGACTCTCCCAAACCTTTCCTACTTTCATCACAAGTGCTTTGATATTGTTTTTAATTTTGTAAAAAAATTGTGGTGCACGCATCTTATGAATGATCAATAAAAATATTTGGTTTTAGTCTCTTGCTTCTGGCTATTTTCTTGTATTTGCAAATACTTTATTTTATCTAACTGGGTTTTTAGCTTTTAAGTGTTTGTATAGATGCACCCCAGTGGCCATGAGTGTTTAACTTTCCCATCTTAGTGTGATTTTTGTTTTCACAATGTCGTATGATGCTAAAAGGAGAAAGTGTGTATACTATGTAATTTATATAACCAAGTGTTCTAACCTGGTTCTTCTAACGTGTTTTGCCTAATTCTTTGCTATCCATATGGTTGAAACCATTTTCGATGATGCCAATGGGGGAAAGATAAGGGTTGTACAGCTTTTATAACCCAGTTAACTAACCTGGTTCATTCAAGTGTTCCATGATTTAGTGTTTACAGGTCAAGATATTGGTACTAAAATGAAATGCACAAGGTATGAGTTTGTCATCATCAAAAAAGAGGAATTTGTTAGGACCTTTGAAGTTTTGATGATTGACAAGAGGCCATGGAACAAGTAAGCACAGTAGGTTCATGAAAAACTATTTCAATAGAGTTCAACATTGAATAGGACTTTTGATGGATAAAGTCACATGTGCAAAAATAAAGGAACGGAAGTCTGTTACCTTAGATAAACATTAGGAGATCCCCATGGGCTAAAAAGGATAGTTAGTGTTTGACTATAATACTCAAGAAGAGAGTCCAAGAAGCAAAGAAGTCCTTGTTGAGTTAGAAGTCCGCTTGGTTGTGAAGATCAATCATTGTAACACCCCAGAACTTCCAAGCCCATACTTAGCTCATAAAATCAAAAGAAAAATAATTTTTCCAACAGTCAGTCGGAATCACGAATTAGATCCACGACCAATGGAACTTTCCACGAGTTGTGGACTGGACCCGTGGAAGGTGATCAGAGACCTGAAGAATTATCTGAGAACCAAAGTTGGGTTCTACAGACCATGGAAGTTTCCACGGGTCATAAACCCAAGTCGTGGAACCAAACCTGAAGCCAGCCATTTTTTGGAAAACCATGATTGGGTTCTATGGACCGTGGAAGGTTCCACGGGTCATGAACCCAAGTTGTGGAACTCAGACTTGCAGCTAGATAAAAGGGCCAGGAACCACGACAAGGTTCCACGAGCCATGGAAATTTCCACGAGTCGTGAAACCCATCCGTGAAATATGAGTCGCGAATTTTAGCAGTTTTCTTTTAAATTTTCCCAGGGGCATTCCAGACTTTTCCTATATTTTTTAATGCCTAAGCTACATTATTTTGACTACTCTAAGCCTAATTAATTAGCCAAAAACTACCTAAAACACCCATTCTCCTAAATTCATCAGACTTGGAAAGAAAAGAAACAAAAGAGGTGACAGTTTTCTCTCAAAAACAAGTTGAGGTCTTCTTCAAGTTCATCCCCAAAAATCCAAAGGATTTCTTCATAGTTTCTTCTCCAGGTATGTAGGATTTCACTAGTGGTTTCCTTTCACCCATTAGGTACCTAGATTTTAGTCAGTTCTTCTGTTCTCCATGGATTTGTTCAGACCTAGGGTTCCTAAATCTTAGGGATTCATTGTAATTTAGATTTTATTGCTTATGTTGATGTCTATTTCATGTTTCTAGGAGAGTTAGTATAGTCACTAGTTCAGGACACAGAAATCCTAGCATGTCTAAATTTCAGTATTCATAAATTATTCTTGCTAGGCAGATAATTCAGATGATCATGTTTCAATATTAGAATGCCATCAGTTTCAGTATATATATATGTGTGTGTGTGTGTGTGTGCATTCTCAGATTATTGTCAGTATTTGAGATATCCAGTGTTTCAGCTTGTATTTTATTACTTACATTTCCGTTGGGAGTAGACTTAGTACCAAGCAGATGATGGGATAAAGGCTTAGTTGTCAGAATAGGCTAAGACCTTTAGTAGCAGTCCCCCAATCCTAGAACTATGGCGCCACCATAGGTGTAAAGAGGGGTCAGCTGTCAGGTTAGGCTGCACACTTCTGTCATTTGTGGACAGCAGTTAGTGGATCCAGGTTAGACTTATTCTTACCCTTGGCAAGGTATGAACACCCTCCCATACAGGGTTACAGGTTGTCCCCATAGTTAGCTCAGCTTGGGGTATGTTCGTTAATAGTATCTCCCACAGTCAGACTCATGTTGCATTGACCCTATATTCAGTTCAGCATGCTATATACTCATGATATTTATTTGGTCATTGCATCTCAACTTACTTCTCAGTTTATGCTTCAGTATATATATTCCCATGTTTAGCCCTTGTATTATTCAGCTCAGCACATATCTCGCATGCTCAGTAAATTCAAAGTACTGATGCATACTTTTGTGCTATATCATTTTATGATGTAGGTTCAGGCGCTCAGCATCTAGACCGTGCTTAGCTCAACTTTTAGTCCGTACTTGGTAGCTTCAGTGGTGAGTCCTCATAACTTGTGGATGATAGACATGCTTTACTTTTCAGTCTTTACATTTCAGTTTTAGACTTGTTAGAGTTAGCTGGGGGCATGTCTCAACAACTCACATTAGTTAGAGGCTTTCAGACATGGACTAGATTCAACTTGGGTTGTTAATGTTGTTTTAAGTCATCACTATATTCTTTCTATATTTATATATAATCATACATTTCGGGCTTTTCCCCACTTCAGATATTAAACTATTTCTAGCTTCTGCATAGTGCATGTTTTAGTTGAGCTGGTATAGATACGCCATGCCATGGGTTAGCTTGGGGTCACTTGTGACACTAAGCACTGTGTTGCGTCTAGGGGGTAGCCTCGGGGTGTGACAAACTTGGTATCAGAGCATCAGGTTTAAGTGTCCTAGGGTGTCTGAAAGTTGCATCAAGTAGAGCCTTCTTCATGGGTGTAAAGCACGCCACACTTATGGGGGAGGAGCTATGAGACGTCATTAGGAAAAACTTTCCTTTATTCTTTTCTAGCTCGTGCTATAAAGTATATACTCTATTTAATATCCTTCTAACTCATTCTCTTCGCATTTCAGAAAAGCGCCTCCCAGAAGAGCTAATATGAGGAATAAGCTAGCAGCTCCAGCAGACCCATTGAATGAGCAACTCACGCATGCCGAATTCAGAGCTTCCTTCCAAGTGCTTGCTCAGGCCATGACTGCCCAGGTCAATCAGCAGGCTGCGGCACCAGCTTCGCCTCAGACTAACACTGTTGCAGCAAGGATCCGGGATTTCACTCGGATGAACCCTTTAGAATTTCATGGGTCTAAATCAGAAAAGGATCCACAAGAGTTTCTCGATGACATCCAGAAGGTAACAGGTATTATGGGAGTCACTCCAGTCGAAAGTGTAGATTTAGGCGCCTATTAGTTGAAGGGAGTGTCTTACACTTTGTACCAATAGTGGAAGGAGTCTTGGGGTACTAATACAGTTCCGGTGAGTTGGAATCTTTTCAAGACTGCTTTTCTGGATCAGTTTTTCCCACTTGAGCTCAGGGAGACCAAGTGCCAGGAATTCATTAATATGAAATAGGATGACATAAGTGTGAAGTATTATGCTCTCAAGTTCACACAGCTATCCAAGTATGCTCCAGTAATAGTAGCTGACTCCAGGGCCCGTATGAGCAAGTTAGTATCTGATGTGTCGGATGATGTGGTCAAAGAGTAAAAAACTATTATGCTGATCAAGGAGATGGATTTCTCAAGATTGGTTACTTATGCCCAGCAAATTGAGGAAGAGAAAATCAAAGAGAGGGGAGAAAACAGTAAGAGAGACAGAACAGGTTATTTCAACTACTCTTAGCGGAAGTTAGAAGGTGGTAATTGCTCTCATTTTTGTCAGAATTCTTTAACTCTGGCTCCATCTTCTGCCAGTGCCCCAGCATCTAAATTTAAGAAGGATCGACGGGATAGAGTGTCTGGCTATAATCCCCAAGACACAGTTACTAGCTACCGCACCCATCTGATGTGTCGGCGTTCTACGATATATTTGACTCCTTTAACTAAGAATAATCATGAGTTTTCAAGCAACCGTTGTTGTTTTTGATGGGTCTTATGTTTAACTTGCAGGAACTTGAACCAAAGCTGAAAAAGATGGATTTTTTGACACTAAAGGGCTCTACTGGTTAGTGTGACAACTCACTTGACGAATCGCCAAGGTTCTGACGAGTCGTCACACCAACCGTCAAGCTAAACAATCAATTTACTTGCAAGTCATCACTGGGCGAACGACTTACCAGAATTTACCAGCAAGTCATCACAGGCCCAATGACTTACTAGAAAATACTAGCAAGTCGTCATCGCGTCGATGACTTACCAAACAATTTGTCAGGCTGGGCACCTCAGCTCACTGGATAGTGGCGACGGATGGCTTGACGACTCGTTATAGACCTGACAGACCATCAGGGAAGCCGTCAAGCTTTGACAGTCAAAGTTCACCCACTGCCTAAGAGTGACGGTTCATCTGACGGCCAGTCACATGCTTGATGGCCCGTCAGGTAAAGCCGTCAAAGTCAAAAGCGGGATTCCGATTCTATTTTTGGACTTTATTTCCTGGACTGCTATAAATACCCAGTGTTAGGGTTATTTTATGATTCATTACCCAACATTTTGTGAGACGTTTTTGACGAGTTTTGGGAGGAGTAAACACGCTGCATACGTATTCTTCTTCTCATTCCATTGTTCCTGGGAATCGTTTGGCTTATTTTTCTTGGAGAAATTGCAGTGATTTTCATATTGTTTGTAAGAATCTTTACTTTATTATAAATATCGTTGTATTCTCTTCATCTCAAAGCATGAGTGGCTAAACTTCCCACAACTAGGGTTGTGGGAGCCATGGCAAAAGTCGTAATCTAGGGTTCGAGTGATATTGGGTTTGGTTTGTATGCATATCACGTTGTTAATCTTACGTTTTTATCGTCTTCTAGTAGTTGCAAACATTAGAACATGCCTAGGTTTGATTTGCTTGAACAAAGAAATTAAAACCGGGAAAATTGGATTAACAACAAGGATTCGGGACTACTAACTCTCGTCTAATGATTGACGCTCTAGCGAGGTTAATCTACTTGAAGTGTAAATTGAGTTTTGTATTGTAATCTTTTCACGTTTGAGAGAATTGAAAAGATAAAGCGTCTATTTGTTTGAGAAACGTTTAGACGTAGGAATGAATTCAATTACTTCGTGATTATGCATACGAAAAGAACCCGATTGAACTCTAACCTGAAGTTGTTTACGAAACCATGGTGAACACATTCCTAGTTTGCCTATATTATTGAATTTTACTCATTGTAATTTGTTGCTTACTATTTGAAACAATCAAAGTTCGATCAATACAAACCCCCCATTTACAGGAAACTATTGATTACTAGTCAACCAAGTCACTAACGACTTAATTTGCACCTTATTCCCTGTGGGATCGACCCCAACTTTTGTTGGGTTCTATATTTGACAACGACCACTTGCGCTTCTTAACTGAGGTGTAATTTAGGCGTTATCAAATTTTGGGGCTGTCGCCGGGGAATACAGTTGTTCATTAAGTCCGGTGTGTTTAGTTGACTCTTAGTCATATTTTCCTGCTTTTACTTTTATTTGTTGTTTTTGATTGTTACAGGGTACAGAGTTGTGCATGCCAAGTACCCAACGTTCGGGTGAACCAATATTACCCGATATTTTCCTTTGGTTTTTTAGCGTTTTTGGACAACTTTGGAGAGGAGAAACACGACACAATATGTTTTCTTCTTCTTCCTCGGTCTTTTCTGGGAAATTTTTGGCTTATTGTTCTTGGAAAGCTTGAAGCTTGTGTTCATCTATTTTGTAAGAACCTTTTCTTATTATTATGAATATTATTACTTCATTCTTTCATTTTGCAAGCATGAGTGGCTAAAACTCCCACAACTAGGGTTGTGGGAGCCATGGCAAAAGTCGTAATCTAGGGCTCGGGTGATATTGGGTTTGGTTTGTATGCATATCACATTGCTAATCTTACGTTTTTACCGCCTTCTAGTGGTTGCAAATATTAGAACACGCCTAGGTTTGATTTGCTTGAACAAAGAAATTAAAACCAGAAAAATTGGATTAACAACAAGGATTCGGGACTACTAACTCTCGTCTAATGATTGACGCTCTAGCGAGGTTAATCTACTTGAAGTGTAAATTGAGTTTTTTATTTTAATCTTTTCAAGTTCGAGAGAATTGAAAAGATAAAGCGTCTATTTGGTTGAGAAATGTTTAGACATAGGAATGAATTCAATTACTTCGTGATTATGCTTATGAAAAGAACCCGATTGAACTCTAACCTGAGGTTGTTTACGAAACCATGGTGAAAACATTCCTAGTTTGCCTATCTTATTGAATTTTACTCATTGTAATTTGTTTCTTACTATTTGAAACAATCAAAGCTTGATCACACAAACCCCCCCATTTACAGGAAACTATTGATTATTAGTCATCTAATTCACTAACGACTTAATTTGCACCTTACTCCCTAAGGGATCGACCCCAACCTTAGTTGGGTTCTATATTTGACAGCGACCGCTTATGCTTCTTAACTGAGGTGTAGTTTGGGCGTTATCAAATTTTGGCACCGTTACCCTACGACCCCGAGCTCGCAAGAATGCTAAGGCAAACCATGAATGCAAAACAGCAGGAGGCAGCAAGGCTCGCTGAAGAACAGCAGGCTCAACAGGCTCAGCATTACTTGAATGCTGAGGATATCGAGGATGATATTGCATTAGATAGAGTTGGTGCTACGGGCGACATTGTTCTTCCTCCGCTAGCGCCCAGGGCCAAGTTCAACATTACTAGCACAATGATTCAGCTGTTGAATTTGAAAGAGTTGTTTCGTGGTGTGGCTGGTGATGACCCCAACAGGCACCTGATGAATTTTGTGAGCATCTGCAAGTTGTTTGAATTGCCGGGAGTGAATCAGACGGCCATCAGGCTTATGTTGTTCCCGTTGTCTCTATCTGATAAAGCAGCGATGTGGTTGACTGAGCTAACTCCCAATTCAATAACAACCTAGGGAGAGTTGAAAGGAGCTTTCCTAGAAAGATTCTTTCCTCCCTCTAGGATGATACAGTTGAGGGACAAAATCAGCAATTTCAGGCAACAACCTCATGAGGCCTTACATGAGACCTGGTTGCGGTTCAAGAAAAAGCTGACACAATGCCCAAACCATCAGTTGACCGATAAGTTTTTGATCCAGACATTCTACTTGTAACTGAATTCGGCTACCAAGCCGATACTGGATAATGCAGCAGGTGGAGCATTTATGGGTCTTACCTTTATCGATTCCACAGCTATTTTGGACTGGCTCACTAAAACCAATAGGGTATGGCATACACAGGATACAGAGGTAGCTGCTAGCACTTAGCAGTCGGTATGTCAACGGAACAGCGCAGGAAAGAGGAAGAGCGGGACCAAGATATAGACCATCTGAAAACGCAAATGGACCTACTGACAAAACATTTGTTGTCAGGAGGTATGGAGAAAGTGAAAGTTGTGGGTTCCCAAGGTAGAGCAGCAGAGTCTGAATCTGATGAGGAGGCTAATTATTTGGGTGGTTTCCAGTCCAATGGACAGGGCAACCAAGGTCGGAACTATCAGAAGGACAACTACTATGAAAATGCTGGCTACAAAGATCGTGATCAGGGAACTGGAAGAATAAAACTAATAGAGGTGGGTTGTACGTACCACCTGGTAATCAGGAAAGAGCTAGCAATGAAACAGGGACGTCCAAATTATAGAATATGATGGCGAAGATGTTGTTGAACGTGGAATCTACTGACTCAGGAGTCAAGAAAATGAAATCTGAATTATCATCAATGAGTCAGTTGGTGGATTCTCATTCCACCTCAATCAAGCAGTTAGAGCAACAAATGAGTCAAATCTCGGTGTCCCTAAATCAGAGGAAGACAGGTACCTTGCCGAGTGACACTATTCAAAACCCGAGGAATGATGGGAGTTGTATGGCGATCACTACAAGAAGTGGTAAAACAATATCAGAATCACATCCGGTAATTCAGACTCAGAAAGGTGATATTACGGATGAAAATGTGGTAGAGGATGCTACTCAAGTGCTCACGGACAAAGGCAAGGAAGTTGAAAAACTTCCAACTATGATGCCTCGGCCACCTCTTCCTTTCCCACAATGGTTGAAGAAAAAAGTGGAAGATAGCAAGTTCCATAAGTTCATGATCATGCTCAAGCAGATATCAGTGAACATCCCACTGGTGGACGCTCTTGAGCAAATACCCGGATATGCCAAGTTCATGAAGGACTTGATTTCCAAGAAGAAGTCAGTAAGCTTTGAACTGGAAGATAACCTCCACCACTGCAGTGCTATTTCTTCAAGATCGTTAGTGCAAAAGAAAGAAGATCCAAGTGCTTTTATTGTTCCCTGTACAATCGGGAAATTCAATTTTGAAAAAGCTTTATGTGATCTTGGTGCTAGCATCAACTTGATGTCATTAGCAGTCTATAAGTAGTTGGGCTTGGGAGCCCCCAAACCAACTACCATGAGGGTGTTAATGGCCGACCGTTCAGTAAAGCAACCGGTGGGAATATTGTATGATGTGCTAGTGAAGATTGGTAAGTTTATATTCCCAGCGGACTTTGTAATCTTAGATTGCGAAGTGGACTTTGAAGTTCCCATAATCTTGGGACGGCCATTGTTAGCCACTGCAAGAGTGTTAGTTGACATGGAAAGAAATGAACTTACATTCATACTGAACAATGAATTGGTCAAGTTCGATGTGTGTAAATCGATGAAGCCACCAAGAGATATGAGGGTGGTCTCGGTTCTATATGTTATTGATGAAGACCCTACGGATGTGCATATTAAGGATAAGGGTGTTGTTGAGACCCTAGCTGTTATGAGGATGATATTGGGATCGCAGGTAGAGAAACCTATAGATGAAGGCGGTAAGAACAAATCAAAGAAAAGAAAACACCGAAAGAGAACCAACAAGGAAAAGGAGTTAGAAAGAGTGACGAAGTTGTCTCAAATAGTTGAGGAGCCGATAAAAGAGAAAGTTGGAGCTCAACTGGCTGATGTTGCTTGCACCTATTCCAGAGACTACTTCCATGTTGGAGACCTCGACGGTCTCCAACATCGTACCAGATTCTGAGGCCTAAGGGCTTCAAAAGTATTCCTTTCTCTCATAAGTTGAGTTTTCATATACATACATTAGGAACAATGTATGAGTCTAAGTTGAGGGTGTTTGGATACCTGTGAGTCTATCACCACCGAAGTTTTTTGTTGCCATGTTTCTTTTCCTTTGGTGTGCTATCCAATAGAACCGGCATGTTTAGGTTGTCATTTTAATTTTGTTTGTGTTGTGGTGTGTTGTGGTGTCTATAGCAAGCATGGTCTTTTTGGCAAGTTGAACTAAAAGGAGCCCCCTCTGAAAAACTTGATTTTGTACTTATGTTTGAAATGATTGACTGTTCTGGATCTCTGAATGTCATTGAATGGATGTGATTGTAATAATTGTGCTTAAGCCAAACTGTTGTTTTGATAGTTGGTAGTGGTATGGTTTCTTGGTGCCAAGTGTGTGTGAGCTTATTATTATAAACTCTTACTTTGTGCATGCATCTAGAACTTGCCCGGTCTATTTTGTTAAGCTTGAAATTGGTTGCTTAGAAAAGGATCACATGCCCTTTTTGTGTGCAGTCCACTTAGCCTAAAAGATTATCCAAATGTAAATAACCCCTTTGATCCCTGTTTGAGCCAAAGTTGACTTTATTCTTGCGATAACCTATTACCCTTCCCTTTTTAACTTTGAGTCTCTATTTTGGGTTTGGTCCCTCCTTGTACATCGTGCACCTCAACTCAGACAATTAGCCTAAGTTGAGGGTGGCTATTGTAGAGGTACATGATAAGAAAGATGGGGTTGTGCTTAATTGGTTGTTGTTGGGGATAGAAAGTGCAGGTGTGTGCAAAATGAAAAGACAGAAAAAGATAAAAAGAAGTGAAAAAGAAAGAAAAAGAGTTATCAAGTTAAAAAGGCCACACCTGTAGCAAGAAATAATGAAATCAAAGGTGATTAAGAGTGGATAAAAAAAAGGGTTGAATGGAAATAATAGGTCGATTTACGAGGGTTTAGTCACTATTCCCCAAACGTATCCTACCTGCACCCGAAACCTCATTACAAGCCAAAACAAGTCCTGTAGTGATCCTGAGCGGCTTTCTGAAAAACTGAAATAGAATAGCAAGGGCAAGTTTATGGCATCGCATGTGCATTGTTTGAAATCGTTTTAGAGTGTGATCGCCTTACCTAGTCCCAAATATTGTGTGTGGGACTTCTTTGTGGTGAGGGCACCAGAATTTCTGTATTATCTACTGACTGTTGGGATAGCTGTTGTGTGTGTATTCAGAATATTCTATCATATCGGAATGACATGTTTGGATCCTTACAAGTTAGCTTTTCATACATTTGTGTGTTACCCGGGGGGCTTGATTTAAATTGAATAAGCTGTTGAATGGCCATGATTTGCTAGTGACAATTGTTTGTTTTCTTAGTTGAGTCGTCTTTTTATTTTTGTTGTCATGTTGCTTGAGGACAAGCGAACGTTTTATATTGAGGGTGTTGATGTTTTGGCGTTCTACGACATATTTGACTCCTTTAACTAAGAATAATCGTGAGTTTTCAAGCAACCGTTGTTGTTTTTGATGGGTTTTATGTTTAACTTGCAGGAACTTGAACCAAAGCTAAAAAAGATGGATTTTTTGACACTAAAGGGCTCTACTGGTTAGTGTGACAACTCACTTGACGAATCGTCAAGGTTCTGACAAGTCGTCACACCAACTGTCAAGCTAAAAAGTCAACTTACTTGCAAGTCGTCACTGGGCGGACGACTTACCAGAATTTACCAGCAAGTCATCACAGGCCCAACGACTTACCAGAAAATACTAGCAAGTCGTCATCGCGTCAACGACTTACCAAAATATTTGTCAGGCTGGGCACCTCAGCTCACTGGATAGTGACGACGGATGGCTTGATGACTCGTCACAGACCTGACGGACCATCAGGGAAGCCGTCAATCTTTGACAGTCGAAGTTCAGCCACTGCCTAAGAGTGACGGTTCATCTGACGGCCAGTCACATGCTTGACGGCCCGTCAGGTAAAGTCGTCAAAGTCAAAAGCGGGATTCCGATTCTATTTTTTGACTTTATTTCCTGGACTGCTATAAATACCCAGTGTTAGGGTTATTTTATGATTCATTACCAAACATTTTGTGAGATGTTTTTGACGAGTTTTGGGAGGAGAAAACACGCTACATACATATTCTTCTTCTCATTCCATTGTTCCTGGGAATCATTTGGCTTATTTTTCTTGGAGAAATTGCAGTGATTTTCATATTGTTTGTAAGAATCTTTACTTTATTATGAATATTGTTGTATTCTCTTCATCTCAAAGCATGAGTGGCTAAACTTCCCACAACTAGGGTTGTGGGAGCCATGGCAAAAGTCGTAATCTAGGGTTCGAGTGATATTGGGTTTGGTTTGTATGCATATCACGTTGTTAATCTTACATTTTTACCGTCTTCTAGTGGTTGAAAACATTAGAACATGCCTAGTTTTGATTTGCTTGAACAAAGAAATTAAAACCGGGAAAATTGGATTAACAACAAGGATTCGGGACTACTAACTCTCGTCTAATGATTGATGCTCTAGCGAGGTTAATCTACTTGAAGTGTAAATTGAGTTTTGTATTGTAATCTTTTCAAGTTCGAGAGAATTGAAAAGATAAAGCGTCTATTTGGTTGAGAAATGTTTAGACGTAGGAATGAATTCTATTACTTCGTGATTATGCATATGAAAAGAACCCAATTGAACTCTAACCTGAGGTTGTTTACGAAACCATGGTGAACACATTCCTAATTTGCCTATCTTATTGAATTTTACTCATTGTAATTTGTTGCTTACTATTTGAAACAATCAAAGTTCGATCAATACAAACCCCCCATTTACAGGAAACTATTGATTACTAGTCAACCAAGTCACTAACGACTTAATTTGCACCTTATTCCATGTGGGATCGACCCCAACTTTTGTTGGGTTCTATATTTGACAACGACCGCTTGCGCTTCTTAACTAAGGTGTAATTTGGGCGTTATCACCATCCAGTGTGTAAGAGGTATGGTAGAAACCACCAGAGTGAGTGCATGGCAAGTAGTGTGAATTGCTTTGGGTGTGGTAAGCCAGGCCACATGATGAGAGATTATCCCAAAGCTTCTCAAAAGGGCAAGGATGTTCACCTACAGAATCAGGCCAGATCTGCAGTAGCTCCAGCAGGGTGCCTCATCTAGTACAGGTGGTGGTCAGTGCCAGAACAGGTTGTATTCTCTTCAGGCTCTAGAAGACCATGAGGATTCTCCTGATGTGGTCATGGGTATGTTACAAGTCTTCTATTTAGATGTTTATGCACTGTTAGATCCAGGGGCTACGCTTTCTTTTGTAACTCCATATATAGCAGTAAAATTTGGGGTCAGTCCAAAAATTCTCCCAGAACCCTTCTCAGTCTCTACACCAATTGGTGACCCAGTTATAGCTAGACGGGTATACAGAAATTTCCCTATCACAGTTTCCCAGAAAGTCACCTGAGCAGATCTTGTAGAGTTAGAAATGATTGATTTTGATATCATTCTAGGCATGGATTGGTTACATTCCTATTATGCCTCAGTCGATTGTAGAAATAGAATCATTCGATTTCAGTTTCCAAAAAAGTCAGTCTTAGAATGGAAGGGTAGTAGCTCAGCGCCTGTAGGTCAATTCATCTCTTACCTTAAGGCCAGAAAAATAATTTCCAAAGGGTATGTATATCATCTTGTCTGGGTTAAGGATTCAAAGAAAGCCCAACTCTTGAGTCAGTACTAGTAATGAATGAGTTCCCAGAAGTGTTTCTAGAAGATCTTCCCAGAGTTCCTCCCAAAAGGGAAATTGACTTCGGAATAGATCTCCTTCCAGATACCCAGCCTATTTTGATTCCTCCTTACATAATGGCTCCAGCTGAGCTTAAGGAATTAAAAGAAAAGTTGGAAGACCTTCTAGATAAGGGCTTCATCAGACCTAGCATCTCTCCATGGGGTGCTCCAGTATTGTTCGTGCGTAAGAAATACGATTCTCTCAGGATGTGCATTGACTACCGTCAGTTGAACAAAGTCACAATCAAGAACAAATATCCCATCCTCAGAATTGATGACTTATTCGACCAACTTCAGGGTGCTAGTTACTTTTCTAAGATAGACCTCAGATCCGGCTATAATCAACTCAGAGTCAGAGATAGTGACATCCCGAAGACAGCCTTCAGGACTTGGTATGGTCACTATGAATTTGTAGTCATGTCTTTTGGACTAACCAATGCTTCTGCATATTTCATGGACTTAATGAACAGGGTGTTCAAACAGTATTTGGACTTGTTTGTCATCATTTTTATTAATGATATCCTCGTTTATTCTCGGAATGACAAAGAGCATGCGACTCACCTGAGAGTTGTTCTGCAAACTCTCAAAGATCACCAGCTATTTACTAAGTTCAGCAAATGTGAATTCTAGTTACAGTCTGTTGCTTTCCTTGGTCATGTGGTATCCTGCCAAAGGATCCGAGTGGATTCTCAGAAAATTGAGGCAGTAAAGTACTGGCCCAGACCCACCTCTCTGACTAATATCAAAAGTTTCTTGGGTTTGGCCGGTTACTACAGGAGGTTTATGGAAAGATTTTCATCCATAGCTTCCCCATTGACCAGGTTGACGCAGAAAAAGGTCAAGTTTCAGTGGTCAGATGAGTGTGAGAAAAGCTTCTTAGAACTGAAGACCAAGTTGACTACAGCTCTGGTCTTGACTTTACCAGAGGGTTCATATGGTTATGTTGTTTATTATGATACATCTAGGGTCGGCCTAGGTAGCATTTTGATGTAGCAGGGTAAGGTCATGGCTTATGCTTTCAGACAACTTAAGGTCCATAAGAAGAACTACTGACTCATGACCTCAAGCTTGCAGCTGTTGTGTTTGCCCTAAATATTTGGAGACACTACTTGTATGGTGTTTATGTTGATGTGTTCACAGATCATAAGAGCTTCCAGTATGTGTTCACCCATAAAGATTTGAATCTTTGTCAGAGGATATGGCTTGAGTTCCTTAAAGACTATGATATGAATGTGCTCTAAAATCCGGGTAAGGCCAATGTATCGGCTGATGCCCTCAGCAGACTGTCCATGGGTAGTGTGTCATACATTGAGGAAGAGAGGAAAGAATTAGCCAGGGATGTCATAGGCTTGCTTGCTTAGGAGTTTGACTCATCGACACGACAGATGGTGGTGTGATAGTCCATAATGGGTCAAAATCTTCATTGGTAGTGGAGGTTAAAGAGAAATAGGACAGTGATCCCATATTGCTTTAGTTGAAAGGTGCAGTTCATAAGCAGAGAGTAGAGGTTTTCTCCCAATTGGGAGATGTCATGCTTCGATACCAGGGTCATTTATGTGTTCTTAATGTGGGTGAGTTGAGGCAGCATATCCTCACAGAAGCCAATAATTCCAGATATTCTATTTATCCAGGTTCCACTAAGATGTACTGTTATATACGGGAAGTCTATTCGTGGAACGGCATAAAGAGGGACATCACAGATTGTGTGGCTAAGTATCCCAACTGTCAGCAGGTGAAGGTAGAACATCTGAAGCCAAGAGGTGCGACTCAGGACATTAGCATTCCTACTTGGAAGTGGGAAGTGATCAACATGGATTTGATTATGGGTCTACCCTGTACTCGCAGACAACATGACTCTATTTGGGTGATAGTGGACAGAGTCACTAAGTCAGATCACTTCTTGACTGTCAAGACTACAAATTCAGCGGAGGACTATGCCAGACTTTATATCAACGAGATAGTCAGGATGCATGGGGTTTCCTTGTCTATCATCTCAGATAGGGGTCCTCAGTTTACATAATATTTCTGGAGATCATTTCAGAAAGGTCTTGGTACTCAGGTGAATCTCAGTACAGCATTTCATCCATAGATGGATGGTCAAATAAAGCATACTATTCAGACCTTAGAGGACATGTTGAGAGCTTGTGTGATCGATTTCAAGGATAGTTGGGCTGATCACCTACCTCTCATAGAGTTTGCCTATAATAACAGTTTTACTCCAGTATTCAGATGGCCCTATATGAGGCACTCTATGGGCTTAGATACAGGTCCCAAGTGTAAGACCCCAAGAATTCCATAATATTTAAAGTCTATTTGGAGGATTAACAGATATTAGAATTATTTTTTTCAAGTTAAGTCACTATAATATCCCGTAACTTAAAGTATGTGTGTGACTTCTAACATCGACAAATTAGTATGAAATCAGGGAAATAAGGTTGTAAATGAGTAATTATACAAAGGAAAAAGCTTGCATTAAGTTAGAGGCAAAAGGGATCCTTGGAACAAAAGTTTGAGTTGAAGGGTTCATTTCGGCGGGGTATTTCAAATAATTTTACATATGGTCTGACTTGGAATAAGCATATCTCTCAGTCTATAAGGAGTTAGAGGGTCTACGACCTATCAAATTAAAGATATTTGAGTCAATCTTTCAATGCTTCCATCTGTTTGTCTCTTGGAGATTTCTACTAGAAACTATATTTACTAAGGGTGTGATATGTTGACAATTGGATTATTTTATTACCGTACAATTGAAAGTTTATGAGGAATAAATTATCAAGTGGAAAGTTCCCAGCAAAGTGTTACCTCATTAATCCCTACAGATCTTTTCAATTCCTCGCAATTAATTAATTAATTAAGAGATAGATGTGCCCTTAAATCTCCACCGACTAATGCATAAAGTGGCATTTAAAAAGTATCACTCAACCTTTAGGAATTCTCCACCCCCACCGTCACTTAAACTTTATTCGTTTAAACTCTTACACTTGTTACATTTCATCCAAAATTCTCTATGCGGCATATATTAGATTTCATATTTGATACATCGGTAAGAAAGTTTTTGTGAGATTAAGCTTAGGGGTTAAATTTTCCAAGTTCAAAATCGGATCTTTCAGCTTGGAAAAGGTGGTAGCATTCTTGGGATCGTTAGAACTCATAAAATTACCATAGCTGTGAAGAATAGAGGTATGTAAGATTTCTCTCAACTTCATCTATGAGCTCATGAGAGTATTTTATGCGTTGTGATAAAGAACTCATGGGAGGGTGTTCGAAAGTCGAGAATCCAAGTTTATATAATTGTTTGGGCTGTATAAAGATTTTTATAATGTAAAGTAAGGATGAGTTTTGTAAGCGTGACCTCATAGGGAGGTCATTATATAATCTATGAAAGGGGGAAAAGAGAAGGGTATAGTGATACATCATTTATTTATCATGATTACCGAACTTATCGCTCGTGGATTATTGTTGTGTTATCGACATCGTCATGCTTCTTGGTTAGCTGCTTATATTGCTCCTATATAATGTGTGATACAGGTAAAATGTTGTTAAAGGGCGTCGATGGTACAACGTAAGAAATAAAGTTTAAGAAGTAAGGTATGTTAGACTAAAACTTAAAGGTATGTTAGGCTAAAACTTACTTCATCGTTAGGGCACGACCTATAGTCACTTATTTCTCCTAAAGGAGTTCACATAGCCTACTTGATATATGTGAACATAGCCCTTACTTTTTATATGTCTAAGACATAATTATATTCCTAATATGACCATAATATCTACATACCCTTTTCATTTGAAATCACTTATCTTCACCCTTCTGCGTCTATTTGTTGAAGGCACAATATTCATATTACTCTTGTTGGACCAAGTGTCTGTATACAATAGAAATTCTTAAAAGTCACATGGCTTGCTATAAATTAGAATAAATAGCCATATTAGAGTCGCACTAGCATATTTAATCACATAGTGACATATTATAAGACGATATAAAAGAACTGGCATTTACATAGCTAGATACGATTAAAGAAGTTAGATGTATATGGGAAGTATCATGTGAATGTCTAAACAATCTTTGTCATAATTTATTTGTATAGGCCTCAAAGGCGGCATATGATAAAAGGTAACTCTTAACATTTGGAAGGTATTCATAGGTTTTACTTGACACACATGTGTGATGTAATTCTGTGCATAGGATTGAGACCAGACTCTTACAGTGAGCCCGAATATTATGGTGTACCCGCCCTTGTGACATTATTTGTATTTGGAGTCAGCATGAACGTCATGCACTAGTTTTCCCTGACTCGAGCCGATACATGGCATATGTGGCCTGCGGGCAGACCCTCATAGTGATCCCATGGGGGGCGTACCTTATATCAGACCGCAATTATAGTTATGTGTATAGAATCATTGTCATGAGTATTTGGGCAACACATACCTTACACGTGCCATAGATTGCCTTTGATAGGCTATCATATGATTATTTATATTAAAGTAGTCATATGACATCATCTAGGCAAATTACTATGTGCATCATAATGGTAAATAACTCATTAAGACATTATATGATAAGTTAACAAAGGTAAATGCATAGGTTACAATGTTATATTGTGGACCTATCACTTGTACGCTCATAAATTATGGTTCCAGACGAGAGTTTCTAGTATTTAGTTGTCTATAGTTGCTCAGTTTGTTATTTGATTCATTAAGCATCCTCATATGTCTACTTGTTATTCTGTCTTCTTTACATACCAGTACACATAATATATGTACTTACGTCCCTACGTTTTGAGGGCGCTGCATTTTTATATATGCAGTATCAAGTATGCCCATTTAGCAGACTCTTATATTTGGCACTCGCCTCATGTTCAGTAAAGCAGTAGGTGAGCTCTTTTCTCATCTAGACCTAATAGACATTTGGTACTCCTTAGTCATACTTATAGTCAAAAGTTGGGTATGTCGGGGCCTTGTCCTGACCATCTGTTATTGTACAGTTGTAGATTCTATTAGAGGCTTCGTAGATAATCTAAAGTTGTCAGGTGTTATTATAGTTTCAAATGACGATTGCATTAGTGTCCTAGTTGGATAGCGTGGCTTATGTATAGCTCCTTGTTATTGTCATATGTACAGAAACTCATCCACTTAGCACACGTTAATTGTATAGAAGGTGTTTAAACAGACTCTTGTATGCCCTTGTCAATCTGAGGGCGTGACAAACTTGGTATCAGAGCACTAGGTTTGGATATCTTTGGGAGTCTACAAAGTCATTTCTAGTAGAGCCTCACTTATGAATGTGTTGTGCACCATATTTATAATGGAGGAGCTGCTTGGGAATTTAGGAATTTTAACCTTCTTTCATGATCTAGATCGTGCAATAGAGCCAAGTCATAAGAAGTTACTTCTAACTCATACTCTACTCAATCATCATGGAGATTCTGCCTATTAAAGGCAACCTCATATCAGGTCATAGGTCCAATACTATCATTGCCAAAAAGGAATCTTTCAACTGCTAACCATCAGTCACCTAGAGGCTCCAATACCTGGCCCCTTGATAGCTCGGTGAGTCTGATCCTTCCAATTTACAATTGCTTATAGAAGAAAGGCATATAGAGATTCATGTGCTCTCTATCATTATAGTTGCACTTGTGTTATCCCTGGGTGGTCTAAGTAGGATCTAAGGGAGGAATTACTTATATTATTACTCAGTTAAGGGTCGTTTATCTATAAATATAGGAAGTGAATGTTCCTATACAGCTTTCGCAGATGAATATAGTCTACTTCTAAGTCCAAAAGCTTCTCCATATGATCCATCCCATGCTTATTGGATCAAAGCCTACAGAGTATATTCAGTACTTCTTTGATGATATACCTAGAAGCTTCAAAACTATGTTTACCCTACGAATAGGGGCGATCAAATTGGCTCCTTATAAGTTGAAGATATAGAAGCAGCCTGGATTGTAAAGTAAAGGTGTCGCACCCGTGTTAACAAGAGATACCCTTAGTTGGCCGAGAAGGCCTATATGCTTATCGGGCATCATTCCAGGTGAGTATATAGATGGTTTCCATAGAGTGCGTGCATTTGATTAGCAAGCTCAGGGATAAGTGTTTTAATTATTATATAGGAATTTATATGTAGAGATGCTCCCCATTGTGACTTGTGGTGGGGTTAAGAGGTTTTACTAGGTGACCAAAGGTTAGAGGTAAAAATATCGAGGGGTTAGACATAAGCTAAGATCTATCAAAGTGCCCATAGTAGCAGAAGACATTGTATCAACTAATAGCTTATACGAGAGTAGTTCTTACATTTGAGATATAGTAAAACGCTACCTAAATAACCCGAACTACGTTTGCATATAGAGTAGAACTACCAGTTAGAGTACGTATCTTATAAGGGATAGAGAAAGTCATAGAGGGGTGATTCTCTACTCTCAACGTCCAAAGGTTATGTATTACGAGAAATAGTATTTGCAGCAATATGAATTTTGGTACGCAATGATTCTTGATCCTATTGTTTGAAAGAAAAAAAATAGTTTTGGTTTTGATACTCCTAGAGTTAGAAGAGTAATTGGAGAACCCTCTTTATAAAGGATACATTGGTCCAGTGTGGTGCCCAGGAAAGCACCTACATCATCATAACAAAAAGGGAGAGAGTGTATGTATGAAGGTGTATAGCTTGCTGACAGCGGACAAAAAATGTCATAAGATATATTGATGAAGCTTATTGGATTACTTCCCTAAGGAATGGATGCATTCTTGTGTTCACCTTATACAAGTTCATCATAAGTTTGCCAATTGTAGCTGACCAAGGGGAAAAAGGGTTGAACCACCCTTACTTGTCGCGATGCCATAGTAATTCCATCGAATATGGTTGGACTTTAAATTTTAAGCCAAAGACGGCTAATCTTTATATGTCATAAAAGAGGTCAAGAGATGACCCATAAGTAAGTATTATACAAGAGTTCTCTTGATTAGTGTCTTTGACACCCCGGTTGTTCATCTGTCCATTAGGATCTACAGGAGCTATCAGACATCGAGCTCAGTAATGTACCATTTGATAGAAAGGGAGACAAAACTAGTTTTAACCTCATACTCTGGTATAATTAGCCTTGTATCGTATCGTATTAGCAGTATTATGAACGCATGTGAGCTATGACTAGATGACTTAATGTAATGTTCTATAGTCTACAGAGGCACCAAGTGCCCATAAGATTATAGTATCATAAACCTACATGTGCATATGTTATAGTTTATTTGTTTGTAGGATTATAGGTACACATGTCTTATAGTCTAACTGTTTTCATGCTACTTGTTTTCATAAGCTCATTCACTTACCTATCATGCTCCCTTTAGGATTTAATTATCTACATGTTATGTGTTTCACAGATCCCTTGTTTATGGACTATGTGTTATATGAATTATTATTTTTGGTAAGTATATTCTATATCATTTGTTCATATGTTGCATGCTACTTGGACTATTTATTTATATGCTATATATTTTATAAAGTATTGATCCAAATATTATATGTTTAACGAATTATTTGTTTATATGTTATTTCTACCTTAGATCACTTGCTTATAATCTATATATCATTGTTTATATGTTACATATTTTGTACACATATTCTTATATGCTATATGTCAATCTACATGGTTAGATGTTTTATAGATCATTTATCTATATGTTATTTGTTTTATGGAATATTTGATCACATGCTACGTGCATACACATTAGAAATTAATTATTCAAATATCATAGGTTATTTGTTCACATGTTATAGATACCGTAAGATCATTTGTTTCTACATCACATGTTCATCTTTCATAATCAAACTATTTATGTGCTATATATTTCCATGGTTTTTAAGGCTAAGTATAAGTACCTTTATAATTTACTTGTCTATATGGTTATACATTAAATGTCACGTTATAGTTCACTTGTCTAGATGTTATATGCACCACAGATTGTCTATAGATTATTGTCTTTATAAGATTACCTACTTGTATGTCACCCTTTTCATGGTGTAATTGTTTAGGTATTACATGTTGCACAACTTACACAGTAAGATATATTAAAAATTCATTTTCTCATGCAATATATGTTTACTTGCTTAGAGGGTATAAGTTTGTTTGATCAAGTGTTATAATTTACCTGTCCATATGTTGTTATTAATTTACTTGCATGGTATGTACTTTTACAGTTTCAGAGACCATGTATTAGGTGTTCTCTTTTTATAGTTCGCATGCTTATATATCGTAATTTATTTACCTAAATGCTATGCATTTCTCTAAAAAAAATTTAAAAAATCATGTATTGAGTATTTATATAGCTCGCTTGCTTACGTAATTATATAATAGATTTTATTCCATAATTTATATGTTTATATGCTATTTGTTTTATACTCCATCTATTCACATGCTATTCTATAGTTTACACATCCATATGACATAGGTTTCATAGCTTACTCATACATAGATTACATGTTATATATTTTTCACTAGTTCATAAGTTACATGGCTACTAGCCTTGCATATTTATTGGTTAGGTCCTTTTTGTGGCTCTCATATTTACATGATTACATGTCATTCATGCGTACTTGCCTATATGTTATAATTTTTATATGACTTGATTGTTGAGATACTATATGCTGTCATTTATACTTACTTGAGTAGGGGGTAAAGCTTACATTTATCCATGGGAAAAGGGCAAGTAAAATGCTCTATTCAATTGCTCAAAATGTGGTCGAAGGACTTGAGATTAATTACAGAGAGACAAGAATGATTGTTTGACCTTAGTGGACTTACAGGTAAGGATAGAGACACTTGTCCCTCGGTATTATAATGGTATACAAAGATCAGCCAAGTAGACTAAGAGGTAGATTGACCTCCAGCTATAGTGCACTCGACCTTCCATGTGTCTACATTATGCCAACGCTCAGCAAATATGATTTGTGCCCACAATCTCCGAACTCTCATATGTTCTACTCAGGTGAGTTATTCTGATACAGGGATATAAGGTGATATACGTTATCCATGGTAGTTTTTTGTTTGAAGTTTAGGCAAAAGAAGAGCCTCACTCGTTATCCGTTTATTTATTATATTTATTGTGACACCCTGTAAGGCTTGTCTATATGTTTCTGTCCAGTTGACAGGTACTTGAGAATTTTTCTGATAGGCCTATTTATAAAAGAAACTTTGTCCAATTATTTTGAAAATTTCAAAGTTAGTCAAATTTTGAGGCCCTAAGGAATCAAGGAAAACAAATTGTAAGCCAAGGACGAGCATTGAGCTTTAGAAATGGCTAGTTCCCCAACATTCGAGGATGAATGTTCCCAAGGGAGGAATAATGTAAGTTCCCAAGAATTTCATAATATTTAAAGTCTATTTGGAGGATTAACAGATATTAGAATATTTTTTTTCACGTTAAGTCACTGTAATATCCCGTAACTTAAAGTATGTGTGTGACTTCTAACGTCGACAAATTAGTATGAAATCAGGGGAATAAGGTTGTAAATGAGCAATTATACCAAGGAAAAATCTTGCATTAAGTTAGAGGCAAAAGGGAGCCTTGGAAAAAAAGTTTGAGTTGAAGGGTTCATTTCGGTGGGGTATTTCAAATAATTTTACATATGGTCTGACTTGGAATAAGCATATCTCTCAGTCTATAAGGATTTAGAGGCCCTACGACCTATCAAATTATAGATATTTGAGTCAAGCTTTCAATGCTTCCATCTGTTTGTCTCTTGGAGATTTCTACTAGAAACTACATTTACTAAGGGTGTGATATGTTGACAATTGGATTATTTTATTACCGTACAATTGAAAATTTATGAGGAATAAATTATCAAGTGGAAAGTTCCCAGCAAAGTGTTACCTCATTAATCCCTACAGATCTTTTCAATTTCTCACAATTAATTAATTAATTTATTAAGAGATAGATGTGCCCTTAAATCTCCACCGACTAATAAATAAAGTGGCATTTAAAAAATATCACTCAACCTTTAGGAATTCTCCACCCCCACCGCCACTTAAACTTTATTCATTTAAGCTCTTACACTTGTTACATTTCATCCAAAATTCTCTACGCAACATATATTAGATTTCAGATTTGATACATCGGTAAGAAAGTTTTTCTGAGATTAAGCTTAGTGGTTGAATTTTCCATGTTCAAAATCAGGTCTTTCAGCTTGGAAAAGGTGGTAGCATTCTTTGGATCATTAGAACTCATAAAATTACTGTAGCTGTGAAGAACAGAGGTATGTAAGATTTCTCTCAACTTCATCTATGAACTCATGAGAGCATTTTATGCGTTGTGATAAAGAACTCACGGGACGGTGTTCGAAAGTCTAGTATCCAAGTTTATATAATTGTTTGGGCTGTATAAAGAGTTGTATAATGTAAATTAAGGATGAGTTTTGTAAGCGTGACCTCATAGGGAGGTCATTATATATTTTTTGGAAGGGGGAAAAAGAGAAGGGTATAGTGATACATTATGTATTTATCGTGATTACCGAACTTATCGCTTGTGGGTTATTGTTGTGTTGCCGACATCATCATGCTTCTTGGTTAGCTGCTTATACTGCTCCTATATAATGTGTGATACAGGTAAAATGTTGTTAAAGGACGTCGATGTCACGACGTAAGAAATAAAGTTCAAGAAGTAAGGTATGTAAGGCTAAAACCTCCTTCGTCGTTAGGGCACGACCTATAGTCACTTATTTCTCCTAAAGGAGTTCACATAGCCTACTTGATATATGTGTACATAGCCTTTACTTTTTATATGTATAAGACATGACTATATGCCTAATATGACCATAATATCTACATACCCTTTCCATTTGAAATCACTTGTCTTCACCCATCTGCGTCTATTTGTTGAAGGCACAATATTTATATTACTCTTGTTGGACCAAGTGTTTGTAGAGTTATACATGTCTATGTTCGTATACAGTAGAAATTCTTAAAAGTCGTATGGCTTGCTATAAATTAGAATAAATGTCCATATTATAGTCGCACTAGCATATTTAATCACATAGTGACATATTATAAGACGATATAAAAGAACTGGCATTTACATAGCTAGATACGATTAAAGAAATTAGATGTATATATGAAGTATCATGTGAATGTCTAAGCAATATTTATCATAATTTATTTGTATAGGCCTCTAAGGCGGCATATGATAAAAGGTTACTCTTAACGTTGGGAGGGTATTCATAGGTTTTACATGATACATATGCGCGACATAATTATGTGCACAATATTGAGACCAGACCCTTACAGTGAGCCTGAATATTATGGCGTACCCGCTCTTGTGGCATTATTTGTATTTGGAGTCAGCTGAAATGTCATGCACTAGTTTCCCCTGACTCGAACCGATACATGGCACATGTGGCCTGCGGGAAGACCCTCATAGTGAACCCATGGGGGGCATACCTTGTATCAGACTGCAATTACAGTTATGTGTATAGAATCATAGTCATGAGTATCTGGGCAACACATACCTTACACTTGCCATAGATCGCCTTTGATAGTCTATCATATGATTATTTATATTAAAGTAGTCATAGGACATCACCTAGGCAAATTACTAGGCGCATCATAATGGTAAATAACTCATTAAGACATTATATGATAAGTTAACAAAGGCAAATGCATAGGTTACAATGTTATATTGTGGACCTGTCACTTGTACGCTCATAAATTATGGTTCCAGACGAGAGTTTCTAGTATTCAGTTGTCTATAGTTGCTCAGTTTGTTATTTGATTCATTGAGAATCCTCATATGTCTACCTATAATTATGTCTGCTTTACATACCAGTACACTTAATATATGTACTGACGTCCCTACGTTTTGTGGCGCTGCATTTTTATATATGCAGGATCAAGTATACCCATTTAGCAGACTCTTATATTTGGCACTCGCCCCATATTCAGCGAAGTAGTAGGTGAGCTCTTTTCTCATCTATACCTAATAGACATTAGTACTCTTTAGTCATACTTATAGTCATAGGTTGGGTATGTCAGGGCCTTGTCCTGACCATCTGTCATTGTACAGTTGTAGATTCTATTAGAGGCTTCGTAGACAATCTAAAGTTGTCAAGTGTAATTATAGTTTCAAATGACGATTGCATTAGTGTGCTAATTGGATAGTGTGGCTTATGTATAGATCCTTGTTATTGTCATATATATAGAAACTCATCCGCTTAGCACACATTAATTGTATAGCAGGTATTCAAACAGACTCTTGTCTGCCCTTGTCAATCTGAGGGCGTGACATCCAGTTGGTTGGTTCGAGTAGGTGAAGCAGCCTTGATTGGTACAGATTTAGTTCATGAGTCTATGGAGAAATTTCAACTCACCATATATAGAGTAATGATAGCTCAGAGTCGTCAAAAGTCCTATGCAAATGTGAGGAGAAGGGACTTAGAGTTTGAAATTGATTATTGGGTCTTCCTAAAGGTGTCACCCATGAAGGGAGTGAGGAGATTTGGCAAGAAAGGAAAGCTCAGTCCCAGGTATGTAGGTCCTTATAGAATCCTTAAAAGTATAGGTAATGTGGCTTACGAGTTAAAGCTACCAACAGAACTAGCAGCGGTTCATCCAGTCTTTCACATTTCCTTGTTGAAGAAGTGTGTGGGTGATCCGGCATCAATAGTACCTTTAGAGAGTGTATATGTGAAGGATATCCTTACCTATAAGGAGGTTCCAGTTGAGATTCTTGACCATCAGGTTCGTAGGTTAAGAAATAAGGAAGTCGCTTCAGTAAAGGTTTTGTGGAGGAATCAATCCGTAGAGGGAGCTACTTGGGAAGAAGAAGCAGCCATGATGGCCAAGTATCCTGACGTCTTTCCTTCCGATCCAGTTTTAGCTTGAGGTAATAGTTCCACTTCAGTCTCTCAGTTTACTCTTGTTTAATTCAGTCTCAGTTCCTTGTTCCATTAGTTATCCTTGCATTTCAGCATATTTGCATACTCATGGGACTCAGTTCGGTTAGATATCAGTTTCTAGTATTCGTTTTGGTAGGGATTGCAGCTCTTTCCCTCCAAACTCAGCTTGTTTAGTCTTCATTCGAGGATGAATGATCCCAAGGGGGAGATATTGTAACACCTCAGAACTTCTAAGCCCAGACTTAGCTCAGAAAATCAGAAGAAAAATAATTTTTCCAACTGTAAGCCAGAATCACGAGTTGGATCCACGACCAGTGAAACTTTCCACGAGTTATGGACTGGACCCATGGAAGGTGATCAGAGACCTGAAGAATTTTCTGAGAAGCACGATTGGGTTCTACGGACCATGGAAGGTTCCACGGGTCGTGAACCCAAGTCATAGGACTCAGACCCGCAGCTAGACAAAAAGTCCAGGAACCACGACAGGGCTCCATAAGCCATGGAAATTTTCACGAGTCGTGGAACCCATCCGTGAAACCTGAGTTGCGAATTTCAGCAGTTTTCTTTTAAATTTTCCCAGGGGCATTTCAGACTTTTCCTACCTCTTTTAATGCCTAAGATATGTTGTTTTGACTACTGTAAGCCTAATTAATCAGCCAAAAACTACCTAAAACACCCATTCTCCTAAATTCATTAGACTTGGAAAGAAAAGAAACAAAAGTGGTGACAGTTTTCTCTCAAGAACAAGTAGAGGTCTTCTTCAAGTTCATCCCCAAAAATCCAAAGGATTTCTCCATAGTGTCACGCCCAGAGCTGAGGCCCTGGACGTGGTACACACCCAATACTATTGCTAGTATGAGCAAATGTTCTGGCATATCACATGAGCATAAAACCATAATAATTGAATAAAGTGGAAAATAATATGAAGTTAAAACACGACTACTTAAAGGAGGAATATTTTCATCACAAGCAATTAAGACTATATAAAGCTTATTAAACTGAAAGTTATAAATTCAAATTCTGGAAAACAAGATCAATAGTCTAACATCTGATATAATCTGTGAAGCCTCTAATAAATGATAGAAATCTGGCAGGACAAGGCCCCGGTATACCCTTAATACTGAAATAAAACATAAGAAAGCTAATACGTCTAACTTTCCCCCCGGTGGAAAGGAGGCTCACCAATAGCAGAAGATATGAATCCTAGCGGTGCGCCTGATCACGGACTTGAGACACTGAACCTACATCATAAAATGATGTAGCGCCAAAGACGATCAATACATGGAATGTATTGGTATGCAAAACCACACAAGGGAAAATAGTAAAGCAATAAGGTACAATAGCACAAGCTGAAGTCATATTTGGCAACTTAAAGTGAATTAATTCTTTTAGTTATTTATGAGAGCAAGTGGTGAACCGACATAAACTACCATGTGAGCGTATGGAGTCTGATCTCCACCCGATAAGCTAAGCCATCCTATACCTTGCCGGGCATAGGATATGACATGACATGATTTTCTAGCAAGGATCCATAATTATCCCTTTTCGGGACACATGAAGAAAAAAAGAGTTATCCGACTTGCGAAAAGATCTCTATCCTACGTCGGCAAACGTAGTTTTGGGCATTGGTTATTTTGGACTTATGCCTTCTCGGCCACCCAGTTAACTCCCTTGATCTAATACTGTAAAATAATTATCTTACTGATCATTAACCACAAGTTTTGTCTTACTGGTTCATGTTCAAGCTTTAGCCGTATTAGGCCCATATTATAGATTTGCCACTTTAGGGCTCACATTGGAGATTCAACCATGCTAGATTCATAATTCATGATCTAATGTGGTTATTTAGAACTTTTAGAGAGTCAAAAAGAGTTAAATCTCTCTACGCTACATCAATATCTCAAGTCCCAGTTGTGTTAGCACTTTATGAAACTAAGAAGCAAATTGAGATGGTTTTAGCGGGGGTTCATCGTTCAAATTAGGCAGTTGGAATTTGCAGCATGATATCTTAGCAAACAATGAAAATTCAAACTCCACAGTTACAATGAAAACCAACAGATAACCAATCACAACGACCATAGGCAAAACAGTCCATCGTCCAACTAGTTCCCAGACCGAGAAAGATTCAACAGAATACATGTGTAGGTGCTGCCAAAGTCCAAAAGTGTTTTTAACAGGTGATTACAAGACATATAGACTCCATAAGTTTCTTGATGCATAAACATTTACAAATCTGGCAGCAATTTTTCAGAATTTATGTAATTCACCACATTTAACAAATATTCATGAACTAGTGAGCTTTTTCCCAGATTTTTTTTTCCAGAACTTACAAACGAACTCAATTGATTAATGGAAATAGGGAATTCCTTTAACCCTAGACCTCTTGAGAGTAATTCGAATTGGAGGGGAATAAAATTTGAAGAAGTAGATGAAGGAATTAGTTCTACATACCTCAAACGTTAGGAGAACTAACGATCGGAAGTGAGGGAATATTAACTTGAGGTTTTGAGCCGTCTCTTTGACTTCTTGCGTCTGTTTTGGAGAAGAAGAAGAAGAAGAGAGGAATGTTGAGTGATGAAACAGCGTATGAAATCAAATGGAAAGGAGGGGTTTTTAGTCATTTGGGGTTAAGAAAAAAGGAAAAGAAGAGATTTCCCCTAAGGGAGTTTAATAGCCAATGGGCTGCTTATTTGGCTTGTTTATCCTCTTTGTTCCCACAGTTTAATCCCATACGACCTCTAAAACATATATGAACCATTTCACGCTGATTTCCAACTAAATTCGAAGCACTAAATGCTCATTTACGCAGCCATAATACCTCAACTTGCAACTACAACTTAAACTTAAAGCCTGGGGTGTAACACGTAGTTTCTTCTCCAGGTATGTATGATTTCACTAGTGGGTTCCTTTCACCCATTAGGTCCCTAGATTTCAGTCAGTTCTTCAGTTCCTCATGAAGTTGTTCAGACCTAGGGTTCCTAAATCTTAGGGATTCATTGTAATTCAGATTTTACTGCTTATGTTGATGTCTATTTCATGTTTCTTGGAGAGTTAGTATAGTTACAGGTTCAGGACTCAGAAACCCTAGCATGTCTAAATTTAAGCATTCATAAATTATGCTTGCTAGGCGGACAATTCAGATGATCATGTTTCAATATTAGAATGCCATCAGTTTTAGTATATATATATATTTTTGTGTGTGTGCATTTTCAGATTATTGTCAGTATTTGAGCTATCCAGTGTTTTATCTTGTATTGCATTGCTTACATTTACGTTGGGAGTAAACTTAGTACCGAGTGGATGACGGGATGAAGGCTTAGCTATCAGATTAGGCTAAGATCTTTAGTAGCAGTCCCCCAATCCCAAAACTACGATGACATCATAGGTGTAAAGAGGGGTCAGCTGTCAGGTTAGGCTGCACACCTCTGTCCCTTATGGACATCAGTTAGTGGATCCACGTTAGACTTATTCGTACCCTTGGCGAGGTATGAACACCCTCCCATCCAGGGTTACAAGTTGGCCCCATAGCTAGCTCAGCTTGGGGTATGTCGGTGAATAGTATCTCCCACAATCAGACTTATGTTGCATTGACCTTATATTTAGTTATTCACTTCAGCATGCTATATACTCATGATATTTATTTGGTCATTGCATCTCAGCTTACTTCTCAGTTTATGCTTCAGTATACATATTTCCATATTTAGCCCTTGTATTGTTCAGCTTAGCACATATCTCGCATGCTCAGTACATTCAAAGTACTAACGCATACTTTTGTGCTACATCATTTTATGATGTAGGTTCAGGCGCTCAACTTCCAGAGCGCGCTTAGCTCAACTTCCAGTCTGTACTCAGCAGCTTCAGTGGTGAATCCTCATAGCTCGAGGACGATAAATATGCTTTACTTTTCAGTCTTTACATTTCAATTTCAGACTTGTTAGAGTTAGCTGGGGGCATGTCCCAGCAACTCATATCAGTTAGAGGCTTTCAAACATACACTAGATTTAGCTTGGGTTGTTAGTATTGTTTTCAGTCATCACTATACTCTTCCTCTATTTATATATAATCAGACATTTCGGGTTTTTCCCCACTTCATATATTTTACTATTTTTAGCTTCCGCACATTGCATGTTTTAATTGAACTTGTATAGATATGACATGCCATGGGTTAGCTTGGGGTCACTTGTGATACTAAGCACCTTGTTGTGTCTAGGGGGTAGCCTCGGAGCGTGACAATCATAGTTATAAATACACAAGGTCTTATAAAATTAGATTTATGCACCTACACTGAGAGAAAAGGGAAGAACACAATCAAATTAAGGGAGTTCATTTTTGAGAGGGTTCTGTCTGAAGATCAAAGTGCATTCAGTATGAAAAAACAGATTGAAGAACTTGTTCCATCGGAATAAACTTTAACATTCTTGAGTCTAATTTTGAGTATTGTTTAATCGAGTTGTAATTTCATGTTTTCTTAGTGTCGGTGTGTTATAAACTAATTTAGGAGTTTTGTCCTCAAGTTGGGGTACCTCTAAGACTTGGAAACACAAAGCTTGGAAGGTTTGTGTATTTTTATGAATTAGAGTTAGTTCTTAGGGTTGCCAGAGTTTTGTAATCTAATTTTCAAGTCAGGGGACTTGAAGTGAGATTCAACAGTCTGGGAGATTGTTGAATATTAGGGATTAGAGTTAATTCCTTAGGTTACAGAGTCTTATAATCTTGAATTTTGTTGAGGCTCATTTTTTTAGTGGATTTGGGGTAAAATCATGTAGGGGTACAAGTCGTGAATTTTTTAACCTTTGTGAGCTGGGTGTTTTCCATGTAAAAATATTATGTTATTTTATTTACCGATTTCATAATCCGTGAAAGGAACATGTTAGGCAACCTGTGTTAAATTTAGGAAAAAATCAAGCATAACTCATGAGAATTATTAGGACGTGCAAAATATCAATGGGCATGTCCTTTCTCATCCTTTAGAAGCACTCGATGCATGTGCTTGATTATCAAGCTGGCAAATTTATCTTGACCTCAGTGTCAAGAAGTTTCATGATTGTCATGTCTAGAAAACTTGCTTGAGTGCGTCTTTCCTTCCTAGGAGTGATCATTTAGTGCACCACATCAAAATACTATTTGTGCAAGGGGACATCTCCCTTTTGAGCACTCTACGATGTTGTGTGAGATGGGGCTTGCCAAAAAACTTCCCGGTGATGGAAAGAGCAGAAGCCATGTTGTCCAAGGGAGCCGCTCAATATAATGATCCCATCATCCAATGGGAACATTTAGAATCCTAGAAACATCTTCAGTCACCAAGTGTATAGAAACACCTCGCACAGTAGTAGAAAAAATGGACCCTCTCTTATACCCATTCATGTAAACTCAGTAACTTCAGGCTGCCCAAACCTCCTTTGAACATTACCTTGAAGAAAAAAATCAAACCATTCTTGAAATTCTATCTTAGCAAGAAAAGTAGCCATTTCACGACCACCAAAATCAGTCACAACTCTTCCTCTAATAATAGACCTTTTCTGGAAGTGAAGAATGTGCAGCAGCTTAGAATCAGTAACATCAAAGGTGTCAACTTGGACTAGCACATCATCTTCAGTCGATTCAGAGTCTGAGTGGTCAGATGCACCAGGTCGGTAGACCCATTTCAATGAATGAGATGTAGATAGTAGTTCAAACTTTTTGGATTTTGTGGAAGGAGTAGAGGGAGGCCTTTTAGCGGAGGGATTTATAAGGGTGGAGTACGAGATGGAAAAAAGGAAGAGGACTTAGGAAGGGTATGTTTTACTACTTTGTCACGACAAATTTTACTAAGCAGCAAATCGTAACCAAAAGAAACAGCCTTTGAGGAGGGAGGAGCAGTAGAAGGACGCATCTTCTTGCTACCACTCAAAGCTGCCTGAGATTTTCATCCTCCTGACATTTTCTAGTGTGAGTGTGAGGAGTTCTGGTTGGAGCAGGAGAAGAAGATGGTTCAATAATGGGTTCATTTTCAAGGATAGGGATAGATGCACCTGATGCTTTCTTCAAACAAGATTTGACTTTTTTGGTAACTAGATCCCTAATGGGAACCCTGTCATCAATAGTAACTTGAAGGGGAGGAACAATACAAGGTCGAGATAATGGGTTCAAAGAAGAGAAATGATAACTGGAGAAAGTGGAGAATTGGTTCAAAAAATCCTTCCATGGTGCAAAATCATACATTTTGAAGGAGGGGGTAGGAGGGATTTGTGGTTAAGGATCAGTACACATATCCTCGTATACTACTATTTCTAAAGAATCAGTAGAAGTGGGGGTTGGGGTGGGTGGGGATGATGAAGCAGGCGTAGAGGATGAGTCCATGGTGAAGTTTAGTAATTTTAAGATTTTTCTAGAGAGGAGAAGTAGAGATGAATGATTAAAGAGTGGAGAAAAGGAGTATAAATTGCTGGAGTCAAGTAATGTGGATGGAATAAGGTAAATTAAGTGTTTCATTCAATGAGGGATGTGAATGAATAGACTTCTGACATTGATGGGATAGCGGCGGCAAAAAAGGCATGGACTCTTGAGTGTCATGATTGAATTAGGGTTGAGTATGGGGAGAAACAAGATTGCTCAGGTGTTTAAACTTGGACTATCATACATTTATAAGCTAGTGAAGAACATATCTTAGAATTTCAATGGGTGGTCATAATCACTTCCTTAATTTAATTTCCTGCACAGCCTAATAGAAATTTATGTTAATAAATCCAAAATCTGGTATTGGGACACACAACTAAATGTGTAAGACTGAAAAGACTAACAAGTTAACTAATTACTAGATATGAAATTTGCAAGCAGATGTCTAGTCAATCATTGAGGATGGTTTATGAAATCTTAATAATCCTCAAGTCTAACCTATTCGTTTCAAACTATTCTCTACTTAATGCCTTGGTAAAAATGTCAGCAATTTATTCTTCTGTTGAGCAAAACATAATTGAAATATGACCATTTTCCACATTATCTCTGAGGAAATGGTGTCTTATATCAATATATTTTGTTCTTTTATGTTGAACATGATTCTTGGAAATATTAATGGCACTAGTGTTGTTACAAAAAATAGGAACGCATCCCACATCCATGCCAAAATCCAACAACTAGTGCTTAATCCAAAGAAGTTAAGCACAACAGGATCTAGCAGCTACATACTCAGCCTCAGCAGTAGACAATGTAACAGAATTTTGCTTCTTAGTGGACCAGGAGATCAAACATGATCCAAGGAAGTGATCCATACCTAAAGTGTTCTTTCTGTCAACAAGATAGCCTGCATAATTTGCATCTGCCTATCCAACAAAGTTGAAATTGCTTCCTTTTGGATAACACAAACTTAGATTGTTTGTTCCTTTGAGATACCTCGGGATTTGTTTAACAGCTTTAAAATAGGACTTTTTAAGTTTAGCTTGAAACCTTTCACATAATCTCACACTAAAACTATATCAGGTCTACTTGTAGTAAGATACAAGAGAGACCCAATCATACCTTTATACATCTTTTCCTCTACAGATGAACTTGTTTCATCCAAGTCAAGTTTTGTAGCAGTAGAAATAGGAGTGCCAATTTATTTTGCCTCCTCCAAGTTGAACCTTTTGAGCAGTTTCTTCAAATATTTTTGTTGATGTATCATGGTTCAAGTTGGAGTTTGTTTTATTTGCAACTCTAGGAATAAATTGAGTTCTCCCATCATGCTTGTCTCAAATTCTCCATTCATGAGCTTTGCAAACTCTTGTGTCATGTTGTCATCAGTAGATCCAAAAATGATATCATCAATATACATCTGGGCGATCAATAGATATTTTCCATTAGTTTTTAAGAACAGAGTATTATCAATTTTACCTCTTGTGTGCCCATATTTCAACAGGAACTTTGACAGCTTTTCATACCAAGCTCTTGAGGCTTTGCTTCAATCAATACAAAGCCTTGTCTAATTTGTACACATGGTTAGGAAGCTCAGTGCTTTCAAAATCAGGAGGTTGCTTCACATAGACTTCTTCTTTTAAATTTCCATTCAGGGATGCATTTTTCACATGCATTTGATATAGAGTGAATTCCATGAAGGTAACAAAAGCAACAAGTAGTCTGATCGCTTCAAGTCTTGCAACAGGTGCAAATGTCTCATCATAATCAATTCTTATTCTTGATTGTATCTTTGAACCACTAGTCTTGCCTTGTTACTTGTGAGTATTTCATCTTCAGCTAGCTTATTTCAGTATACCCGTTTAGTACCAATCACAGTTCTATCCTCAGATGGAGGAACCAGGTGCTAGACCTTGTACTTTCAAATTGATTAAGTTCTTCCTGCATGGCGAAGACCCAGTCTTCATCAAGGAGAGCCTCTTTTACCTTCTTTGATTCAATCATTGACAAGAATACCTCAAAGGCACATAAGTTCTTTAGGATTGCTCTAGTAGATCAGTTGGATGAGAATCTTGATACTTGTAACTTTTCAGCACCACTCCTCATGAAGTTCCAGCAGTGGTTTCTTAGTTTGTTGTTCCCCCTGTCAATGTGCCCACCTCTTGTTCAACAGTTGGAGCAGGTGGCACAACCTGTTCTTGTGAGTTCTCATCAGTATCACTTTCATCATGCATGTTAGTATCAAGCATAACACTAGATTCATCAAAAATAACATGCACACTTTCTTCAACACATCATGTTCTATTGTTTAACACTCTATATGCCTTTCTATGTTGTGAGTATCCTAAGAATATTCCTTCATCACTCCTAGATCAAACTTACCAAGGTTCTCCTTTCCATTATTGTGAATGTAGCATCTACATCCAAAGGGCCTAAGATGAGCAATGTTAGATTTTCTTTCTTTAAGCAATTCATAAGGAGTCTTCTCTAGAAGAGGTCTAGTCATGCACCTGTTTAAAATGTAGCAAGCAGTACTTATGGCCTCAGCCCAAAGATTTTTGCAAAATTTTCTGCAATTATCATTGTTCGAGCCATATCTTCTAAAGTTCTATTTTTTCTTTCAACTACTCCATTTTGCTGAGATGTCCTAGGAGTAGAGAAATTATGGTCTATCACATTTGATGAATAGAATTCTAAGACTTTAGCATTTTTAAATTATGTTCCATGGTCAGATCTAATGGAAATTAAGGAGGTACTCAGTGTCTTTTCCATTTTCTTAACAAAAACAGAAAAGACATCAAAGGCATCTTTTTTAGAAGCTAAAAACAGAGTCCAGGTAAACCTGGAATAATCATCAACAAGAACATAAACATACCTATTACCTCCTCTACTTCTTACCCTCATTGATCCACAGAAATCCATATGAACCAGGTCAAAGCACTTGATAGTACTTAGCATGTTCTTTGTTTTTAAAGACGGTCTCACTTGCTTCCCCCTTACACAGGCACTATAAATCTTGTCATCTTTGAACTTAGTTTTAGGCAAGCCTATAACCAGTTCCTTTGAAGCAAGTTTGTTCAATTGTTTCAGACTGCATGTCCAACTCTTTTGTGTCAAAGTAGGGGGTCATAATCAATTGCACTAAGATAGGTCAGATTAGTGCTTGGCGTTCCCATGATATCAACTTTGTACACATTTTTGTACCTCTTGGCAGTTGACACAATCTCCTTTGTATCCAGCTTCTTTACTTTGCAACCTGCAGAAGTAAAGGTTACCCTGTTTCCTTTGTCCCATAGCTGAGAAATACTAAGTAAATTATGCTTCAGTCCAACAACATAATACACTTCTTCCAATGCTTTTGTTTCAGATCTTCCAATCTTTCCAACTCTAGTAACTGTGCCTTTTTTGCCATCTCCAAATGACATATTCCCCTCTTTGAATGAGGTGAGTGAAACGAATTTTTGTTTGTCTCCTGTCATATGCCTTGAGCAAGCATTGTCCATATACCAATGTCGCTTGCCTCCTTTCACTTTCACCTGCAAAACAGTTCAAGGGTTAGTTTTAGGAATCCAGACAAGCTTGGGTCTTTTCTTATGATCAAAAGGTTGAATGAAACTTCTTTTTGCCCATCTAGCCAACTGTTTCAGTGCACAGATCTGGAGCTTTTTCCTTTTGGCAATTTTATGTTCTTATTTGTGAAATCAGCGGCAACCGGACATTCAGTGGTGGGATGTCCAAGTTGTCCACAAATGTAACACAAATCCTTAGTATCAACACTTTTTTTATGAAACCCTAGACCTGCCTTTTCATTATGAGTTCTTCCACTTAACTTGTTCACAATTTTGGAAGATTTATTCCATTTATTTGCTCTTTCAAGATCCAATTTCAACCTAGACATTTTTAAATTCAGTTTTCTCACCTTTTCTCTTTCACAGAAAAAATCATCTTACCGATGCTTAAGTTTGGACTCAAAATGGGACATTAACCAAACGTCGTTGATCCATTTAGCCTTAGTGAAAAGCCAACATAGGTATGTAAGATAAAGTTGTTTCCTTTAATGTATTTTTAGTGTTATTGTTTGATTCAGTGCTCGTTATCATATCCATCTTATGTTGTTTGTAGACGGAGGTGCATTTTTTTCCTTGTCCATAGTAATCGTGAGTCATATCAAAAGTTCATGAAGAACTTTGTCCCACTTGAGCAAGATAAACCAGATGAAAAAATTAATAGACCTAGAAAAGAATTAGAAGATGCCACTGCACTAACAAAAGCAGAACCTGTTGGAGGTGGTGCTACTGATGTTGGTGAAGAGTGGGAATGCTTAGGAGATGGAGGTGGTACAGCTCAATTTTGGGGTATCCTTAGGAGGAGGAGGAGGAGGAGGAGAAGCTTACGTTGACTGGATAAATAGTAAACCAAAGAAAACTCATAAATGTTATTGCGTAGAATGTCACTGAAAATGGTTCAAAGATTTGAGCAAAGTTAACAGCTGATTAGAAGACGACGTAAGTTTATTCCTAATAGTCGTCTACACATTATATTTGTTGTATAAATTTGATGATAGGAACAAATATTTTTTTGTGCAGCACATCTTCGAAACAATGACGCTAATGTAGAGTCGCAAGGATTACCCTGAGTACTATAATTCATCGGACATCATTGTTGATGTACAGCTATATGTGAATTAACATTAATGGCAATATATGATAATATTGTGATCTCAAGTACAACTAGGAAAAAAGATATTGATGACTTTGTTCAAGAATATCAATTCAATTCAAAGTTCACGGCTAACCTGAAAGGTGCTTATCTGATTTCCTTTGATATGTCATGGTTAGGAGCTAAAAGAGTATTTTGTTGAGCTTCTTGTGGATCAATGTCACTATCCTTCTCTGCATCATTTACTAAAACAGTGATCTCATTATTGCCTATTCTAGCAACACTATCCATCAGAGCCATCATTATCTATTAATCGTTAAGACGTATTCTCAAAATCCCTATATCTTCGGTTGTGGCAATAGGGGCGTGATTTGGTAATATGACAATTTAACCACTATTAGTAGATTAAACGACTTCTTCCACTTCTGAATCCCAAACAATTCGATTAGGAGTCAGTACACTAAGATTTAAGGTCATTTCTTCAAATTGCTCTCCATTTCTAAGTTCATAGTTTTCGCGGTAGCTTCATCGATATTACCTACCAAATAAAAAGCTTGTTCAGGAAGACCACCTAGTTCTCCGGAAAGGATCAATATTGAAATCCTCGAATTATTTCTGCTAAATCAATATATTTCCCTGGAGAATCGGTAAATACTTCTGTTAGAATAAAAAACACTACACCACCCTTATTTTCTTTATTGACGACACCATTATTGAGGTTTATGATTGCAATCACAGAGATTTCAAAAGAGAATTGATTAAGAAAACATCAAACCAATTCAGCGTTTTCATTAATGTTGATTGACTTTATTATGGCTGGCGAAAGCATAGAGGATTTGAACAAGAACAAAATATATCATTTTAGAGAGAGATTTGCTATTGAAATATTTCATGACTATATTAAATCATAATTATGTATGTTTTAGCATTTTGAAACATTTGTTTATAAATCAAAGTCTTTGGCTACTGAGTTGCTATTAATATGTTATTTCTAACAAGTCAATTCACATTTATAGCCTCTACACAAGTCACTTGTAGATTTTGGGAGATGTGATTAACACATGCACTAGTTAATTTAATCACCTGTATAATTACGTTGTATTTTTGTTCAAGGCTTACCAAAATAATCACTTGTATTTCTTTGTTGAATGTTAACCAAAATAATTTACTTGATTGATCGTCGACTTACCCCAATTAATGATCAATTAAGATAATATAAGCTCATATTCAGGTGATTTTTACTTGATTGATCATCGACTTACCTCAATTGATGATCAACCAAGACAATATAGGCTCATATTCAGATGATTTTTTACTTTGTTGATCATCGACTTACCGGTCAACAAGACAACAATATTCCCTCATTCAAGTAATTTCACCCAAATTGGACAAGCTATTCTTCAATCTGTTAGGTAAATATTACTACAACAACATGAGTTAAACAGGAATCTAAATCTGAAACATGCAAATTAGAAATAGAAAAATAATAATCAACATAAACAAACAATGAACAATTGATCCTTCATTTCTCATTTTATATACAAGATGCCCCAACTACTATTTCGGCTATGAAAACAAGTATAATACGTCTTCAGTCACCTTCTCTCCTTTCATTAGCGTCAATTATCGCCACATGCCGTTCACTTTTCCAACGATTTTGAAAGTCGTTGTGAGCTTCAAGGGCTTGCTCATACAATTCGATTCAAAGTAACTTCCCCTCACCCCATTTGCCATATATGAAAAATCGGCCCATGTCAAGTATATACCGGATATCCTACCACGATACACAATATAGACCCTGTTAGATTTCGCCATTTTCAGAAATAATGAGACAAAAAGACAAAGAGGGAGAAGAAGAATGGCGAAAAGTATAGAAGAGAGCAAGTTTTAGAGGTGGAAGGTGTATCTAAAAGCGAAAGGTGAAAAGTTGAATTGTACAATATACGATAAAAAGCTCTATCCGATATTTGGTAGAAGAAAAGTGCAGGAGGTATACATTCAGAGGTGTAAAGATGATAAGTAGTAGTAAATGCACTTATCTGGTAACGATGTATACCGAAGAAATAAGTAAAAGTAGGTAATAGAAGGGGAGGAATTGTTGTTCTTTTAATCGCACCATTGGAGAGACCTAGCGTATTTCAGAATTTCATTTTCATTGCATTGAGAAGATGAATAATAGTTACACGGAGAGAGAAAGGCTAAAACGAATGTTTAGTATAACTATTGGAGTTAAGGGTATAACGGGAAAGAAATAAGTAGGAAGTGTCCATACTCCATAGTGCCCCATCGCCCATGTGAAATGACTAATTGTCCCCATTCTGCACACAAGCTTCAAAAATCATTTTTCGTAATCTTATGGTCTTGAACATCTTTCCAGTAGAGATGGGGTTGCACCAGGCTCTTAGTCCGTTCCTATTTGTCTTTGTGATGAATGAATTGACGCGGTCCATTCCAGATGAGGTACCTTGGTGTATGTTATTTGCGGATGACATAATATCGATTGATGAGACGCGCAGCAGAGTTAATGTGAGGCTAGAGGTGTGTATACAAACTCTGGAGTCTAAAAGATTCAAATTCAGCAAGACCAAAATAGAGTATTTAGAGTGCAAAACAGTGATGCAATGCATGATTAGGTAGACGTGAAAGTGAGGTTTGACACACAGGCTATCCCCAAGAGAAAAGTTTTAAGTATCTTGAGTCTATAATACAGAAAAGTGGGGACATCGACAATGATATCACACATCATATTGGTGCGACGTGAATGAAATAGAGGCTTGCATCCAAAGTCTTGTGTGATAAAAAAGTACCACCAAAACTTAAAGGTAATTTCTATAAAGTGGTGGTTAGATCGAATTTGTTGTATGGGGAGGAGTGCTAGCCAGTCAAGAACTCTCATGTTCAAAAGATGCATGTTACGAAAATGAGGATACTGAGGTGGACATACTAAGAACGATAGATTAGGAATGAGGATATAAATAAAGAACGTCAAGTAGAAAGGAACAAGGTCTTACGGCACGATCACTATATCTTTGATTTATCTTTATCTTTCCTCGGCTTGAGCCGAGTGGATGATACGTGGCGTGGTATACCTGATCGTTTAGTCAACAAGACGTACGTAAGTCGACATAGCTCCATGTATATGTTCTTTGTAGCTAGAACCAATCAATAGAATGCCACAAGCGCTATAGGGAATGGGATTCGTTTATCAACTCATTTCGTTTCACATAGTTCAAGTTACACTCATTGGGGAGGCAGGTGCTCCCAAAAGGCATCCAGGGTTTGCTGTCGTCGGTATCGATGTTTTTCATTATTATTTTTTAGTCTTTCAGCAGTCGTTGGATCCATCTCCACCAACCAAACTCAAAAACGCATTCCTTCCTCCATTCAGCCCATTGGGCAGTCTTTACCCTTCCTAATCGAAGAGCCATATGAGACAAACAACCAACTAGCTTATATCCTTCACTGCAAAACTGCTCCGAGTGGTTAGCGAACTATTGAAGTAGATAAGTTCCGATCCGCATTTAGGAGACAACCCAGGTAAAGAAGAAGCAGAATGAGAAGCATTATGAATAGCTTCCAGAGGCTTAAGGCCTTATTGACTTCAGCTCCAGTTTTGACTTTGTCGGTTGAGGGTCAGAGCTTCTCCGTGTATTGTGATGCTTCCGGGGTTGGTCTTGGTTGTGTGTTGATGCAGCAAGGTCGAGTAATAGCATATGCGTCGAGGCAGTTGAAGGTTCACGAGCGCAACTACCCCACTCATGACTTAGAGTTGGCGGCGGTAGTTTTTGCGCTCAAGATCTAGAGGCATTACCTATATGGAGTTCACTGTGAGATCTTCACTGATCACCATAGTCTTCAGTATATCACGAGTCAGCGAGAGCTGAACTCGAGGCAGAGGAGATGGGTCGAGTTACTGAAGGACTATGACTTCACTATTCTGTATCATCCGGGCAAGGCAAACGTGGTAGCGGATGCCTTGAGCCGGAAGGCAGTGAATATGGGTAGCCTAGATTCTCTTTCAGTTTCAGAGCGACCGTTGGCCTTGGACATCCAGTTTTTGGCTAACCGTTTGGTTAGGCTTGACTTGTCGGATCCTAGCAGAGTTCTTGCCAGTGTTGAGGTTCGTTCTACTTTGATTGATTAGATTCAGAGTCGTCAGTTTGAGGATCAGCAGTTGTGTGACCTTCGTGATCAGGTTGTTCAGGGTGAGACCAGTCAGGATACTCTAGATTCAGATGGGGTTCTGAGGTTTGATAGTCGCCTTTGTGTTCCGAGGATTAGTGATTTGATTCAGTTGATACTTCATGAGGCACATTGTACTAGATACTCCATTCACCCTGGCACAGCAAAGATGTATAAAGACTTGAGACAGCTTTACTGGTGGAGTGGTATGAAGCGGGATATAGCGGAGTTCATATCTCGGTGCTTGAACTGTCAGCTGGTTAAGTTCGAGCACATGAGACCTGGTGGTTTGATGCAGCGATTTCCCATTCCTGAGTGGAAGTGGGAAGGGATTACTATGGACTTCGTTGTTGGTTTACCTCGTACTTCTCATAGGTTTGATTCCATTTGGGTGATCGTTGATAGGCTGACTAAGTCAGCACACTTCATACTGGTTCAGACTTCTTACGAGGCAGAGAAGCTAGCTCAGATCTACATTCGTGAGATTGTTCGATTGCACGGGGTCCCAGCTTCTATCATTCAGACCGCGGCACTCAGTTCACATCTCAGTTCTGGAGGACTATTCAGCGAGATTTGGGTACAAAGGTTCATCTTAGTACCGCTTTCCACCCTCAGATAGATGGCCAGTCCGAGAGGACCATTCAGGTCCTGGAGGACATGCTTCGGGCCTGTGTTCTTGACTTTGGAGGTTCCTGGGATCAGTTTGTTCTCTTGGCAGAGTTTGCTTATAATAACAGTTTCCATTCGAGTATTGGCATGGCACCTTTTGAGGCTTTGTATGGCAGGCGTTGCAGATCACCGGTTGGTTGGTTTGATGATTTTGATTCTAGGCCACAGAGTAGAGATTTGCTTCGAGATTCCTTAGATCGAGTCCGAGCGATTCAGGACAAACTTCGGGCAGCTTAGAGCAGGCAGAAGAGTTATGCTGATCGTAGGCTTCGTTCCTTGGAGTTTAGTGTTGGTGACTTGGTGTTTCTCCGTGTATCGCCCATGAAGGGCGTGATGAGATTTGGTAGGCAGGGCAAGCTTATCCCCAGGTACATTGGGTCGTTTGAGATTCTTCAGAGGGTTGGTAGCGTTGCCTATCAGTTAGCCTTGCCTCCGATGTTTTCAGCTATACATCATGTATTTCATGTTTCGATGTTGCGTCGGTATGTCCCAGATGAGCCTCATGTGTTGCAGTGGGATTCAGTTCAGTTGGGTGAGGGTTTAGCCTTTGTTGAGGAGCCGGCAGCTATTTTGGCCAGAGATGTCAGAAGATTGAGGTCTCGAGAGATCTCGGTTGTTAAGGTTCAGTGGAGGCACCGTCCAGTCGAGAAGGCTACCTGGGAGACCGAGAGAGATATGCGGGCTCAGTATCCGCAGCTATTTGAGCCTTCAGGTACTTCCTTGTCCTTGACTTTCGAGGACGAAAGTCCTTTTTAGTAGTGGATGATGTAATGACCCTTCTGGTCATTCTCGCGTTTACGCCTTTCTTGTGCCGTAAGAGCTGATTATCGAAATCGTGTGATAGTGATTTGCGTTCGTATGACCTTAACCTTCATCCCGTAGTAAAGGCTTGCGAGCCTAAAATTGAGAATTTTATTAACATCGCGCATATTTTAAAATATTTTATTTAAAAGTTGAATGTGGTAAAAAGTTATATTTTTATTGCCTTTCCAAAATATTTTAAAGGTTTATGAAAAATACTTTTGTTACGATATAATTGCGTATGTAGTTATTTTATAAGGTTTTTATACATTGTAATATTTTAATGGAGATAGTAAATTTAGTTATGTTGAAAATTATTAGTATAATATAGTAGGTTTTATTTGAAATGATTTTTTATTAATTATGACATTTAAAAAGTTATATTTATTTTACCACGAGCCTATGCAATACTCGAATACATTCGCACTGGAACAAATTATGTTGGTATGGACACCCCCTCCACGTGGAAGTGGAGGGAGTGTACAACAAATGCCTACGTGGTGTCATTAAGTTAGGTGTACTTGGTACTTCTTTAGTGAGATATAACCAAAATTGTGCAACACCCATTTGCTGACTACTTTCATTATATATTATATTAGGGTAGAACTAATGACATTTTCTTTTCATGGTGACAAACATAAGCTCCAGCACCCTTTTCACTTTATTATTCCTCTCTAACAAGTGGGTTATATAGATGTTACACGTATAGATATATTGTGTTAAGGAGGGGAAATGATGATTGGTTGGTGTTTTTGTTAAAGCACCATAAGAAATCGATTATCTACGTCAAGTTATTCAAGCCTAAATTCGAGTTTGATTTTGTTTCGGAGCTTTTAAGAGCGGTTCGAGCTTGGGCATCGTCGTCCTAGCAGCTTGTCGCCGGAAGACAGGTAGGTTATGGTTTAAACTCCCTAGACTTAGCATATATCAGATAAAATTTTACTAGCTGGCATCCTTGGGTTGGATTATTAGGTTGGTACCACAGACCTTGACCGCTTTATTCATGTCTGCCTACTTTTGTTCCTCCGTTGCTTGTAGTACTTGCCGATACGTTTTATTTACCCTTGTGGTCCTGTGAGGCCTTATTGACTTTGGAACATAGAAGGTGGGATATTGGGAATGTCCGCGAGTCCCGGGCATAGAATTATCCTTCTAGGCTGGTTATGCTTGCTGAGTAGCTATGGGCATGTGCAGGGTCGATAGGTTGATTGTGAGCTGATGGGCAGCTATTGTATTTGATCGTACCATTTCCATGCATATAAAGAGATTTTATCCATGTTTTACTACGGTTTTGGCTTCGGGCCTACTGGCACTATTTTTTAAACCTTGCATGGCCCCGGAGGCCCGTTTTTTATGGAAATGAATTGGAAATGGTTTGATTTACCTTGTGAATAATCTTGGGGTAAAAGGTCAAATTATGATTTCTATCACCAGTTTTACTATTAGTGCTAGACTCGACAGGGCCGGGGTGCTAGTTGAGTTTCTTATTAAATTGGGATGGTTTGTAGCCTCGATCGGACCGAGCACCTGAGATGACTTTCTACTGTTTAGACCCGGTTATGCCCGGGCACCCTTGGAGGGGTTTTTGAGATATTTTCCCACTACTTTAGTCCTGGACAGGGTCTGGGCATGCATATTCGAGACTGGGTCTCTATCTTGAACCCGGACTTGCTTCCAGATGACATGTCTTGATACTGAGTTTTAGTATGGGGTCTGGAACCTCCATGGACCTTGCCATCCGGGGGTGGGGCTTCGGGTTGTGTGTGCCGGAGGAAGGGTATACGGCGGAGTAGAGGTATACGGGCAGTGTCCTTCCATGGAACCTACCTGCTAGGCCGGATCGGCACCGAAGGAGGTACATACAGAGATACCATTTCATTTGAGATCTTCATGCATCATATCATTCATTGTTTGAGGCTCCACCCTTGTTTGTTGTTTGTTGATTGTACGCTCCGGTAGTATGGGATGCCGGAGGGTTTTTTTTCACTTGTTTGTGTTCCTCGGTTGTATGGGCGGCCGGGGGACTGTAGGTAGACTCTTGTTATTTACTTACAGAATTGTTCCCTGTTACGGTTAAGTATGAAATTGGTTACTGCTAGGCTGTTAGTTTCTGGATTTGAGATTGATATGATTAGTTGAGTTTGATTTCTGTCTCTGAGCATGCCTATCATTACTCTTTCCCTCTTCCTCTTACACTTGAGGTTACCGGTATACCGTCCATTTCATAATCTTATTATGTATACACTGTTATTGCAAGGACCCCAGGTGCGTTGTTTCTTACTTTCACCTGTGCCTATGGTGTATATATTCTGCTTGCTGGCCTCACATGTGGTTCTATTGACTTCCCTCTAGGCTAGTTCCTGTGTATCTTTTGTTGATTTCTGTGACTACTTTCTTCTAGTCTGTCTGTTACTACGCTTTTATCTTATATGTGCCCAGTCGGCCTATGATACCTACTGGGTACCTTATGCTTCGCATTTGGTGCTCACCCTACCCCCTGCATCTTTTGGTGCAGATCCTAGCGTGGGCCATCGCCGTTAGATCGTTGTGATTCGTGCTTGGAGATCTGCTCGGGACTACTTCAGACTGAGGGTGAGCTCTTGGCGATCGGAGCTTAGCTTTAGTTTATCTTTTGCTTTATGTACTCTAACCATTCGGAGACATCTGTATACGTTGTTTTGGATCGTTTGTACTCCTTATATGTAGTTCTGGCTCTATACTATGATACCAGGTCTTGGGGTTTGGTTTAGTTTTCGCATATGTATATATATATTCCTGCTATCTATTCTCTTCATCTTGTTCCCTTACTTTTGCTTATTAAACTGTTCTTCCACTTATTTGTTAGATAGTAGCCCATTACTAATTGTCCTGGGCTACGGGGATTGGTTCTCCTACTGGGGGGATTGTAGGTGCCATCATGACCAAGAAATCGGGTCGTGACAACTTGGTATCAGAGCACAAGATAAAGAAAGTGAGATTAAGATGGCTTGAACGTGAAGATGAGATGCGCAGACGCCCAGTCGGGAGGTGCGAAAAGTTGGATATAGTAAGCACGAAAAGAGGTAGAGGTAAGACAAAGAAGTATTGGGGAGAAGTGATCAGACAAGACATGGCACAGCTCCAGATTACCGAGGACATGACCTTAGATATGAAAGTGTCGAGGACACATATTAGGATAGAAGGTTACTAAGTAATGGAGTGTTGTCATCCTTTTCAAGGGTTTAGACTTGTTGGTGTTTATCATTATACTAGTTGTATTATTGCAATTCTTGCTTTTTGATATCTTTCATTATCTGTTGCTTATTGTGTTTTGATTATCACACTATTTTATCGCTATCCTTGTTCCTTTCTTGTAGGCTTTGCACTATTTTCCTTGTTAGTTGTTATGCAGAGACCCTCGACTCGAGTGCAGCAAATTCAAGTACAAAAAAAATAATAACAAACAGACTAAAAAGAAAAGTACCATAAACAAGCTAAAACGGGGGAGTAAAAAACTCTGACGATAATACTTGGAAAGGAATAAAAAATCAGACCTAAGTGTCAGATTTACAATAATTGCAGGAGTTTAAAATAAGATATAAAACTGACAAGGAATCAACAGCGCTTTCTCACTACCTTTTTTTGAATATGATAAATTTGCAGAAACGACAAAGAATATTCTGCCCGCTGTAATTAACATTGCAAGGAGTCAGCACTCAGCAACAAGACAATGTATACATGACTTGGAAAGTTAAATTACCCACATCTAACTCAGCTAATTGCTTCCAACCTCAAGCTAATTTACATAGGCTTCTTACAATTTAACCATAATATGGCCAAAATTGAGTGTCCATCAAGATAATAAAATGAGAAAAGGACATAAAAAAATGCTATATTAACAGCAGCACCAGAACCAATGATCAAATATTTTATTTTCCATTTAGAGAAGATGGTCAAAGATGAGAATCTAGCATGTAATTAATCAGCTTTACTCGAAATGCAATAACATAATGTGATATACATGCAGCAAATTATGGTTTCACATTTATATCTTAATCTTGATTGTCCCCAACAGAGCGATATTTTGTCTTTGATCAGTTCCTTTTCCTAGCCAAAGTAAAATAGTACTAGGTGTTACAGCGAACGAGACAAGTTTCTGGGAATCTCTCATGCAAAACAGCTGAAGCAAGTATCACAGACTTCATAACAAAGCATCCTATAGTTCTTCAGCGTCTTAGTATGAACATTGATTAAGGTGGTAGAATAAAGTAAAATACTTGCAACACAAATTAGGCCAAGAAGTTAACATGGTGCCAAATAGAGTAAGTGTAAAGCACATCATCACTTCTGCTGCAAGTTAAACATGGAAAGATTGGTCCTTAAAAACTGCCAACCGAAGTCCCAAACAATAAGCTTGTATAGAGAACCAACTCTTAAAGAGGAATATTGTGTGGATGACCAGCAAGATTTCTGTTAACATATATATATATATATATATATACATACACACACACATACAGAAAGAGAGGGAGAGAGAAAGAGAGAGAGCGAGAGACACTTGACACAACTAACACCTGAAAACGCGTAATTAGATGAAATATTTTTGCACTAATGAGGTCCTTACTATCATCCTAGATAAGAAACGAACATTCATGAACTAAATCTTTATAAATCTTATTTGAAAAGACCTTACTAATAGGATATGAGAGCAATTACTACACTCTACCAGGGTTCTTATCTTGGCTCACAAATTCAAACATGGTGTAGAGTGATAACTTTACCAGCTAAACTTTCTGATAAGCAGATTACATGGTGTTAGTTTATTTTTCTAAAGATTAGCAGATTACAAGTATGTATAGTTTATAGTTCTTCAAATTAAGAATGATTGTACAAAATCCTTTTCATTTAATAAGTAATAAAATTGTAATGATAAAACTATATCATGAAGAACAGTAGAGTTATCCCCACTTTCCTACAACAACAACAACATACCCAGTGTAGTCCCACAAAGTGAGGTCTGAGGAGGGTAAAGCATACGCAGACTTAAGAGGTAGAGATTGTTTCCGATAGACCCTCGGCTCAAGAAAAAACAGCCCACAGCAATCCCGAAATAACCATAACAATAAATAGAGGTATCCCCTCACATGAGACTTTCTCTAGTTTCTTTTTCAAAGAGATGAAATTGCTAGTTAGATACGGAAAAAATCTAAAATATGTCCAAGAAATAACCATAACAATTAGCGATGAAGTTCTATCTGGATCTAAGAAGCAACAGGATTTAACCAAACCGTTTCTGAATAGATCAAGTAACAGATAAATTTTAGGCTGATTCATACAGTATATTCTGAATTTAAAAATACCCCTAGCATCAAAAAGCATGGAGCTCTATCCCACAAGACAAAGATCACAAATGCTTGTTGCCCTGTATGTTCTCTACTAATATGTCATGATGGTACAGATACATTGCCACACAGCTCAGTAAACCACAAATGATGAAAATAATATAAAGACAACTGAAGTAAAAGCCTCAATCACTATATTACATTTATTCCGTAATTCATATATAGAACAGGGAAGATATCATATGAGTTTGAGCGTTTACAGTATGATCCAGACCGCTGTCAATTTATGGATTGCCCAAGAAAAGAAAAGAACACCCAATTATCTTATACCTATAACAAATACATTTGACAAACCAATAATAATGAGAATCCAAGCATTTATAACAGAAACTTTAAACATAAACCAAACCCATGGCCACAAAATTGTTTCTTCATGTGCAACTCACCTTTCATGGCTGGTGAAGTTCTAATTTGTTGGTTGATTTTTCTCCGTGGGGAGCTGAGAAGAAGTATTATGTAAACCAACAGCAGGGGATGATGTCATGGTTTGGTATTGAGCAGCAAACTGGGGAGCATGAGCCTGAGAGTAGTATATTTGTGCATGTGTGGGATCAGAAAATTCATATGCATAACTGGCAGTAGCAGCTGATGCAGGAGCAATTGGCTGAGAGGGATGGTGAATCTGAGAGTAGCCAACATATTGCTGCTGATGCTGGCCTGAAGTGATCTGAACCAATTGTGGAGCTGCCGCAGCTGCTGCTCTATATCCACCAGCAGTCATTTCAGGTTTGGAGGCAGGAGGGTTTCTAGCATGGTTGTAAGCTGCTGCAGGAGCAGCCATGCTAGGAGCGGGAGGTGTTTGGGGTTGGTTAGAAGGGATTGTTTGAGAAGACTCAGTATAATTTGTTTGCTGCACCGGCAAATTGTAAGCTTGCGAAGGTCTAGAATGAACGAAGTAAACTGGGTACTGATGCTCAAGACCAGGGTGCTGAGGATGAGTTTGCTGCTGCGAAGGGTATATAGGATAATAAGATGTCATTGGCACAGGCCCGGAAGGGGTATGGTGGATATATTGACTAGCATGAACATATTGTTGGGGCTGATACATTTGTTGGTGCTGATCATACTGGACTGGCATTGCATATCCAGCATCCTGGACTTGTTGTGCCTGAGCCCTATTATTTGGATCACTGTGCTTCATATCAACTGAATTAGGAGAAACCCTATTGTTCCCGGACTGAATTTGACCCAATGGTTCTTGATAAAAGAAATGCCTTTGCCCAGACATCACACTGCTCTCACTGCATCAATTAAAATGATGATCCTAGTTCAGAGAATTTTCATTACCAATTTGAGCACTTAATAAAGAACCATAGAGTTGTTCCTTCAGTGACCAGGACCAGGTCATAAGTTTGCAAGTTGTGTTAACAACAACAACATACCCACGCAGGAGGGTAGAGTGTACGCACCTTACCCCTTCCTCGTAGAGATAGAGAGGCGGTTTCCAATAGACCCTCGGCTTAAAATAAAGCATATCCAAGCAGTTAGAAGACGTGAGAACAATATCTTTATAAAATGCAAGGGAATGGCTGCATACTCATGAGCTCAATTCCCCATCCCACCCATCCCAAACCTCTCACTAGCCGGAGAGCACTTTGTGCACAAGGTAAGCCCTTTATTTGAGCATTTATCAAAACAACAGAGTACCATATAAGAGTATAACACATTCCTAAAGCAATATTGAAAAATTGAGAAAGCTTTAATCTTTTAGCTATTTATATTTACCTTGAAACTGAATTGGGCGAAGGCAAATCAGAAGGAACAAGAGGCTTTGGCTGCAACTGTGGAGGCTGCTGTAGCTGTTGTTGTGGCTGTGTTTGAGCAGGATTTCTGAAACCAACACCAACCCCCTGGTCCGATCTCTCATCATCTGAAAAAACACGATTAGCGTAATCCCCACCAACAACTACCGGCACACCAGCAAACGCATTTCCGTCCACCGGAGCAGCTGGTGGAGCAGGCGGTGAAGTCAAACCCATAAATCCCCCTTCCTCCTGCTTCTGCTCCACTTTGCCTCCAACTCCTAACTGTGAAAACTGTTCCTCAATCCCAAGCCTTTGATTCTCCTCCACATGAACCTTTATCGGCGGTAAATTCGTCAGCGATGGCGTGGAAGAAGTCGACCCAAAAGACGACGTCGTTTCTACCATCGGAGAATCGGGTACCGACTGAACATCTTGAGCACTAATCTTCACATTTTTCGCACCAAATGATCCTTCCAATTGTCCATCCACACTCTTTACGTTACAATTCCCAACATCATCATCAAGACCCAGAAGACAATTCACCGAAGAAGACTCAGAAAACACCTTCGCTGTAGAAGTAGAAGTCGCTCCATTCAACGCGTGTACAAACCAATCCTCCGATTTCGTCGAGCTTTGTAAAAGTGACCCAATTGAAGATACCGAATTATCAAACTCACTCGTTGTAAAAAGGAAAACACGAATACGTGATGTTTTTGTAACACGATCGTATTCATCAATCATGTTTTCGAGGTCTTCATCTGTGGTAACGGAAATAAGGGAATCAAGGTCTTCATTTGGAAGCTGATATTTCAACCAAAACGGACGTCCGGCTAAAAGGGTTTTGGAGAGGCGTGATGAGAGGTCGGAAAGGGAAGTATTCCGGTCAGTTACGAAGATTCGGGTATCGCCGCCGATATAGCATAAGGATTTATCGTGGGGTCGAGGGATGATGTGTCCGCCGTAGCTGCACATAAGGCGGATCTTTCCGGCGGAGGAGACGGCGGCGTTTGGTGGTTGTTGCTGGTGGTGGTCGTCCCAGGAGTTGCGTGAATTTGGGGAGGAATCAACTGAGTTGGCGTAGTTAATATGTGACGACGTCGGTGGTGGTGGCGGCGGCATAGTAGCGGCGGCGGCGACCGACGCCGTGGTGACGGTGGTGGAAATGGGTGGGCCGGGTAGAAGTGGGGGTTCCATTGCGGGGGGGGGAGGAGAGAGAGACTGAAAAAGTTGGAGGAAGGAAGATGCTTTGCCGGAGAAGAATGTCTTATAGTTTTTCCAGCTGTTTTTTTTAATTATTATTATTTGAAAAAAAATGTACAGTGGAAAGTCTATTTTGCACTACAGTATTCTTGTTTTTTGATTTATTTTACTTTTGGAATTTGTCTCTTGGACTCAATTGTTAATTTCAAGCTTTTAGGTGGCTTTTGGCCATGAAATTTTTTAAGTAATTTTTTTTTAGGAGTTAAATTTCAAAAAAAATGTTAATAGCGTGTTTGGTCAAGTTTATTTTTCACAAATACTAATTTTTTTTAAATAAGATGTTTGACTATTAGAGCCGGATAAGCTTATTTTAAGCTGCTCTTTTTTTAAGTTGGAAATTTCAGCTTTTAGCTTTTAGCTTTTAGCTTTTTTTTACTATTTTGGCTTAAAATTAAGTGTCCAGAAGTACTTTTTTGCCTTAACTAAACACTATATAAAATTAAGTATCCAGAAGCACTTTTTTGTCTTACCCAAACACTATAAACAGCTTAAAAGCTATTTTAATTTAGAAAACACTTAAAATAAGTCAATCCAAACGGGCTCTAAGTTTGTGGGAGAAAATAAGTACTTCTTAGAGTAATAGAAGTTATATTTTAAAAGCTAAAAATGTAATTTTTTCCATTTTTTTGAAAAATAATTTTAAGAAAAATATACTTAAAAACACTTTTAAAAACTTTGTCAAATACTAATTACTGCTCAAAAGTGATTTTTAAGTTTATTGGTCAAATACAATTTGTTTCTCACCAAAAGTACTTCTCAAAATAAGTTAATTTTAGAAGTATAGTTAAAAAAGTTTAAAAAATCACAATTCAATTTGAAGTTGAATTCTGAAGTTTTCAAAAATAACAAAAAAAGGAATTCACTTTAAATCACTCATAAGAATTAAATAAAATTTAACTTTAATTTTTAAATATTATTTTTTACTTAACAAATAAAAATTATTTTTTCCAATTTTTACAGTGAAATATGGCTAAATGTGATCTTAATTATTTGGAATTTTTGCTTTCTAATGATATTCATTTACTAATTTTTAAGTTTATTTATAAAAATTTAGCAAATAAAGGTTCTTGTAAAAAAAATTGCTTCTTTTCCCTCTTTTTTGTCCATCTTTTGCCCATCTTCTTCTTATTGCTTATTTGCGATATAATTATGTGGATGATGTTTTATTGAGTTTCTATGGTATATTTTAAATGATTTGGTAGAAATTTTTGAAAATACAAACATTGGATTTTTTGAGTTTGAAAAAAACTTTTCTAAGAAGATAAAATTAGTATTAACTTTTGAAAGTTTTGGTTGAAGCTAACAATTAGAATTGATATTAGAAAACTGGGTGTCAAATTTAGAGTTGTTTGAAATTAATTTGGATTAACTTTAAAAGAAAAACATGTTGATGAATTTCTACTGAAAATTGCGGAGTTAGGAAGACAAAAAAATAAACTCACTTATTTTGATTAAAAGAAAAGAAGAAAATGGTGGCTCCTTTTGTCTAGAGAATATCTCCGTAAAATAATATTGAGGACCGCATAAAAATAGTAAGTTATGATGATAATTATCAGAATTCTGATGACAAATCATCACAATCGCTAAATTTTGTAACCACAAATGCTAAAAGGATCATAAAAATTCATCAGGATTTGTTACCAAAATTTTGACGATTATCATAATTTGTTATTTAAACAATTTTGTGTAATATCAAATAAAAAATTCTAATGAGTCATCAGAATTCTGCTCTCAATTATGAGAAAAGGTTATTTTTCTTGACAACCATCATAGGTTGTTGTGAAGATAAGTTGCTCAATATCAAATAAAAGATTCTAGTGATCCGTCAAGGTTTTAATATGAATTTTTGTAAAAAAATTATTTTTGCATATTTTTTTAACGTGATTAATATTTTACTACTATGTAGAAGAGTGCAGAAGCACACATGTGTTCGTCAATATGTGTGCTTCTTGTCATTCTTCTATTTTAGTAAGGGTATTTTTGTCATTCTGCGTACTTTTTTCATTTTAATTAATTTATTTTACTTTTCTTTTTGATTGATTACATATTTGAATATGCAAAAAGTATTATAAATCACAATAATTAAGAACTTAAAATATTTAGAAGATATTAAAAATTTGGGTGACTCCCAATATTCTATCAGTGTCACGTAAATTGGGATAGATGAAGTAACGTATATTATTTTAAAATGATGTAAAACGTATTATAAATCACAATAATTAACAACTTAAAATATTTATAAGACATATAAAAATGACGTTGACTCTCAATTCTATCAATGCTACATAAATTGTAGCAAAAGGGAGTAATATATATTACTTGAAAAGTATGTAGAAAGTAATATAAATCACATTAATTAATAATTTAAAATATCTAAAAATTATATATAAAAAATTTGATTGAGTGTCTAAATTCTATAAGTTTGGCATAAATTGGGACAGATAGAGTAATATATATTATCTAAAAATTATGTAAAAAATAGTAGAAATTACAATAATTAACAACTTAAAATATTTAAAAATTATATAAAAATTTTAATTGACTCTCTAAATTCCCTCTGTGTCACATAAATTAAGATTAAAAAATAGCATATATTGGATCCGTGCAAGCACGAACTCTTATATCTAGTATTTAAAAGATAGCACCCAAAGATTCTATTCGTCTAAATCACCATTTAATTAACGAAACAAGCTTCTATTTTAGTTCAAGATATTCATCTCGCCTTTTTATGTGAAACTAATTATAATTAAAAGTAATTAATTTATATTAATATAAAATAATATTTTCTCCGTCCAACAATACTTTTCCACGGTTGACTTTGCACACTTCTTAAGAAATTATAAATAGAAGGATAATTTTACCATATTACTCTTTGAATATAATAAATAAAATGTCTTGAAAAATATAATAGGAAAATAACTATAATTAATGATAAAGATAAATTATGAACTAAGTGTAAAATTATCTCTTGATTTTATAAATTGGACAAATATCATTAAATATTTATTTTTAGTATAGTGAACAAGTAAAGATGAACTTTCCAAATAATAATGTGTGACAACAAACCTTCAATCTTCAATTCTACTTGGCTCTATTTTAGACCCTTACGGCTCGTTTGGTACGCGGACTAAATTATTCTGAAATTATAGTCTTTAGATTATAATTTTTGAATTAATCTATTTCACCAGAGAAATAAGATGAAATATCAAGAATTAGGCCTGGAATAAAATTTATCATATGTTTGATATACAATAAATTTGTAACTAATATATACAAATCTTTGAAATAAAAATTAATTATATAATATATTTAAAGAAAACAAATTATTTTATTAGTAATTTGTTTTGCCTGTAATATTTAGAGGAAAGGATAAATATGGCCATTCGGTGGAAACTATTCCCAACCGAATGACCACTAAATATCAAATACCACTTTGTAGCCATTATGCTTCTTCCCTGCTTGAGCAATGCGCTCTTCTTATTTTTTTTCCTAATTTTCTTTAAAAACTTTTAATGCATCTCTTTTTTTTAAAAAAAAAAGAAATTACTGCACTTCTTTTTCTTTTTGCTCTTTATTTCACTGCTTTTTTTTTGCTCGGTGATTTTTCTCTTTTCTCGTTGTAGCATTTTTGTTCGTTTTTTTGCTAGTTTTTTTTTTCTACTCTTTTTTATAAAAAATTATTCTGCTTTTCTATTTCTTTAACAATCAAATATAATTTTCTCGCAGTTTTTTTATATTTTCAAATACAATAATAAAAGGAAAAAGAATTTATCAGTGCATATTTGATAGCAGATACATGTATCTGTTTGAATTTTGATACCATATAAAGATACATATTTTATACAATAATTATACAGTTCTATACACATCCTATATATATATATATATATATATATATATATATATATATATATATATATATATATATATATTATATTCTATACACATCATATACAACAATCATACAATTTCTATAAAAATCTTATACATATACATATTTTATACAACGATTATACAATTTCGATAAACATCCTATACAATTTCTATAAAAATATTATATATATATATATATATTCTATACAATAATTATTGAATTTCTAGACACATTTATATCTAGGCTATAAGTTGAAAATAAATAATGACGAAGGACTATTTTTTGTCTAATATGCAAACTTAGATCATTTGTTTTGAAAATGATTACATGTCCTTTTCCCTAATATTTATTCACGCAAAATATACCATGCATGCCTTAGGGCCCACACCACACTTTGCTCGCCTCTTTGACAGTTGGCCCCACCTGAGGGCATCTACTCTCTGAAATGACATAATTGCATGTTTGAGGTTAGAAATTGCAGAAAATTAGTATAGTAATTTTATTTTATTTTTTAAAAAAGAAGTATTTATGGGTTATAGTTAAGTGATTTGTGTATTTTTCATGTTAAAGTGGAGTAATTTTTAAGTAGATGCGAGTATAGTTAAATAATTTTTATATAATAAAAAAAGATTTAATATAAAATTAATTCTTAAATTTAACAGATATTCAAATTAAATCAGATTTTATTTAAACACCTCAATTTATAATAAAATATTTAAATTAGATACTTTAATAAAAAATTTAAAAATAAATTTATGTATATTTTCATTTGTCTATTAGACAATTAAGTTAACTACATAAAGTATCTCATACGTTCCAACTCTAAAATGTTAGTAGTAAAACTCCCTCTACTTAAAATTATTCGTCTAAATTACTATTTGAATAGTCAAAGATGTTTTATCTCATAATTTTTAAAATATTTTTTAAAATATTTTAAATTATTAATTATTATAATTTATATTATTTTTTATTAATTTCTAAATATATAAATTTTATTTCAAAAATAAATAAATATTTGAGGTCCAAATTACATCAAACATTAATTAATTTGACTTTCATACTCCGAATCAAATTAAATAGATTAAAACAATGAGTATTAAATTTCTTGATAATCATCATAATTTATATTCCAAGGTCGTACTAGATCCATTATGTTGCGTTGGATTGCAAATTACATTCATGATTAGCTCAACTTATAGGACATTGGTTTGTCTTAAAAATACTAATTACTTCTCGTGGAAATCCAAGTGCTAGTCCTCCGGTATTGAACAATCAACAAAAATAATAAATTACCATTAAAGATAGTAATAACATGATAAGTTTAATTAAGAAATTTAAATTATAAAAATATAAAATCTCCTCTAATAATGAGTGCTTTATCTTCGAAAATGAAACTTTCGACTTATATATCTGATTAATTAAATCTTCAAATAGATATTCTCCGTCCTTTTTTATATTTCAATTTATGTGATGCTTTTTAATTAAACTCGAAATTTTAGAGAAAAAAAAGACTTTTCAGGTTTATAAATCTAAAACAAGTCATAAATATTTATATGTGATAAAGGGAGAAACTCCTTTCTTTGAGTTAACTTTTGGTGTGTGAATTATATCAATTATCTAATTTAACATGATATTAAAGTCAGATCTGATGTGGACCCCTAGGAAAGCGACAATTGCAGGGGGTGTAGTGAAGTCATTCCGACTCTCTATTATGCCTATAAATCATTTCATTAAAGATAAAATTAAATATTTAAAAATGTCATATTGGTAAAAAGGGGGTCTTGCGACTTCATTATAAGGCTGGGACAATCCTCTTTTCTTTGAACTACTTTTTAGGGGTGTGAATTAATTTCAAAACCTAATTTAACGTGGTAGTAGAGTCAATACCTGAAGTGGGCTCTTAGGAAACTCACAATTGCAAGGGTGAAAATACCTTTGGTCCATGATCAAACAGTGAAACTTCGAATAAAAACCTCTTTATAAGGTTTGGGGTGTATGACTATAAATCAATTTGTTAGAGATAATAAGGAGTTGTTTGGTTGAGAATAAGTTATTCTGGGTTAATTAATCTCGGGATTAGTAATCCCATCATGTATATGGAATAACTTATTCTATCACTATGATATAAATAGTGAGATAAATAATTTTGAGATTAATTAATATCTTCAATCAAATGCAGAATAAGATAATTTTATATTTTATCCCAAAACTATTATACCTTATATCTCACATCAAATAACTTCTAATAATATACCCATTGTAGATTATTTCATTAGAGATAAAATAAAAAATAAAAAATTTGAAAAATCTCATATAAATTGATGTGAATGGAATACTGCACCAAAAAAAGAAAGATATATGACTTGGATTTTCTTTTCCTCTTTTGAGGTTCTTTTAGTTATTGTTTTATTTTCCTTTTGTTGGGGGTGGGGATGGGGTGTCATGTGAGTTGACAGCTGGATAGGGGGTAATGGTATAGTTGGGTGGGTTATCAAAGGGAGATGTGCTGGATTGAACAGGTAGAGTCAGTTGACTCACCTCATTCATCATCATCACCTTTCAAAAAATCTCCTGAAAATATGGGGTAGTGGAGTGTCATTGGTTTGAAGTAATGGGAAAAGATAACCACGGTAAAATTTTGCAATTTTTTAGTTCTTTGTTTAGTTTCCAAAAGAGAAAATACTTTAAATCGGTAATTTACTTTAGCACTTAAATTTAACTTATAATTATTTATCCCCCTTAACAACTTTGGAGTGAATTATTTTCCACCCTTCACACCTCAGCTAAGGTAGCATGTTCTACACCATGATTGGGCGCGTTATTATGCAAAAATAACCTATTTAACTTTTTTTTAAAAATTTAACTCAAAAACATAACGTTCTTCTTTCTTAAAAAACACCCGACCCAATTTGATTCTTCACAATAAGAACCCTAATTTGTTTTCTTCTTCCTCCTCTTTGATCAACCCAAAAATCTTCTCAAGCTATTAAATTGGTGAACGAAAAATGATCGTCTACTTGATTCTTGTATTCATCCGCTCCAATTTTAGCTCTTGAAATCTAAAGTTGAATCGTTGGAGGCTGCTTCAAATTCTGAAAAAAGGTATACGTCTTAATCTATTTTCTATTTATTTCGTTTTCTTCTACTTTTCATTTGTTTTGAATGGAATGATTTTTATAGCACAAAATGAGATCAGTTAACTTGAGTAAGCTTTGTATGGAAGAACATAATTTAGCTTTGGACCAAGAAGTTCATTGTAATCATGGATTTGTGGTGCGTTTGAAGACATCTTGGACTTCAAGAAATCCGGGAAGAAGATACTGATCGTGTCCTTATTATGGGGTAAAGATCAATTTTTATAATTATCTCGATATATTTGATTGAACACTGATATCTTCTTTTTTTCATCATTGAAGAGTTCAAGATCTTGCGATTTTTGGTGTTGGAGGGATAAAGAAGAAATTGATTCGAGGTCCAAATTTGTGATTTCTAAGCTAATAGAGAAATTAGATGAGCTTGAGAATTTAGTGGAATCTTCTCAATTCATTGAAAAGCATACATCAACCAATGGAGTTGAGAAATTAGTTGAAGAAGCTTCTGAAGAAGTTGACAAGCTTAGAGAATTCAAACAAGATGATAATTGTGTAGATATGAAATTGGAGAAGTTGAAAGAAGAGATTGAGAAGATGAAAGAAAGAGAGAAGAAGTGGACTACATGGCTAAGGGAAGGTCTAGGAAAAATGTACTCTTATTTGTTGTATTTTGTTGTTGTGTTGTAGTTATAGCTATAAGCTATTGATTTGTGATGATCTATTTCAACAAAAGGTTCAATGATGTTACCTTAGGACTTTGGTGTTCTTAGATGATAGCATCCTTTGTGTTCAAATCAATTTGGTGCAACCTCTTTTGTAATGAACCTTGATTTGGTCTCTTAATTTAATGTAGTTTATTTGTATGTGTATTCTTTTTTATTTGTGTATTCTCTTATGTAATGAACATTGATTTGGAAGAACTTGATATACACAGAAATAGGCACAAAAGAAGTGCAGTCTTAGTTGCACAATATTGTCAGGAAAAATAGATCAAAGTGCAGTCTTAGCTGCTTAATATTGATAGAAATCAGTCTTAAACTGCATTCACAACTGCATACATTACTGAAAAAAATACTAAAATAATACAGCCACAGCTGCATAAATTAGTAGACCAAAATAGTGCAATCACAGCTGCATAAATTACTACATCAAAACAGTGAAGTCACAGCTTCATAATTGTTTAAACAAAACATAACAAATTAATGCAGTCACAGCTGCAGATTAGTTTCAACAATACAAACAATAATTTAAGTGACAGTCACTAAATTACACAAATACTGAAAATCATTCTCTTCTTGATCTATTGGACAGCTGATGAGCTTGTTTGGCTCATGTTGTTCATTGAAGCAGCATTGGACCTTATCTTCATCCTCTTTTATTCTCTCATTTATTAAAGTCCTTGTTGGATAACAATAGACTTTCCTTTCCATTTCACACCTGATCTTGGTTTATGATGTCCAAGGTCCTCAGTCACTATGGAGGAGTTCATAAGCATTCCAGGCTGCAATCACAAAAATACATAAATAAACTTAGACTTGTGAAGATAGACTTTAAAATTGAAATGCGTGAATAATCTCTAACTTACATTGTGGATTGTATAACCACTCTGTGTATGAAGCACCCTCATTTCAATCATTCTTGGCCTTTTAAAATTTGTCCCTCTTCCTTCACCAGTGACATCAACAGCAGTAACATTAGTACTAGGAGTAGCAGCAACAGTCCCTCTTTCTCTTCCAATAATATTAGCACCAAGAGTAGTCCCTCTTCCTCTTCCCCTTTCAATAACATTAGCACAAGGAGTAGTCTCTCTTCCCCTTCCAGTAACATCAATCACATTAAGAGCAGAAGCAGAAGCAGCAGCAGCCTATAATACATAAGAAGAAAAATGTAAGAAATAATAAGAGTAAACTAGTAGTAATTAAGTTACAAGTCAAGTTGTACCTGTTTTGTAGAACCTTTTGATCTGCCTCTTCCTATGCTTGGTTGAGATTGACTTGGTGCTGCAGAAGAATCAACAATTGACTTTGTTGAACTTGTCCATCTTTCCCTTTCTGCTTGTAGTAGTCAAAGGACAACCCCTCTTATTATGATCATTTACATGACAAGAGCTGTAATTCATCTCAACATCTCATTTGGATAATTTTTCAGTTTTATTTTCAATCTGCTCCTTTCTTCTTGTTTTCCTTGGTCTGCCTGACAGTGTTTTTACTTCAGATCATATAACAGAAGGGTTGGTTGATTTTGACCACATTTGCATATTAGTAACAGGCTGAATGAAGTAGTTATAGGTCTTGAGGTAATTCTCGTTGCTATACCAATGTGCAACATAATTAATGGGCTTCAATTTTCTAAAATGAATTGCTGCTATGTCATGATAACAAGGTATACCTTTTAACATCCAAGACCTATAAGTATAAGTTCTATTACTCAGATTCACTATGAATGTATTACCCCATTTATCCTTAACCTCAAAATCAAATTCACCATTCCACTCAAGGTTACACCTCATTGATTTTTTGATGTGTTATCAAGTAACACTTTGAGTGTTATTGGGAAAATATCAGTTATCCAAGTGTCAAGGAATTCTCTCAACTGTCCTATTCTTCTGATCACTTTGACCATTATTTTCTCAAGCATTGTGATGATAGTCTTGTGTCTTGGCCTCAATATTCATGAATTGAAGCTTTCAGCCATGTTGTTATCAATACTATCACAATAGCTATGGTACTTGAAGTAGACCTTGGACCACTTTTCTATATTATACCATAGTAGATCATAACATATATTTTCTCCTAGTTTCTCCATATGATCCAAATTTCTTCTCAACTTTTGCTCATAGGTAGACTTGGCACATCTCCAAAAATAATTTTTTCTTTTAATGCCTCTCCAATTCTTGGATCAGTTGGCTAGAACATGTCTTGCACACATTCTTTATTTTGTATTTGGAAGCAATTTTGATATTGCATTGTCAAGATCCTTCAACACATTTAAGTTTAAACACATAAGTATAATATAGTTAAAAAAACAAAAATTATAAAGAATGAATAAGAGAAAAATTACCTTTTGCATATCAGTAATGATTGTCAATTCTGTACCATCTCCAAATTCAAGATCATCCTTCAAAAGTCTAATAAATCATCTCCAAGTAAAATTATTTTTAACTTCAATCACTGCCCAGGTTAAAGGTAGCATCTAGTTGTTCCCATCCTTAAAAACAGCTACAAGTAATTGGCCTTTAGATACACCTTTCAAGAAGCAGTCATCAAATTCAATACATCTCCTACATCCAGCTTTGAATGCTTTCTTCAAAGCATCAAAAACATATATAGAATGACTGAAATATTTTTCTTCCCCCTTCAAAAGTTTCTTCACTAAGCCTCACCACACATGTGCTACCTGGATTAGTCTTTAAGAGCTCATCTCTATAATTCAAAATCCTCTTAAACTCCTCCACATGATCACCCATAATCTGTTGTAATACAATGTTTCTAGCTTTTCTTGCCACAGTCTTTTCAATATACATCTTCAATTTCTTTTTCACTAAAGTTTGAAATTGAAAAACTCTAATACTAAGCTCAAAAATAATTCTGTCCTTGTATCTCACAGAAAAATACTTTGAATTTATCAATTTATTTTTGGCTGTGGCATTCCACTTGTGCACTAAAATATATTTCTTCACTTGAAAATCTCCAGTTCTAGAATCATGACTTCCAAACAAAAGCCATGGATAACCGCCATTGATGTACACTTCACCCTCATCCTTTTTGGTTCATTAATATACTTGTCCAATTCTACATGTTCTTGAACAACATATCTAGTAATAGTTTCTCTAAACTTTTCAATATTTTCAAAACACAGACCAGTCTCCCAAATAATTACTTTACAAGTAGGATCAAATACAACTTTTTTTTTTGCTCTTCTTGCTTTTCTTTGTCTTCTTATAGGCTGTTGAACCTCATCTTCCCCATCAATATCATCATCAGTGTCTATCTCTAAGCTAACAGCTTCATCTGAATCAAAGTATGGCTCATCTCCACCTATCTTTCCATCTAGAGTAGGTTTTTTCTTGGATAAGTACTCAATATGATCCAAATCAACTCCTTTTTTGCCTAGAGTAACCCCTTAGCTCTAGGCACCCTTTCTTTTCTCTTTTTTGTTTTAGCAGCCCTTTCTTTCCTCTTTTTGATTTTAGCAGCCCTCTTAGCTTCCCTCAAAATTCTAACCTCCTCATGAACATCACTACCATATTCATCATCACTTTCTTCTAACAAGTGTGCACAATCAGAATTCTCACTAGATTCAGTTTCACTTTCTCAATCAGATGGAATTAATGGAACATCTGATGCAATAACAACAGAAGTTTCACCACCTAAGTCCTCACCACCACTAGTAGTAGCAGTAGCATCTCCACCACTCAACTCCTCCTCACTAAAAATAGTAGCAGCAGGACCACCACCACCACCTAACTTTTCCCCACTAACAGTAGTAGCAACAAAACCATCACTACCACCCAACTCCTCCCCAACACCAGCAAAAGATCCACCCAAGTCCTCCCTAACACCAGTAAAAGACCCACCCACAATAGGTTCTTGAGGTTGTGCAACCTCTTCAAACCCTAGATCCTCACTACCCCCAAAGTCTTGAGTGGACTCTTTATCTAAACAAGCACCAGATTTTCCACCCACATGGGAAACATATTCAATAGCAGGGGGGACCACAAAAGAGTCTTCTACAAGGTGTGACACATACAGGTGAACAATATCTCTATTTTTTAGTTGAGGTACAATATCCAAAATATCCCTATCACATGTAATTTTTACAAGATGTCTAAATTTAGAAGGTCTAATATAAACTTCATAAGAGGAGCAGTTATAAACAATATTCTTAACATAACCAATAAACTCGAAGTAAGAGAACTTATCAGTATCTACATTAAAACAATCAGTAACAATTCCTCCGAGGTACTTAATACGAGGTTTTTATTGTAAAGGGCCTCCATGGTGAAACCTCAAGGTAATGAACACAAAATCCATTAACAATCTGAAAAGAATAAATAAAATACGAGCTTCAATGATAATCGAAAATCAAAAATTAAAAAATTATAAACCCGTCATAACCCTAAGACCCAAACGAAAAATAACTCAAATGAAAAATACTTACCCTTACTGTTCTTCTATAACAACTTCGATATTGAAAAATAGCTTCAAAGTTTATGAGCTTAAAATCGAAGTCTATGAGCTTCAACTCCAATGAGTAGGTATATCAATTTGGTGAGAGAAATCAATTGACGGGTAGATTTGATTTAGGGGTATTTATTTAAGGGTGGGTCGGGTTATAAATTAAAACGGGTGGGTTATATATATATATATATATATATATATATATATATATAAATATAATAGAGATATATATTTCATTAAATAACATGGACCAATTAAAAATGTGTGTGTTCAACACTACTCAGCCTTGACCTGGGTTGAGGTGCGAAGGGTGGAAAATAATTCACTCCAAAGTTATTAAGGGGGGTAAATAATTATAAGTTAAGTTTAAGTGCTAAAGTAAGTTGTCGAGTCAAGTTTAAGGGGATTTTATGTATTTTCTCTTTTCAAAATTTAAAATTTATGCATGTATGAAATCTCAAGTTTATATAATTAGTAGATTTACAGTTAAGTATTTATAAATATTTAATGAATTTTTCATTATACATATATTACTATCTTATAAGAGGGAGTCACCTGCTGAAGTAGGCACGAGGTCAATGTGCCTGCTTCATCATTTAGAGGCATTTTAGTCATTTTTGTTAACTTTTTCATTTTAATTTATTTGTCTTATCTATTTAATTTATTATATATTTAAAAATTACATAAAAAGATAAATCACAATAATTAATAATTTAAAATATCAAAAAATTATATTAAAAAATTAGACTGACCTCTCCAAATTCTATCAATGTCACATAAATTAGAACATAGAAAATAACATATATTATATGAAAATTATGTAAAAATTATTATAAATCTCAGTAATTAACAAGTTAAAATATTTAAAAGTCGTACAAAAAATTCATTGATGACTCTTCAAATTTTATCTGTGTCACATAAATTGGAACAAACAATAACATATATTGAGCCTGTGCAAGTGCGGGACCAATATATGTTACTCTTTCTATCCCAATTTATGTGACACGAATAAAATTTTGAGAGTTGATAAAATTATTCTTTAATCGTAATTTTTAAAATTATTAATTATTGTGAACTATAGTACTTTTAATGTAATGCTTTTACTCCCTATGTTCTAATTTATGTGACAAATATGAAATTTGAAGAGTCAACAAAAATTTTCTTTACCGTAACTTTTTATTATATCACGGGTACAATATATGTTACTCATTCTATCTCAATTTACGTGACACATATAATTTTGAGAGTCAATAAAAAAATTTGATCATAATTTTTTTTTAAATTTTAATAATTTTAAGTTGTTAATTATTGCAATTCATAGTACTTTTATAACGTAATTTGCAAATATATAAATTATTGAAAATGTCTTTACTCTCTCTGTCCAAATTTATATGGCACATATGAAATTTAGAGAGTCAATGCAGTTTTTCTTTGATCGTAATATTTGAAGTTATTCATTATTGTGATTTATAATACTTTTTATGTAATTTTTAAATATATTTTTTTTTAATGATTTAACATCAAAAAGACAAAACTACCCTTTAAAATAAAGTGATTGCACTCTAGTTTTTAGAATTAGGTGATTCACTTTTTTCTCAAAAACCTTTATGATAATTGAGAATCACCATGGTGAATAGATCCTTAATTTGTTAGATGTTGTTAAAGGAACAAAAACATCAGATTATGTGGTAAAGAAGGTTTTGTCTTGAAGATCCTCCAAATGATAAGGCTGAAATGTTTCTGTAAATTGAATTATTCCTTTTGTCTATTTTTACTTTGTTCACTAAATATTAAGGGTAATTATACTATATCATTATTTGAATATAATAAATTTAATACTTTGCGACATATATTGGATAATGAATGATATTTAATAGCAAGAATAAACTAAACATAAAATGATAAATTATTTATGTTAGAAAAACTGAAATCAAAACAAGGCAAATGGAGAGAAATTAAAATGGACTTTAAGGCTAATATCAATTTCCCTTTTTTCTTCCTCTCTTTTCCATCATGTTACATAGGGGATAATATATATATGAGCCTAATTTTGGCCACTAAGACAATCCATGTGGCACTAATCTAAGCTATATTAGTCATTTGTGTGATGACAAATGCTTTATAAAATTGTCATTTGTTATGGCTCTAACAATGTTGCCACATGGGCATTCAACATATTTACAACACCCCCCTTGGATGTCCATGTAAAACAAAATATGTGATACATAATTATTTATAATACGCATTATTTGTTGCCTCATTTAAAACCTTACCAAGAAAAACCCAGTGGGATAAAACCTTGGTTAAGGGAAAAAAAGTACAACGCGTATTCTTACACGTTCCAAGCGGTGGAGCCTTCACATTCCAATCTTGTGTACCATCTTCTCAAGAGTTGAGATTGGTAAAGACTTGGTGAATAAGTTTGCTGGACTATCACTAGAACGAATTTGTTGTACATCAATATCACCGTTCTTCTAAAAATCATGTGTGAAGAATAACTTCGGTGAAATATGCTTCGTTCTATCTCCTTTTATGAAGCCTCCTTTCAATTGGACTATGCACGCATCATTGTCTTCAAATATGATCGTGGGTACTTTGACACCACACTCTAAGCCGCATCTTTCTTTAATGAATGGTATCATCGATCTCAACCACACATATTCTCTACTTGCTTCATGAATTGCTATTATTTCAGCATGATTTGAAGAAGTAGAAAGAATGGACTGCTTTGTAGATCGCCATGATATAGCAGTTCCTCCGTATGTAAATAGATAGCCTGTTTGAGATCGAGCTTTATGTGAATTCGATAAATAACCTGCATCTGCATGATCAACAAGATCTGTACAATTTTGGTTAGTATAAAACATACCCATATCAATAATCCCCTTTAGATATCGCAGGATATGTTTGACACCATTCCAGTGTCTTCATTTTGGGGAAGAACTATACCTTGCTAGAAAATTAACATAAAATGCTATATCAGGTCTGGTTGCGTTAGCAAGATACATAAGTGCGCCTATAACACTGAGATATGGTACTTCAGGACCAAGAAGTTCTTCATTCTTTTCTGAGAGTCGAAACGGGTCTTTATTCACTTCAAGTGATCGAACAATTATTGGAGTACTTAATGGATGTGCTTTGTCCATGTAAAATCATCTTAAAATCTTCTCAGTGTAGGCAGATTGGTGGATGAAGACCCGGTCTGCTAAATGTTTAATTTGTAGATCGAGACAAAATTTTATCTTTCCAAGATCTTTCATCTCAAATTCTTTCTTTAGATATTCAATTGCCTTTTGCACCTCTTCAGGAGTTCCAATGAGATTTATGTCATCAACATAGACAGCGAGTATAACAAGCTCACATGCCATTTTCTTAATAAAAATACAAGAACAAATGATATCATTTATATAACCTTCATTTATCAAGTACTCACTAAGGCGATTATACCACATGCGCCCTGATTGTTTTAGACTATACAATGATCTTTGCAATCTAATTGAGAATATATCTCAAAACTTAGGATTACGTGCTTTAGGCAGTTTAAATCCTTCTGGAATTTTTATATAAATTTCATTAGCAAGTGAACCATAAGGATAAGATGTAACCACGTCCATTAGATGTATTTCAAGGTTTTCATCTACAGCTAAACCGATGAGGTATCGAAAAGTATTGCATCCATAACCGGTGAATATGTTTCTTCATAGTCGACGCCGGGTCTTTGAGAGAATTCTTGTGCAACAAGGCGTGCCTTGTATCTTACAATTTTATTTTTCTCATTTCGCTTTCGCACAAAGACTCATTTATAGCCAACTGGTTTTACACTATCAGGGGTTCGTACTACAGGTCCAAAAACCTCACGTTTAGTAAGTGAGTCCAATTCTGTTTGAATTGCCTCTTGCCATTTTGGACAATCACGTCTTCGTTGACATTCTTTAACAGATTGAGGCTTAAGATCCTCATAGTCTTGCATAAGATTAAGTGCAACATTATATGCAAAAACATTATCCACCGTAATTTTTGATCGATCTAAATTTATTCTATTACCGGTAGAACTTATCAAAAGTTCTTCATTCACTTGAGTCTCGGATTCACTGGTTTCTTCAGGAATATCTTCATGAGATTCTGTTATAGTGTCATCTTTATCATTCTTTGCACTTTTTTTTCTAGGATTTTTATCCTTTGAGCCCAATGGTCTGCCATGCTTCAGGCATGTTTGGGATTCAGAAGCTATGACACTAGTAGATGGTCCTTTTAGGACGTCAATTCGGATAGGCACATTCACTGCAGGGATATGTTACTTTGTTATCCATTTCAAATCAGTAAATGCATCTGGCATTTGATTTGTTATTTTCAGTAAGTGGATGATCTTCTGGACCTCCTGCTCACATATAGGAGCACGTGGATCAAAAAAATGAGATAGTGATGAAACTTTTCACATAATTTCTCTTATGGGTCCCTTCTGATCTCCCCCTAATTGCGAAAGATTTATTTCATCAAATCGACAGTCTGCAAATCGAGCAGTGAATAAATTTTCCGTCAACGATTCAAGGTAGCAAATTATGGAGGTGAGTCAAACCAAACATATATACCTAACCTTCATTGAGGTCCCATCTTAATACGCTGTGGTAGTGCTACATGCACGTATACCGCATAATCAAAGATTTGTAGATGAGCTATATTTGAGTCATGACCAAATACTAATTATGACAGAGAATATTTATCATAATGAATCGATCTGAGACGAACGAGTGCTGCTGCATGTAGGATAGCATGGCCCCAAACAGTAGTGGACAATTTCATTTTCATAAGCGGTGGTCTTGCTATTAGTTATAGGCGTTTAATAAATGACTCTGCAAGGTCATTTTGAGTATGAACATGAGCAACAAGATGTTCAATTCTTATCCCAATTGATAAACAATAATCATCAAAAGCTTGGGATGTAAATTCTCCAGCATTATCGAGGCGAATAGCCTTAATAGGATAATCTGGAAATTGCGCTCTTAATCGTATTATTTGTGCCAATAACTTCACAAACGCCAGGTTGCGAGATGACAAGAGGCACACATATGACCATCTTGATGATGCATCTATTAGAATCATAAAATATCTAAAAGATCCACTAAGTGGATGGATAGGTCCACATATGTCCCCATGTATACATTCTAAAAAGCCAGGGGATTCGATGCCAATATTCATTGGTGATGGCCTGGTAATTAACTTGCCTTGATAACAAGCAACACATAAAAATTCATCATTTGTAAGAATCTTCAGGTTCTTTAATGGATGTCCAGTCAAATTTTCAAGAATTCATCTTATCATTATTGATTCAGGATGACCTATTCAGTCATGCCATAACACAAAAGTATTTAAATTAGTAAACTTCTGGTTTACGATCGAATGTGCTTCAATTGTACCAGTTTCTGCATAATATAGGCCAGAAGATAGGGTTGGCAATTTCTCCAAAATATATTTCTGGCCTGAGACACTTTTGGTTATACCAAGATATTCCATATTTATTTCATTTAGTGTCTCAATATGATATCCATTTCGACGGATATCTTTGAAACTTAACAAATTTCTTGGGGATTTAGAAGAGAACAATGTATCTTCTATAACAAGTTTTGTCCCCTTAGGCAGAAATATAGTAGCTCTTCCGGAGCCATCAATCAATTTTGAATTATTAGAAATTGTAGTAACATTTGCTTTCTTTCTAAGCAAGGAAAAAAAGTATTTCTCATCTTTAAATATGACATGCGTTGTTCCACTGTCAATTACGCAAATATCCTCATGATTTAAAAATTCAAATAAAATTTGAGGCATATCCATATTTTCTTTAAAAAGATATAAACAAAGTAAATGTTACTATTAAGCATGACTATTATACAAACTTTATTTATTTACAGGAATTGAAAAAACATAAACATATCGACAAGAATAAACAAACAGAAAACTATCTAGATTACAGCATGCTCATCACTGATTATTTTTCCTTCAGGGAATTCAAAAAAATCAGCTACATCCAGATGCATGGGCTCTACATTATCTTCAGAGATAAAACTTGCTTCTGCATTGTTACCCACCATATGTATGGGCTCAATATTATCTTCAGAGATAAAGTTTGCTTCTGGATTAGTGTCACTCCTTTTCAAGGATGCCTGATACAGTTGAACCATATGTTTTGATGATCGACATGTACGTGCCCAGTGCCCCATTCCTCCACATCTATGACATATACTTTCTAAATTATTCTTTTGCATAGCTTCCTATTTTTCACCCTTCTTTTTATACTATTGGTCATTTTTTGGTGCAAGACGACCATCATGATTGTAATTTCGTTTTTGACCACGGCCACGATCACGACCTCTTTCTCGCTGGTGATAATTTGCTTGATTCACTTCAGGGAGTGGCATAGAACCAGCGGACCGACTCTCATAATTTTTCATCAATAGGTCGTTATTCTGTTCATCAATAAGAAGATGTAAAAGTAATTCAGAATATTTTTTAAAGCCCATTTCTCGATATTGCTGCTGCAGGAGCATATTCGAGGCAGAAAATGTGGAGTATGTTTTCTCAAGCCTAGCATGTTCAGTGACCTCTTCTCTACATAAGTTTAACTGTGATATAATTCTATATATGGAATAATTATATTCAGTTATACTTTTAAAATCTTGAAACCTTCAGATTAAACCAATCATGATGTTCCTGTGAAAGAATGACCAACTTCAGGTGGTCATAACTATCTTTCAAATTATTTCACAGTATAAGAGGGTCTTTAGTAGTGAAGTATTGCATTTTCAACCCTTCATCAAGATGGTGGCGGAGAAATTTTTTAGCTTTGGCATGGTCTTGGCTAGATGCCTGATTTTTATCTTTGATGGTGTCTACCAGACCCATCCAAGTGGATTTCAGCATCAAATGCCCATGACGAGTAACCTTTGTCCGATATATCCAGGGCAACAAATTCAAGTTTAAAAATATTGGACATTTTTAAGAAAATAAAGTTCTTATTCTTTTTACTGTCTAGTGTAGCTCGAGATTGCAGAGTCTCGTGCTGATAATGTGTTAGAAAAACTTAAATCAAAACAAGGCAAAGGGAGAGAAATTAAAATGAACTTTAAAGTAGGCTAATATCAATTTTCCTTTTTTCTTTCTCTCTTTTCCATCATGTTACAAAGGGGATAATATATATATATGAGCCTAATTTTGGCCACTAAGACAATTCATGTGACACTAATCTAAGTTATATTAGTCATTTATGTGATGACAAAGGCTTTATAAAATTATCATTTGTTATATCTCTAACAATGTTACCACATGGGCATTCAACATATTTATAATAATTTATTAATTTCTTAAAAATATTGTTAAATATCTATTTTCAGTATATTGAATAAGTAAAGATGGACGGGGAGGGGCATGCATTTGACAGTTGAAGCGTTTATGCAAAAGATTTCCTTGTTGGTCTGAGAGCATTCAGAATGTCTTCTTTCATTTTTCTCTTGATAACGATTTGTATTAATACTTTATTATATTAAAAAAAATACCTTCAAGATTGATAAGGTGCAATAGTAATTACATTTTCGGTCTTTACATCAAATTAGATAATTTAATTTTATTAATTAAATATTAAAGTAAGAGTGTATATCACTTAACCACGTATTCATGAAAAATACATATTTTATATTTATTAATTTAATCTAAACATTATATGCAAATAACTTTCACCGGGTGCAATTATGAATAAAATGTTATTTAATCTAAAATCAAATACATATCTAGTAAAATATTCAATGGAAAAGGGTCATATATACCCCTGAACTATGATAAATAGTTTATATATACCCTCTACTATACTTTTAGGTTAAATTTACCCCTATCATTATAATTTAAGGTCATATATACCAATTTCTGCTTTATTCAGTTGTTACACTCAATGATTTTCACAATTAGGGGTAAATGGTGGAAGGGATGAACTAGGAAGTGATGTTCAAGCTCTTAAGAAAAAGATTACTGATGAGGACGACGAATGGCAAAAGACAATTTATGCATTGCTGTTTTTTTACAATCTAGAGTAGCTGAAAGAACATCTGAACAAATAAGCTTTAGTTGAAAGCTTTCTTCTTTATTGTTCAATTAATCTGGTAAACTCTTGTATGAAGACCTATAATTTGTCATTAAAAAAAGTACCCCTGTTTTAATGACCAAAAAATATAAAAGAATCTTTTTAAAGGACTATGTAAATGTTGAAAGACCACTTAGTTTTACAAGAGATCAGCTTATTCTCGAATGCAGAAATTGTGCACTCGTGGTTGATAGTGGTGTTAATGGTGGAAATTATATTGTCAACTCACGTTTTCAGTTTTTTGCTGCATTCGTCCACATCAATTTGGGCATTAGTTTTGATGAACAGGAATTTTGAACCACTGATGAAGATTTAATTGCACAAGTTATAACAAGAATCAATAATATTCTCAAATAACAATTGTCAGTTATTAGATAGAGAAGAGGTTGAGGGATTTTAGTGGGTACACCGCGTTGGGTTAGTGGGCTGATTGGGTAAATAATTAAATTTGGGTAAAATTATAAGGAGATGAGTTAAACCAATGTGAGGCTGACACGTGACTCACAATTAGTTATAAGGGTATATATGACCCCAAACTATAATGATAGAGGTAAATTTAACCTAAAAGTATAACAAAGGGTATATATATAAATCATTTATCATAGTTTAGGGGTATATATGATCCTTTTCCGAATATTCAAAGTTCAGATTACTAGTTTACCTTTTTCCAAAAGTAGGGGACGATTCTGCAAATTGGTTGGGCTTGATATTTGTTACTACTATCTTATGGGAACCTTTAAAAGACATTTCATAAAGTAGGTACACTTATTTTGAAGAATATTCCAATCTTATTTTGTGGATATAATATGTAATTAATAAATTGTAAAATTTGATGTGTTTTTTATTTATTTACTTGGTTTAGTTATATTATCTTGTACAATAATTAATAAGTTTACTAGATGCCTTTAATTGTTATAAATAATAAATTTATCTTCAATTACAATAAAAATATTTAAGACATCTTTCTTTTCCTAATTTATCATCGATTAGGCCTTATAAAATTTTAAGATATTTAATTCATGCTAAACTCCTAAGGAAATTAATCAAAATAATGTGGTAAACCAAAATCAGCAAAAGAAGTAGAAAAAATGAAAAATATAAATGGAGAATGAAAAAAGGGATAGAAGGTAAGTAAACAAACTAGAAATCTGAGGTTGAGATGTCTACTAGGATATGTAATGGAGTTAAATGAAAAAGAGGTTGAGATGTCTACTAGGATATGTAATGGAGTTAAATGAAAAAATAGGGTAAAAGAAAATAAGCAATATATAAAATCAAGATAACAATCAAATAGATCTTTTTATTGTATATAGCAATATATTTAAAAATAAGATATAATAAAATCAAGATAACAATCAAATAGACATTACATTAAAATAAAAATACAAAACAATGAGTAACAACCATCCAAACAAGCTGTAAGGATCAGGGAAGTTGGAACGAACCACCAGATATCATAAAAACAAAATATATTATGGTAATTTCTTTCTATATATTAAAGTTTAAATAGAGGGAATTATCGATACCTATATTAATTAGAAGTACATTATCAATTGAATTAGTCGAGGCACATGCTAGTCGTCCGTTACGATCTATACGCAAAAAAAAAGGTTGTGCTTCCATAAAAACTGTGATCTCTACCTCTTTGGACCAAGAAAAAAGTTATCTGTACGTACCTCTCGTTAGTGCCACGTTTCATGTTTAGGTCCCACAAAACAAAAGAAGAGTTTTTCATAGTTTTGATAAAACACTAATTCCTCGTTGTTGTATGTATCTCAATTTTTTTTTAAGATTGAGTCATGAGAATTCAGAGTTAATTCTATATGGTCACTCAAGTATTGAGAAGATCCCACAAAAGTCACTTTTGAATTTTTTTCTTTCTTATATAGTCATTCAAGTATTGAGAGATTCCACTAAAGTCACTTTTGAATCTTTCTTTCCTAAATGATTATTCAAGTATTGGAAAGATTTCACTAAAATTATTTTTGAATTTTCTTCCCTATAAAGTCATCCAACTGTAACTAAGAAATATTAGTCGGCATGACATGTCATATTAATTTCTTAACTTTCATGCCATTTAGGATCCTAGACTAATTTTGGATACAAAAATATTAAATCTAACCGTTTAGTTTCAAGTATATGTCAATTTAAGTCTTAAATTATTTTAAAATGAAATTTTATTATCTTAACGAGGAAGATTTTTAGAGCATTACAAATTAATTTGAACATAAAAAATAAATGTTCTTCTTAGTTTTGAGAGTGAATTTTTATATTCTTACAAATCTGATGAAGTATGTAATTAGTGAATCAACTAGAGTTAGCATAAGAAGCCGATTTAAAGGAAGAAGTAAAGTAAGTTTCTAATGTAGCTAACTACTTTCCGAAAGTTAGTTACTAAAGTTCCTAGAGTTAGTTGATTATAGTGAACTGATCACTAGGAGTAGTATATATTACTACTCTGTATTGAGATCAATAATAAGTAATATACACACTTCTGATCTCTAAAGAGGATTAAAAGGTCTCTTTCTCCTTCTCCCTTCTTTTGTCTTCTTCTTCTCTTCTCTGTTCATTTGTTCTTCTTGTTTTTCATAAATTGATCACTAATCTTGAGATTACTGCATGGTATTAGAGCATACGATTTTTGATTAAGAAGAGGTCAATTCGAAAGGTTTGAAAAAGTGCTGAAGATCAGCAGTTCTTGAACTCAATTCGTTAGAATCTTGAAGAAATCTTATTTGATTTCGCTAGAAATCTGTTGAAAGCTTTATCCAATTGAAGAAGGATAGATAGCTTGAATGAATCAGGATCGACTCAAGTTCCTTTGAATACGAACATGGATGGTGTACAAAATCTAAATGCTACTCAAATTGCTGGTATTGATTACAACCACCCTCTTTTCTTACATCCTTCTGATATAAGTGGAGCCCAGATCTTTTCTTTCCAACTTACTGGTATAGAAAACTACTCTATTTGGACAAGGTCTATGAGAATTGCTCTGCTAGATCAAAATAAGTTGGGTATGATTGATGGAACCTGTGCTAAAAAATTTCCCCAGAAATGATGTGAAATCATTAATAAAGAGTTAATAGTGTTGTCTTGGGTGATGAACTCTGCGTTTAAAAGTCTTCTTGGTGGCATTATGTATGTATCAAGTGCTCAGGCTATATGGCAAGATCTCTTAGAGAGATTCAACAAGGTGAATGGGTCAAGAATCTACAATGTCCACAAAGAAATTGCCATATTTTCACAAGGTTCTTTATTTATTTCGTATATTTCTCTAAGCTGAAAGATCTTCGAAAAGAATTCGAGGCCTTGGTACCTGCTCCTGGGTGTGATTGTGAGTGTGATTGTGATAAATCCAGAGATTTTGTGTTACATTTTCAGAAGCTGAAGTTGTTTCATTTCTTGGATCTAGATGATAACTATGGGCAGGCTATGAGTCAAATTCTCATGATGTGTCCTTTTTCATCAATAAATAAAGCTTATGTCATGATTTTTGGTGATAAAAATATCAAAAAAATGTAGCTGCCACAGCAGGACTTCTAGGTCAAATTTCAAGAGGTACAAATTTTGATATGGCTCTACACACCAGAAACTTTGAAGGAGGTAATTCTTTTCACCATGAAAGTAGTAGCAGTGCTGGTTATCAAGGAAATGGTGAAAACATGAATAACTCAACTGCTAACTATCAGAGGTACAAAAAGAATGCCAATCAAATTTGTGATTTGTAAATATAAAGGATATAATAGATAGGTGTGTTACAAGTTGGTAGGCTATCCAAATGACTTCAAGATAAAGAAGAAGGTATCTACAACTAATGGGCATGCTACCTACAATATAACTATAAGTTATGATAATGAGGGGTACCCTCAATTTGACAATCAATTAAGATGTATTCAAGAGCAACTTACTGGTGGTATGAGACAAAACCAATGAGGTGTTGGGCTAACAGGCCAAGATCAGGTTAATGGACAGCAACTGGTTCAAAATGGAGGGTATTCTATTCCTTTTACTAAAAGCCAATATGAGCAAATAGCACAAATGTCGAGTCAAACCAACATGAACTCTGCAGTTTTAGGATCTATAAGTGGTAGTAGTGCTAAGGCTAATGCTAGCACTACAGGTATGAAAAGCATACTATCTTTGTAAGTTTCAAAAGTTTCTGATTGGATCATAGATATGGGGGCCACAAATCATATGACCTCTGATCTTGGCTTACTAAATAAAGACAATATTTAAGAAACAATAATTCCAAAAAAGGTTCATTTACCTAATGGAAACATCTCCTTAGTTACAAACACTAAAAAAAATTCTATATCTTCTAACAATACAATATCAAATATTTTTTATGTACGAGAATTTAAATATAATCTGTTATCTGTTGTTAAGCTAACCAAAGAACTACAGTGTGTTGCTTTTTTTTTTTCTTAACTTCTGTGTTTTTCAGGATCTCTTCACTGGAAAGGTAAAGGAGATTGGTAAGCTAGATTATGGTCTATATATGCTTATAAACCAGCTTGAGAATAAAAAGAGGCTAGAGGGATAAATCACTAGTCTGGCCACAACAACAGGAGCTGCAAAGATAAATTTCAATCTCTGGCATAGAAGATTTGGCCAGAGTTCTTCTATAGTCTTACAAAATTATTTGCTAGTAGTTTATAACAAATAAATAAGTCTATTCGTAACTGCATTGTATGCCCATGTGCTAAGCAGACTAGAATTCCTTTTCCTTCTTCTATCATTAAGACTCATACTAGTTTGGATATGGTACATATTGGCTTTTGGGGACCATATAAGAATTCTACTTTTGATGGAAACAAATATTTCCTTACTACAATAGATGACTTCTCAAGACTCACTTGGTTATTCTTGCTTAAACAAAAATCAGATGTATACATTGTATTACAATAATTTTTTGCTTATATAAAGAATCAATTCAATAAGATAGTGAAAATTATTAGATCAGATAATGGGACAAAGTTCACAAATACTCTCTGTCAAAATTTCTTTAAACAGATAAGTATAATTCATTAAAAAACTTGTGTCTATACTCCTCAGCAGAATGGAGTGGCTGAGAGAAAGCATAAACACATTCTTGAGGTCACAAGAGCTATAAGACTGAAGCACACATCCCTATCAAGTTTTGGGGACACTGTGTCTTAGCTGCAGGCTATTTGATCAATAGACTACCTAGTGTTGTATTACAAAACAGGTCTTTTTATGAAGTTTTCTTCAACAAAAATCTCTCTATTGATCACCTTAAATTATAGGATGTTTATGTTTTGCAAAAGATATACCTCAATCTAATAAATTTATGTCTAGATCCAAATTTTCAATTCATATGGGGTACTCAAAAGTGCAAAAAAGTCACATTTTGTATGATTTACAAATTAATTCCTTCTTTGCTAACATGGATGTGATATTTAAAGAAGAGGTGTTTCGTTTCTATTCATATACACCTATTGAGATCTCTATATTCACAAGGAATCCTTCTTGTTCAAAAGATTGGCCAGACTAGTCATTCATTCCATTTTATCAGGACCTTAGCAGGGTCCATTCTCCCTTAGACATATCACACACTGAAGTGTTACCTGAGGAAGTTACAATACAGCACCAGGTGCCTCTGGCACAACCACATATTGTGGAACAATAGGTGGCACATCATCCCATTGTACCACAAGTGCCACAAGTGACACCTGCCGTGACAAAAACAAGAAAATCCTCCAGAGAAAAGCAACCACCAAGTTGGTTAAAGGATTTTGTACCACTTAATATACACAAAGATGTTGTATATGGACTTGATCAATACATTTCATATGAAGGTTTATCTTCTAATATCAAGCTTATCTCACTGATTTTTCTTCTATTACAGAACCTACTACCTATAAGGAGGCTATAGAAGATTCAAGGTGGATCACTGCAATGAAAGAAGAGATAACAACTTTGGAGAATAATAAAGACTTGGGAGGTGGTTTCACTGCCTACTAGAAAGTCTACTATAGGTTGCAAGTGGGTATACAAAGTCAAATATAAAGCCAATGGTGAAGTGAAAAGGTTCAAGGCAAGGCTTGTGGCTAAAGGCTATAACCAAAAGGTAGACATTAACTTTCGAGAAACATTCTCACCAGTGGTAAAGATGGTCATTGTGAGGCTGTTTTATCTCTTGTTTCTGCTAAGAAGTGGCACATACATCAAATGGATGTATACAATGTATTTCTTCAAGGTGATTTACATGATGAGATATATATACAATTACCACAAGGATTCAATAGCAGAGGGAGAATATGGTGTGCAGGCTAGTGAAGTCCTTTTATGATTTAAAGCAAGCACCAAGGCAATGAAATACTAAGCTATCTGAAGCACTCTCTAAATTCAAGTTTGTTCAGAGTCAACATGATCACTCCTTATTTGTCAAAAAATCAGATCAAGGAATCACTCTTATCTTAGTGTATGTTGATGATATACTGATTACTAGAGATAGTCTAGAGCTAATCAAAGAAACAAAGGCTTGCTTGCAAGAAGCTTACAAGATGGAAGACCTGGGAGAGCTCAAGTACTTCTTAAGAATTGGATTTGCAAGATCAAGTCTAGGAATAACTATGAATCAAAGAAAATATGCCTTGAAGTTGATCACATAGACAGGACTGGCAGGTGCTAAACCTGCAGTTACACCAGTGGATACAGACAACAAATTAAACTCAAGGGAATATGATGAAGCTGTAAAGGACAAGTCCAATTCAGAGAAAGATCCACCAACTGATCAAAATGCCTATCAAAAGTTAATAGGAAAACTGTTATACCTTACAGTAACTAGACCTGATATATCCTTTAGTGTGCAAACACTAAGTCAATTTCTGCAAACACCTAAAGTATCTCATTGGAGGATGCCTTGAGCATTGTGAGCTATGTTAAGAAGCAACCTGGACAAGGTTTACTTCTATCTAGTAACTACAGGAATGAGATCACAGCCTACTGTGATGCAAATTGGGCAGCCTGTCCAAATACTAGGAAGTCTGTTATTGGATTCATGATTAAGTTTGGAGATTCACTAGTCTCTTGAAAATAAAAAAAATAGTCAGTGGTGTCAAGAAGCTCTGCAGAATCAGAGTATAGAAGCATGGCCTCAACTATTACAGAACTAACTTAGCTCTTAGAATTGGTGAAAGAGATAGGAATAAGAGTTACTTAACTAGTAAAAGTCTTCAGTAACAGTAAATCAGGACTGTAGATAGCTGTAAATCCTGTTTATCATGTGAGAACTAAACATATAGAGATTGATTCTCACCTTATAAGAGAGAAGATACAACAAGGAATGGTCACTACTCATTACATTGCAACCTCAGAACAGCCAACTGACATCTTCACTAAAGGACTTGCTAAAGTCCAACATGAATATTTGAAGTCCAAGCTAGATGTCTTAGATATCTTCCACCCCACCTAGCTTGAGAGGGAGTGATGAAGTATGTAATTAGTGAACTAACTAGAGTTAGTATAAAAAGCTAATTTAAAGGAAGAAGTAGTTAAGTTTGTTTCTACTGTAGCTAACTACTTTTCGAAAGTTAGTTACTAAAGTTCCTAGAGTTAGTTGATCAAAGTGAACTGATCACTAGAAGTAATATATATATCACCACTCCATATTGAGATCAATAACATGCAATATACACACTTCTGATCTCTAAAGATGATCAGAAGGTCTCTTTCTTTTGTCTTCTTCTTCTCTTCTCTGTTTAATTGTTCTTCTTGTTCTTCATAGATTCATCACTATTCTTGAGAATACTACAAAATTAAGTAATTCATCTCTTAGATGCTTGAATAAAAATTATTACAAATAAAATTATATTTTAAAATAAATAATTAGTTGATAGGAGTCCTAAAAATTTATATAATACACCTAACAATAAGTTGTTTCTTTGCGGTACATCAAAATTTTGATTCATTTCATATCAGGTTGGAGAAACGAGCGGGTCATTAGTATTTTTTTTTAACTAACATCTTTGATTGATATACATAAAATTAGATAGCTAAATTTTATTTCTATACTCAAATTAATTAGTACTTGCACCAAAAATCATCCTCGTTAGGATAATAAGACTTCATTTTAAAAATAATTTAGGACTTAAATTGACGTATACTTAAAACTAAATGGTTAGATTCAATATTTTTGTATCCAAAATTAGTCTAAGTATTATTCTACATGACATGAAAAATAAGAACTTAATTTGACATGGCATGCCAACTAAAATTTCTTAGTTATAGTTCGATATCCGTATTGAAGCTCGATTAAAGTCGAAGTCTGACTAAATTTGGAATTCGCATAAGAAAGTCCGACACTAGGCGGTAAAATGCTCCCTAATAAAGTCGACTCCATACACAGCAAGGCTCAAATTCAAGATCTCTGGTGAAAAATGAAAGAAGACTTATCACTTCACGACAACCTTCATTGTTTGAGTGAGATTTGAGTTTTATTTTGGTTTTCTCATAGCTGACCATTATTAGTATTGGAGTCCAACTAAATTCAAATTTGCATAAGAAAGTCTTACATTAGGTGGGTAAAATGTTCCCTAACAAAGTTGACTCTGTATCCAACTAAACTCAAACCCAAAATCTCTAGTTAATAACGAAAGTGTATTAACCACGCTCCACTGCAACCCTTGCTAGTTGATTGAGTTTTAAGCTTTATTTTGGTTTTCTCATAGGTGTCCGGTGTCCGTATCGAAGCCCGACTAAATTCAAATTCATGTAAGAAAGTCCTACATTAAGGGGTAGAACGTTCCCTGACAAAGTTGACTCCGTAATCAACAAGTCTCAAATCTAAGATTCTGATTAAAAATGAAAGAATACTTATCACTCCACCACAATCCTCGTTGATGATTGAGATTTGAGCTTTGAGCTTTGAAAACACTATTAGGTAAATGTATCTATCGAATTGCCACGAATCCTTATTAGCCTTTTGATTGAAGTGGACCCATAATAACGAACACTACCTATTTTCCAATTAAGTGTTCGTCTTGCTACTATGTATCATTGATATTTTATTCCCAAAGGATAAACAAGAACATTGGCTTTTTGATATTTTGAAAAGTCTATGAGAAATTATTTTGAAAAACAGTTGGGTTGGGATATTTAACCCTCAAATACTCTCTTTAACTTCGACTTCAAGTACTTCAAGTAAACGATTAACTTTTGTACTTTTGAGTATTCAGTGGTTATTCCCATAAATATTTTGATTAAATCGGTAGAAAAAAAAAGTACTAATGTTTTCAAAAAATTAGGAAGTTTTTCATTATTTCAGTGAGAATCTGTTTCCCATCATCCATTTTTTCAGTGAGCTGGTTCAGTAAGAAATGAGTGGGAAAATCATGTTTTGTAGCACAAAATATTTCATTAATTCGCGGTGGGAAAAACTTTTATTTCTAATAATGGGATGTATCCATATTATTTGTTTTTAAACATTTTTTGCACACTCCTAATTTATTTATTTTTAACATAGCTTTAATCATAAAAGTATTTGTTTGAATTATTATTTATCCTTCTTTAAAATTAAATATTTCACTTAATTACCACTCTACAACTAATTGAAGCAATACGGAAAGATATGAAAAAAAAAAGAGGGTAAGAAATGACTTGTTATATTCATTAAAATATCAAATTCAATTGTCAAAATAATTAATATTTTATATCAAATTGAGTATTGACTAAAATTATACACAGAAAAAGTTGACCAAACTAATATGAAACACCCAAAAATATTGTCCAAAAATAAAAATAATAGCAGCAAACCACATAGGAGAGGAATAAAATTGCGCTAGGCAAGTCGTGCAACAAGCTCGATCGAAAAAATATGCAGGGTTTTTTGAACCTGAGACCTCCTATTTGAGAATCCACATGTTGAATCAACTCGATCATCTTTGCAGATATTATTTGTCCAAAGAAGCTTAAAATCATATAAAATACTGAGGATTTTTTAGACAGCGAGATCTAAAATTTAGCTAGACGTATCAATATTCAACTATGGACTCATTAACTCCTATAAAAATTCTATTACTTAATAAAAGCTATCATTTTCTTTGTGACAACTAGGGAATGTAGACATACATATAGACATATTTTGCTTTGTATGATTTTTGCGATTTTGTGTTTGGCTCATCGAATCTTATGGGAGAAAACGGTGACTAAGAGCCTGTTTGGATTGACTTATTTTAAGCTGTTTTTTTTAAGTTGGAAATCTCAGCTTTTAGCTTTTAGTTTTTTTTTGCTATTTTGACCTAAAATTAAGTGTTCAGAAACACTTTTTTACCTTACCCAAACACTATAAAATAACTTAAAAGCTATTTTAACTTAAAAAGCACTTAAAATAAGTCAATCCAAACGTGCTCTAAATGGTAGGCCTTAATCAACTATTCAAGTTATAATATTTATGTTTCACTTTTTCATTATTTTTGTAGACATTAAGGATAAGATAGATTTTACAATTATTTCCTTTTTGAACTTTGTGAACATGATGACACACACACAAAAAATGGTTCGTCACACCGATACGGATTGTGGTGGAGTGGTAAGTACTTCTTCATCCTTAATGAAAGGTCTCGGGTTTGAGCTCCGGTAGGTATATAAAGTTACTTTTATTAAGGAGCACTTTATACCCTTACATAGAATTTTCCGGTGTAAATCTGAATTTAGTGAGGTCGCAATAGTGATACTAGACATCGGGGGAACAAAACAAAATGGTTCGTCAGAATCGCTAGCTCTAATTAAATAAACGACATGAACGTACTATCCTAATTTAATATAATTGCTTATTTTATAACCCAATTTGGACTTATTCCTCACCTAATTAAACTTCCTAATCATGTTTTAGTCTAAATATATAATAGGATAAAGAAAAGTAATTTTTTTAGTGAAAGAGGAAGATGTGATGAATATAGGGGAGGGCATGTGAACCCATACAAGTTCGTCAACTAATATGTATTATCACATGAAAGCAACAAGGGGATGTTCATGTTTGTTTCTATGAATTTGATGATGTATGTGGTTGACCAACTAACACTATCCCACGTAGGTATAAATCATGTAGTGGGGTGCTCTAATTTTGGTCATAATAGAGGGGAGAAGCAATGAGATATTTGTCAAAAAGGTTTAATTAGAGATATGGATAAGTAGTGGCGGAGTCAAAATTTTCATTTAGAAGTTCAAAACTATAAAGAAATAAATATATACAATGTAATTTTTTATCGAAAAAGGAACCCCCTTGCCCCTACCTGGCTCCGCCCCATGTGGATAAGCAATTTTTTTTTGTAAAGCCTTTTCTTTATAATTTTATATAGTGTGTGTATTTGGTATGACATAAATTTTTTTAAACCTCATAGAGTATTTTTCACCGAGAGAGAAATATTTTTTGTCACTTGGATGGATGTTATTTTCTTCGCGATTATTTTAACTTTTAACTTCATATTATAGATTGATTTTCTTTTTGAATAGTGGTAAGGGAAATGAAGAGAAGATTATAAGATAAAAAATCAAACTCTTATTAATAAGATAAAAGTTCATATAGCTAACCAAATCAACTGAACTACTAAAGTTTCCTATTGTTGATTGAGTTAACCAACACTTATACATTCTTCAGTACTCAAAACATTTTATTAAGATATATACTATCCTACTGTAAAAACTTACCCATATCAGCTGTTTACATCAAATCAATGGATGCATGACACGTGTTTAAATATATGTAACTATCACTTAACCATGGTTAATTAATGCATATAATTACTTTATTAAATCATTTAACTATAATAAGTTATATTGATTTGGTGTGAGTAAATATTTACCCTATCCTGCTTACTAATATAAAAAAACATTTTTGAGTAAAATAAGTCATCTTTCATGGGTGTTGTCCGTGTACCAAGTAACCAAGTATACAATCTTGAGATTTGTTGATACGAGGAAGAGAATTTAGTCCAGAAATGGAAGCTACTTATTAGTATTATTTTACTCTACACTTTAGGGAACAGAAATTCACCATTTCTAGGGTGCCCACACTCTCTTTAGGAAACACTTTATCAGCCTTTTAAGGAAAATTTCTGTGCACTATTTGCTTTCTTAGAGTGTGTTTGGTAGCAGGGGTGGACATAGTATGGTATATATCGAATTATCATATCATATCGAAATTTTTGATACCGTGATTTTGATATTATGGTATTTGATATGGTATATGATATACATTTTAATTTTTTTGGTATTCGGTATGGTATTTGGTATTTAAAAATAACATACCGAAATATTGAATACCATACCGAAATATATAGTTACATAAATAACATATATATATTATTAATATACTAACAAATATACAATCTAGTATTAATATAAACTAAATGTTTAGAAGTTGAAACTTTGACTACTCTATTTTGATTGAAATGTCTTTTAAATGTAATTCATTAACAAAAAGAGTTGTTTGTACTTCTTTTAAATATACAGTTCTACACGTATAATATGTTAGTATAATATAATTGAAACCTTTTTTTTGAAATGTCAATGTCATAATACTCTATTATACGAGTATATATTAGTCGAAGTTGAACAAACTATGGTTATCGATTTACCATGCCGTAAAATACTGAAATCGAACTTCAAAATACCGAACCATACCGAATTAATTTGGTATGGTAATGGTATAATATTTTAAAAAACTGAATACCGAAGTTACCGTTCCGAAATTTCAAATACCGTACCATACCATACCATGCCCACCCCTATTTGGTAGAGAAGAAAATATTTTTCGGAAAATGATTTTCAATTTTCTCATATTTGATTGGTCAGAATATTTTAGAAAATATTTTCTCTAGGAAAACAAGCTTCTTAAAAATGAGTAAAAATAACTTTTTTTTAATGAAAATAAGAAAAACAAGTTTTATTAGTGATATTCCAAGTTTATTGTCTCCTCCCCACCCAATCAACATCCCCGATCCCTACCCCTGACCATCCCAATCAACATCCCCGTTCCTTACCCCCTGACCATCCCAACCCGGCCCCACTTCCTACCTCATCTTCCCCATATATATATATATATAAATGCTCTTCGAATAATATTTTTTTGCTTACTTACCAAACACTAGAAAATAAGTAAGCTCGCTTATTTTCCAACAAAATATTTTGACATAACACATAACATGCCCTTTAACTTGACAATTGGTATCCATGCTCTCCAATTTTGGGTATGCACAAGTACACACTTAAACTTGTATAAAATTGAACAAGTAGATACACACATCCTACCTGGAGTCCCACGTGACAATTCACACGAGATGTCACGTAGGACGTGTGTGTTTATATATGTTCAACTTTATACAAGTTTAAGTGTTTACTTGTGCACACCCAAAGTTGAAGGGCATAGATATCAGCTGAGGCCAAGTTAAAGAACACATTTATGTATATTTTATGTCAAATATTTTCAAGGAAAATATTTCCCTTCGTACCAAACACACCTTTATTCTAAGATTTTTTCCTTTTCTTGATTTCTCACTAGATACTTGTTTTGGTCATAATTAATCCAAATTCATACCTCATGAAGCCTATTTCACAAAGAAGCATTTTTTATCAAGATTTTTTTTATTTTCAAGACTCAAAGCCAATAAATCTGATTAAAAACAATAAAAATCTTATCCATCTCACCACGGAATTGAGACCCCATCAATTTGATACATTTATTATTAGTCTCAAATGGAAATGTATGTCAGATTGTACACTAAACAGGACTTCCAATGCCCAGTTTCCCTCCCTCGGAGTTCAAGCCAGATTCTGCGTTTCCAGTCTGTCCAAGTTCCCAGTTGCTGTCCAGCATATATACCATTTCTTTTACCTTTTCTATTTGGAGGGTTTTGGGTGGGGGCAGACGTTTTGGGATAAAAGTTTATTGGAGTCTATATTCGTACTAAATTAATATATGCATAATATGTGTTTATACGTATAATAACTAGTAAAATAGTAGCTTATGATAGCATAAATTGCTTTTTTTTCTTTTCTTTTCATGAGTATATATCTCCAGGTAAATAGAGAAAATGAGTATTTCTTCTGTTTCAATTCGTTTGGCCTATTTTGATTTGACACAAAGTTTAAGAAAGTAAAGAAGACTTTTAAATGTTGTGGTTTTAAATTAAAAATATGTCAAATATACTAAAATGTCATTTAATCTTGTGGTTTTAAACATGCCACATGAAAAGTTGAAATCAAAGAGTTACTAAAAAGGGAAAGAGACATTCTTTTTGAGATGGACTAAAAAGGAAAATAAGTCAAACAAATTGAAACAAGAGAGTATTTTTTTTTTAAAAAAATAATCCAAAAATCTAAAACCCAAATCCATTTTGGGACAAAGTTTCCCGTCTCTCTAGTATATTTGATAAATACCAATGCTTAAAATAGCACCAACAAGGATTGTGGTGGAGTGATAAGTAATTTTTTATATTTTATCAAAGGTCTCGAATTCATATTTTTCTGGATACGAAATCGCTTTTGTTAAGGAGCGTTTTACCCCAATGAACACCAGGTTGGAAATAAAAAATATATACTTAAAATAGCACAATGTCTTCGATTGACACTATCAAGACTGGATAAGAGAGTCAAGTGGCGTTTAACATTTCATATTTAGTGTGTTTAACTCTCTTTATCATGTTATTATCTTAATTAGTTACGTGTCTGATTTCTGAGTAATATTTGTACCTAAAAGTAAATTTCATTTCCATATTCTTGAATTATTTGTCAAAGTATTTTACTCACTTTGTCTTGACGTTGTATACTTAAACACAATCTACTATTGGAGCAAATTCGACCATAACTTACTGCAACCACTCAACATGATGTAGACAAATAGAACAAACAGGCTTTGCCAACTATACTATTTTACTATTGAAAAATAGAATTGTTTGCAAATTAATAATCGTCAGAGTAACTTTTTGGGTATATGAATAGAATAATATGTTGGAAAACAGTACACGCAGCAAAAGCATTCCAGGAATTTACTGCTTATATGAATAATAGACAACAAATATCAACACGTAGTACACATCAAGTATGCTGAAAATTAACCAAGAATTACCTCTTGAAGTGTGAACAAATATCTTGAAGCAAGTCCAACTTCAGTTCTACGGTCTTCTCCAGTGATCCCAAATTCACAGCCGAACTCTCTCAATACTTGGGTGTGCAAGTATTGTTTAGAAAATTAATTGTGTGTCTTTTTCTAGGTTGGAAGAACCCCTATTTATAAAAGAACTCTCCCAATTCAAAAGGGAGAGCCAAAAAAAGAAAACATGTGCTTCTTCCAAATTGAAAAAAAAAACATACGTATGTTTTTCTTTTGCAACTAGAAAACACATTTGTTTTTCCTTTTTTTTTGTTTTATTCCTTTTCCCCTAGAAAATAGGATTCTGAATTCTAGTTAAATATGAGCATTGTAGGGACCACAAAATTAATTACTGAGGCTCCCTATTATGGAAATAATTTAAAATATTAATTTAAATTATTCTTACCATAACAAATTACAAATCATTCTACTAGAAATTCGTAATTGCACTCCTCCATTTATATTTCATAATTCCCTATTAAACACTTATGTAATTTCCCATGTTAATATTACAGATACTAATCAATAAATTAAATTACTGACAAATTTAATTAATGATTAATTTTCTTTAGAGCAATACTTAACTTATTTCATATGGCGGATTCATAAATCCACCGGCCGGGTTTACACATGAAAACTTATAAGCTTCTCATAAAAGGCGTATCATCAATCTCTATACCGAGACATGGATTCCATCAACTAACTTATTATTTCACCAATATATATTATTATCATCCAATCTATCAGGCATGTTGACCCATCTCAGGGTCTCGCCTTTTAATAAATCAAATCGATAATTAATATATATAGCTCATAATAGTTATATCAAAATTGAGAATATAAGTACATTTAATAGTTTAGAGAATATGTTTTTATCAGTCAGTCTAAAACATCTATCTCTACTCGGTCCTGTTCAATACATACAAAATGCACTAGCACGAGAAGTTAGAACTATACCATTCTCGTAATCAAGATAAATTACTTTTAATCTCGTGCTACAATCATTCTGATGGTTTGTCCAAATTTCCATCTACGATTGTGAACTATAACTTTAACTTATAAGAACCGATGATTTAATCTTTTGTGTATAAGCTTAAACTCTATACACCAAATCATCTACTATATAAGTTGAGAACACATATATGACGAAATGATCTATTTAATGTAATATTTTATTGAATTAAATAAATAAATAAATAATCATTCAATAAATAATACTATATCAAAACCGCATGGTTAATAGTATATCCTAACAATCTCCCACTTAGACTCATAATCATGCACCTACAACTCTAACGCCCATTCCTTCTACATGCCTATCAAAAGACTTTTGTGGCAAGGCTTTTGTGAAAGGGTCTGCCAAGTTATTTTCTGATGCAATCTTCGCAACCACCACATCTCCTCTCTGCACTGTAACGATCGAGTCTGTCATTACGGGTAGTTCAATCGTGTCAAGTTTTAGAGTTAGAAAACTCTGGGTTTGGGAGTTTGAAATTCTGAGCTAGGCTAGCCTCGGTCGGTTTTGAAGCGAGGTAGAGTCTAGGGAAATTCGGGTAAAAATAGGTGTAAGTGTCTTGGATTGAGCTAGTTTTCCACGTAGCCAAGACATACAGGAGTCCGGAGGACTTTTCAGAATCAAATTTGGGTAAGTAGAACTCCCAGAATCGTGTTTGACGTGAAAGGGTTGTTTCAAAACGTCGGGGGAACCAAGTGTGTTGTGAAATGGCCAAAACTGGAAAATTTATGAACTTTCTGCCTGTGACGAGCGCTATCACGCGCGATAGCGGCCACCGCTAAAGCGGTAGAAATTACTGCTATAACAGCGGTCAAGGAGCGGTCAACTCACTTAAGATCGCTATAGCGGGACCGCTATAGCTGAGAGAGGACTGCTATAGCGGGCCGATGGGTTTTTAATGCAAAAATAACTCTCAAAACATCAGAATTTCACAAGTTTGTTTTGGGTGAAGGGCTGGGCAAATTCAAGCGATTTTCTTCATTCCTCCGCCAAAAATCATTCCTAAGGTATGGTTTTCATTCTCCACACTTCGTACTACATTTCCTATGCGGTAGAATTGCTAGAAGGTAAATTGGGGAAGGTTGGAATGACCTAGGGATGATGAAATTTGGGAAAGAAGGGGGTTTCAAACATGTATGTTCTTGGGTGTTGATTTAGGTACGTTAAAATGATCATAAACTATTTAACTTCCTATTTTGTCCGTTAAAAATGATAAGACTATGAGAATTAACGGTGGAAAAGCCCGGGAAAAGGGTGAGATGATCATGGGTAGTATGGGGTTTGGGGATTTGGTATAATCCGGGTAATGTACAGGCCTGTATGTTAATTGTATGCATTATGTGTTATTTTTAGACCAAGAATGTGAGAGAAATCCGGAACACGAGAAATCTCGGGTTGAATAGAGCTTGGAACATTCGAGGTAGGTGATGAATTTCGTATTTCTGTGAATGTGTATATTCATTATACTCGTTGTCTAAGTAATTGTGTGCATTACATTGCTTAAGGGATTTTTGTGGAATGTCTAAGTTTGGTTTACAGTGTATGTTTGAATGGTGTTTACTTGTTGGCTTTACAAGGGGTGTGCATTCATTCTATTGACTATTGTTGTTGACATTCGGTTGGCCCGGGTACCACGCCTGGTACGGGTATAACACATGGTTGGCACGGGTACCACGCTTGGTACGGGTATAATATTCGGTTGGCACGGGTACCACGTCTGGTATGGGTTTACTTTATTACATCTTGCACTGTTTCATTGATTATTGTAATGCATTGGTTGATATTGATTCCGTGAGAGGACCGAGCTATTTTACTGAATGTGATACTTGATATTGGTTCCGTGAGTGGACCAGGTTGTTATCGAAAAGTGTTATTGATTGGTGGTCCTTGAGTGGCCGGAAACTGTTGTATGACTGTTGAATTGGTCTTGGTTTAGGCCAGGTAATCACTTCTTGTGGTAGTTGTCTAGAGGGGATTCCAGGGTGGGTCCGGGCTAGACGGTAAGGTGTGGTTATGGTTATTCTTGTTGGTGGAATAGAACTGTAAGGGATGGATTCATGCGGTAACAAGCTAGGTAGAGACCTGTAGTCTAGAGATGCATGTGATATTGTTGCATGTTTGCCATACTTGTTACTGGATTTTGTGTACTATTTATATACTATTTTCTTGAATACTGGCTGATGATCCAACCAGTACACAGTGGTGGTGTACTGATACTGCACTTGTCTTTCTTTTGGTGAGTACAGAAAATCTTCCAGCGGCTGAGACGAGACCTCAGATTTAGCACCGGTGTTTTTGATCTTCAAGGGTGAGCTATCGATTCGAGCTACCTTGGGATTATCATTAGAGTTTTAGTCCATTTGTTCGGACTTAAAAGCTATTCTTATTTTATTTGGGGTTGTATCCCCGTACTCTAGATTTGGTATTGATGTTTGGTACGATGACTTTCAGTTCCTAGGTGGGATTTTCCGCAGATTATTATTATAATAAGTATTTTAAGTAGTTGATCTTATTTTCATTGCTAGTTTACTTTGATGCTTGCTGGTTTTAGGCTGTTAGTCTAGGCAAGGGTGGAACTCTATTGGTTCGATCATCCGGGGGTTGGGTGGGTGCCATTCATGATGGGTTGGGTCATGACAAAGATGGTAGCAGAGGCTAGGTTCGTTGATCTCGTTGTACCAAACAGGTCTAGTAGAGTCTTCCAAAACGGTGCGGAGACGTCCGTACTTTTCTTCTAGAGGCTATGGGGCTTTAGAAAAAAACTATCTCTTCCTTCTTTTCCTTCGTGCTATAACTCGATTTCAATTGGTATCTGGTGATACAAATTGGTATCTAACCTCATTCATTCTTATGTCCGTAGATGGTCACTACAAGGAATAACGGAGCAAGGCCATCGGTCCTAGCAACGGGCCCTACAGTTCACGGCAGAGGTAGGGAAAGGGGCAAGGGATGAGCTGGAGCCGCACCCGCCAGGGGGGAAGCTCGAGCTGCTGCTACACGTGAGTTAACCCCTCTCCCACCTCAAGACCCTGTGGCTGCGGATATAGATGAAGTAGTGGTAGATGATGAAGGAGCTCAGGAGGAGGCGGCACCGGTTGGGGGTGCATGCCTTCCTATTATGACAACAGAGGATTTCAGGCAGGCGTGTTATATTTTGAGTGGGTTGGTTGGTGCTGGAGCTATACCCACCGTTTATGCGAATCAGGTCTTGGATACTCAGCCGACAGTTACTACTACACCAAGGATGGATGCAACTTCGGGCACAAACGATCTTCTCAGGCCAATGTTAGGCCCCGTGATGACAGGTAATGAGCATGAGATGCTAATTAAGTTCCTTAAGCTGAAACCTCCGATGTTTCAGGGTACAGACAATGAGGATGCCTATGAGTTCATCCTGGATTTCCATGAGAGGTTGCACAATTTGGATATTGTACGTCAGCATGGGGTGGAGTTTGTCACTTTTCAGCTGCAGGGTAATGCCAAGCAGTGATGGAGGTCTCATGTTGAGTGTCGGTCATCTATCTTACCTCCACTGACTTGGGAGCAGTTCCATGCCTTGTTTCTAGAGAAGTACATTCTCGGTACTTTGAGGGATCAGAAGAAGGATGAGTTTCTGAACTTGGAGCAGGGTGGCATGTCGGTCTCAGCTTATGAGGCTAAGTTTCATGTGTTGTCTCGTTTTGCTACACAGATGTTGGGTTCCGAGGAGGAATGGGTTCGGTTGTTTATCAAGGGTCTAAATAGTGATTTGCAGGTACTGACACTGCATATGACTTCTTCAGGGAAGGGTTTTAATGATGTGGTGGACTATGTGAAGAAGATTAAGGGAGTTAGGCAAGCGGGGCAGGCTAAGGCTTTAGCCAAAAGGCCCTGAAATGAGGGAAATTTTGGTGGTTCATACTCCAGCGGCCAGCATCAGCAGGCTTACTCGGCCTGTCCTATTCAGTCAGCTCTGCCAGCTACTACAGGTGGCCGTCAGGGAGCTCAGTCTTCAGCTCCTAGAGGCCAGGGGGCATCTTATACATCAGCTAGCAGGCCTACTTTGGACCGTGGTTGCTTCCATTGTGGTGAGTTAGGCCACTTTAAGAGAGAGTGTCCACATAGGCAGACAGGTAATCAGGGTCAGCAGCAGACTAGAGCAGTAGTCCCGACAGTCAGAGGTGGTAATGCTAGGGGTCGTCCACAGGGTGGGCAAGGTAATTTCCAAGGAGGTTAGGGAGACCGAGGAAACTGCAGCGCAGGCAGAGGTGCGGCGCAGCCGGCCTGGGAAGTTCCCCGGATTGATGATCGGGAACATTGCTATGCTTTTCCAGGAAGGACTGAGGCGGAAGCCTCAGATGCGGTGATCACAGGTACTATTCTTGTATGTGATAAAATGGCCTCAATATTATTTGACCCAGGATCAATATATTCTTATGTGTCTGTTAGCTTTGCTTTGGGTCTGAATTTGAATTGCGATATCCTTGATTCCCCTATCCATGTATCTACCCTGGTTGGAGAGTTGGTAATTGTGACTCATGTGTATCGTGATTGTTCTGTGGTATTTGTGGGGCTACGTACTTGGGTAGACTTAGTAATTCTGGATATGGCTAATTTTGAAATTATCTTGGGTATGACTTGGTTATCTTCTTATCATGCTATGTTGAACTGTAACACCAAAATTGTGACTCTAGAAATTTCGAGTAAGGATAGATTAGAGTGGGAAGGTGTATACAGTCCTAAGCCAGTTAAGATAATATCGATTTTTCGGGCTAAGAAGCTAGTGGGAAGGGGGTGTCTAGCCTTCTTGGCTCATCTCCGGGATGATAATATAGAGTCCTCTTCTATTGAGTCAGTTCCGGTGGTGTCCGAATTTGTAGAGGTGTTTTCAGCGAATTTGCCTGGTATGCTTCCGGACAAGGATATAGATTTTTGTATTGATTTGGAGCCAGACACTCGTCCCATCTCTATTTCTCCGTATAGAATGGCTCCGGCAGAGTTAAGGGAACTTAAGACTCAGCTGCAGGAACTTCTAGATAAGGGATTTATACGTCCCAGTGCTTCACCTTGGGGGGCTCCAGTTTTGTTTGTGAAAAAGAAGGATGGTAGTATGCGGATGTGCATAGACTACAGACAGTTGAACAAAGTGACCATCCTGAATAAGTATCATTTACCCCGGATAGATGATTTATTTGACCAGCTTCAGGGTGCATCGGTGTTTTCAAAAATTGACTTGAGGTCGGGGTACCATCAGCTAAAGATTAGGCCTGAGGATATTCCAAAAATTGCTTTTCATACTCGGTATGGACATTACGAGTTTCTAGTAATGTCGTTTGGTTTGACAATGCGCCAGAAGCATTCATGAGTTTGATGAATGGGGTGTTTAAGTCCTACTTAGATTCTTTTGTTATCGTGTTCATTGACGATATTTTGATCTACTCTAAGAGTAGGGAGGAGCATGCTAATCATCTTTGCATTGTACTGGACATCTTGAGGCACCAAAAGCTTTATGAAAAATTCACTAAGTGAGAGTTTTGGTTGACTTCTGTGGCATTTTTGGGGCGTGTGGTGTCAGAAAAAAGGGTGATGGTAGATCCCTAGAAAATTGAGGCAGTTAAGAGTTGGGTCCGGCCTAGCTCTGTGACAGAGGTGAGAAGTTTTGTTGGGCTCGCGGGGTACTATCGGAGGTTTCTGAAGGACTTTGCTTCTATTGCTACTCACCTGACCAGGCTGACATAGAAGGAGGTACCATTTGTGTGGTTTGACAAGTGCGAGGAGAGCTTCCAAAAGCTCAAGACATTTTTGACCACGGCTCCTATATTATCCTTGCCGGTTGAAGGTAAATACTTTATTGTTTACTGTGATGATTCACATTCTGGTTTGGGTGTTGTGTTGATGCAGGATAGGAATGTGATAGCCTATGCATCCAGGCAGTTGAAGGTGCATGAGAGGAATTACCCGACTCACGATTTAGAGTTGGCAGCGGTGGTTTTTGCTTTGAAAATCTGGAGACACTACCTTTATGGTGTCAAGTGTGAAGTATTCACAAATCATCACAGTCTGCAGCATGTTTTCACTCAGAAGTATTTGAATCTGAGGCAGTGAAGGTGGATGGAGTTATTGAAAGATTATGATGTGACCATTCAGTACCATCCGGGTAAGGCTAATGTGGTGGCAGACGCATTGAGCCAGAAAACTATTAGCATGGGTAGCTTGGCTTGTTTGGGAGTGTCCAAACGACCGCTAGCTAAGGAAATTCGGGCTCTGGAGGCCAAGTTCATGCACTTGGGTGTCTCAGACTAAGGCGGGTTATTGGCAAGCATTGAGGTCAAGGCCACCTTCATAGAAGAAATAAAGGCAAAACAGTTTCAGGATCCAAAACTAGGAAAGTTGCGGAGTAAAGTGATATACGGGGAGTCCAAAGATGTCATGTTAGACTCTGGTGGTGTATTGCATTTCAGGGAGAAGATTTGTGTTCCTCGGGTTGATGATATGATTCCGAAAATTCTGACAGAAGCTCATGGTTCGCGGTACTCGATCAATCCGGGTGTAACCAAAATGTACATGAACTTGAGGCAGCGTTACTGGTAACCCGGGATGAAAAAGGACATAGTTGATTTTGTGTCCAAGTGCCAGAATTTCCAGCAGGTAAAATATGAACATCAGAGACCTGCAGGACTACTTCACAAGATGCCAATTCCAGAGTGGAAGTAGGAGAAGATAGCCATGGATTTCGTGGTGGGTCTTCCCAAGACATTAGGGAAGTATGACTCAATTTGGGTTATTGTTGACAAGCTGACCAAGTTCGCTCATTTCATTCTGGTCAGGGTAGATTACAATTTGTAGCAGTTGGCCAAGATCTACGCGAAGAAGATTGTAAGACTGCATGGGGTGCCACTGTCCATCATTTCAGACAGGGGTACGCAGTTTACTTCTAAGTTCTGGGGAAAGTTACATAAAGAGTTGGGTACACAACTCACCTTTAGCACAACCTTCCATCCTCAGACTGATGGTCAGTCAGAGAGGACAATTCAAGTATTGGAGGACATGCTGAGAGCATGTGTAATGGACTTCGGTGGTCATTGGGACCGGTTTCTACTGTTGTGCGAATTCTCGTACAACAACAGCTACCACTCCAGTATCGATATGGCACTGTTCGAGGCCCTGTATGGGAGAAACTGTAGATCACCGGTTGGGTGGTTTGAGGAAAGTGATGTGAAGCCTCTGGGCGTAGACTTAGTGAAGGAAGTGCAGGAAAAAGTAAGGGGCATACAGACCAAGTTATTGGCTGCTCAAAGCAGGCACAAGGAGTATGCAGATCGTAAGATCTGGGACATGGACTTTCAGGTTGGTGAACAAGTATTGCTAAAAGTGTCACCAATGAAAGGGGTTATGCAGTTTGGTAAGAAGGGCAAGCTTAGCCCTCGGTTTATTGGTCCGTTTGAGGTTCTTGAGATGGTGGGGCCAGTGGCTTACAAGTTAGCACTGCCACCTAGTTTGTCGGGCGTCCATCCGGTATTCCATATATCTATGCTCAAGATATACCATGGGGATGGGGACTACATCATCAAGTGGGATAAGGTACTTTTTGATAAGGATCTTCGTTATGAGGAGGAACCGGTCCTGATTCTTGCTTGGGATGTCTGGAGGTTGAGGACAAAGGTGATTGATATGGTGAAGGTTCAGTGAAAGCATCGTCCAGTTGAGGAAGCCACTTGGGAAACCGAGAAGGACATGCGGGACAAGTACCCTCAATTGTTTGAGGATTCAGGTACTATACTTCCTTCCTTTTATTTCTGTAATTTCGGGTTTGATCATTGGGGACGAACGATGGGTAAATTGGTATCTGTTGTAACGATCGGGTTCGTCGTTACGAGTAGTTCAATCGTGCCAAGTCTTAGAGTTAGAAAGCTTCAGGTTTGGGAGTTTGAAATTCTGGGCTAGGCTAGCCTCGGCTGGTTTTGGAGCGAGGTAGAGTCTAGGGAAATCCGGGTAAAAATGGGTTTAGGTGTCTTAGATTGAGCTAGTTTTCCACGTAGCCAAAGACATAAAAGAGTCCGGTGGACTTTTTGGAATCGAATCTGGGTAAGTAGAACTCCCGGAATCGCGTTTGACATGAAAGGGTTGTTTCAGAACATCGGGGGAACCAAGTGTGTTGTGAAATGGCAAAAACTGGCAAATTTACGGACTTTCTGCCCGTGATGAACGCTGTCACGCGCGATAGCGGGCACCGCTATAGCAGTAGAAGTTACCGCTATAGCGGCAGTCAAGGGGCAATCAACTCACTTAAGACCGCTATAGCGGCAGATGACCGCTATAGTGCGACCGCTATAGTGCGACCACTATAGCGGGACCGCTATAGCGGAGCGGGGACTGCTATAGTCGGCTGACGGGGTTTTAATATAGAAATAACTCTCAAAACATCAGAATTTCAGAAGTTTGTTTTGGGAGAAGGCTGGGCAAATTCAAGCAATTTTCTTCATTCCTTCGCCAAAAATTGTTTCTAAGGTAATATTTTCGTTCCCCACACTTTGTACTATATTTTCTATGCGGTAGAATTGCTAGGAGGGAAATTGGGGAACGTTGGAATGACCTAGGGATGATGAAATTCAGGGAAGAAGGGGGTTCCAAACATGTATGTTCTTGGGTGTTGATTTAGGTACGTTAAAATGATCATAGACTGTTTAATTTCCTATTTTTTTCGTAAAAAATGATAAGACTAGGAGAATTAATGGTGAAAAAGCCCGAGAAAAGAGTGGAGTGATCATGGGTGGCCTGGGGTTTAGGGATTTGGTATAATTTCGAGTAATGTACAGGCCTGTATGTTAATTGTATGCATTATGTGTTATTTTTAGACCAAGAACGTGAGAGGAATCCGGAACAAGGGAAAACTCGAGTTGAATAGAGCTTGGAACATTCGAGGTAGGTGATGACTTTCGTATTTCTGCGAATATGTATATTCATTGTATTTGTTGTCTAAGTAATTGTGTGAATTACATTGCTTATGGGACTTGTGTGGAATGTATAAGTTCGGTTTACAGTCTATGTTTGAATGGTTTTTACTTGTTGACTTTACAAGAGGTGTGCATTCATTTTATTGACTATTGTTGTTGATATTCGGTTGGCTCGGGTACCACACCTGGTACGGGTGTAACACATGGTTGGCACGGGTACCACGCCTGGTATGAGTATAACATTTGGTTGGCACGGGTACCACGCCTGGTACGGGTTTACTTTATTGCATCTTACACTGTTTCATTGATTATTGTATTGCATTGGTTGATATTGGTTCTGTGAGAGATCGGGTTGTTTTAATGAATGTGATACTTGATATTGGTTCCGTGAGTGAACTGGGTTGTTATTGAAAAGTTTTATTGATTGGTGGTCCTTGAGTGGCCGGGAATTGTTGTATGACTGTTGAATTGGTCTTGGTTTAGGCCGGGTAATCACTTCTTGTGGTAGTTGTCTAGAGGGGATTCCAGGGTGGGTCCGGGCTAGACGGTAAGGTGTGGTTATGGTTATTCTTATTGGTGGAATAGAACTGTAAGAGATGGATTCATGTGGTAACAAGCTAGGTAGAGACCTGTAGTTTAGTGATGCCTGTGATATTGTTGCATGTTTTCCATACTTGTTACTGGATTTTGTGTACTATTTATATACTGTTTTCTTGAATACTGGCTGATGATCCTACCAGTACACAGTGGTTGTGTACTGATACTGCACTTGTATTTCTTTTGGTGAGTACAGAAAATCTTCCAGTGGCTGAGACGAGACCTCAGATTTAGCATCGAAGTTTTTGATCTTCAAGGGTGAGCTGTCGATTCGAGCTACCTTGGGATTATCATTAGAGTTTTAGTCCATTTGTTCAGACTTAAAAACTATTCTTATTTTGTTTGAGGTTGCATCCCCGTACTCTAGATTTGATATTGATATTTGGTACGATGACTTTCAGTTCCTAGGTGAGATTTTCCGCAGATTATTAATTATGATAAGTATTTTGAGTAGTTGATCTTATTTTCATTGCTAGTTTACTTTGATGCTTGCTGGTTTTAGGCTGTTAGTCTAGGCAAGGGTGGAACTCTATTGATTCGCTCATCTGGGGGTTGAGTGGGTGCCAGTCACGATGGGTTGGGTCGTGACATGCACTATGTCTCGAATCAAATGGTACTTACGCTCAATGTGTTTTGTCCTCTTATGACTCCGTGGTTCCTTTGAATTTGCAACCGCACCACTATTATCACAATAAATAGTAAGTGGGGCTTCTATCGTAGGGACTACCCCCAAGTCTTTTAGAAAGTTTCTGAGTCATACTGCCTCCTTAGCTGCCTCAGAGGCTGCTACATACTCGGCTTCCATGGTGGAATCAGCAACACAAGTTTTCTTGATTCTCCTCCAAACAACGACTGCACCTCCTAAAGTAAACACATTTCCAGAGGTCGACTTACGAGAGTCCTTGTCAGACTGGAAATCTGAGTCTGTGTACCCTATTGACACTAACTCATTCGAATTGTGGACTAGCATGTAATCCCTATTCCTTTTCAGGTACTTGATTATATGCTTAACTGCCATGCAATGTTCTAATCCAGGATTAGACTGAAATCTGCTAACCATGCCTACAACAAAGTAGATATCAGGTCTAGTACACAACATCGCATACATGAGGCTTCCAATAGCTGATGCATAAGGAATCGCCTTCATGTTTTCTGTCTCAACATCTGTCTTAGGACATTGATCCTTAGATAGAGAAATTCCATGTCTGAAAGAAAGAAATCCTTTCTTGGAATCATGCATGCTGAACCTGGTAAGAATGGTATCAATGTAAAAAGCTTGAGATAAGCCTAACATCCTTTTCTTGCGATCACGTAGAACCTTGATCCCAAGGATGTGAGCAGCTTCTCCCAAATCCTTCATATCAAAATTACTGGACAACCATTCCTTAACTGAATTCAACAAGCCCACATTATTTCCTATGAGCAAGATATCATCTACATACAATACCAGAAAAACTACTTTATCTCCAATCCACTTTTTGTACACACAAGATTCATCAAGACATTGCTCAAAACCAAAAAAATTAACTGTATTGTCAAAACAAGTGTTCCATACCCTAGAAGCTTGCTTTAATCCATAAATGGATCTTTTAAGCTTGCACAAGATGTGATCTTGACCTTTTTGAATGAAACCGTCTGGTTGTCGCATAAAAATGCTTTCATCAAGACTTCCATTAAGGAAAGTTGTCTTGACATCCATTTTCCAAATCTCATAATCATAATGAGAAGCAATGGATAAGAAAATTCTAATAGACTTAAGTATGGCTACTGGCGAAAAGGTTTCCTCATAATCGATCCCTTCTTTTTTAGTAAACCCTTTTGCAACAAGCCCAGCTTTGTAAGTTTGCACTTTTCCGTCTATTCCTCTCTTTTTCTTATAGATCAACTTGCATCCAATGGGTTTGACTCCATCTACAGGTGGTTCTACAAGATCCCAGACTTTATTGGAATACATGGTCTCCATTTCTGATTTCATAGCAACAATCCATTTTTCTGCATCTTTATCCTGTAGTGCTTCATCGTAATTCACGGATTCAGTAATCAACTCTTCAGGGATTCTGTCAAAAGACTCTCCCAAGAGTGCATACTGAATTGGTTTTCTTATCTCTCTCCCACTATGACGAGACACTATAGGAAGGGCAGGTGCTGATAAAGGTGCACTAGTATGATCTTGTGGTTGAACCACATCATTTATAGGATCTTGAGTCTCTATGTTATTCTCAACACCTTGCGGTGTGGGAATATCAATGACTTCTTCCTCTAGTGCAATCTCCTCAATACAATTCCCACTACTTTGATGCAATAAATTTTTGGAACCTTGTACTTGTGGAACTGTATGTTCATCAACATCTCTCCCACTACTAAAAAGCAATGGTATGTTAATTCTGACATCTGTGGTTCGATTTTGATTTTCATTATCGTAAGCAGATTGATTTTGATTCGTTATCTCTTTGCTTAATTTCTATGAAATCAGTTTACTTCTAGGAACGTGGTTTGTTAAAAAATTCCTTTCTAGAAACTTGGTATTTGTGCTTACAATGACCTTCTTTTCTTTAGGATTATAAAACAGACTACCTTTCGTTCCTTAGGGTACCCAATAAACATACAAACTTATGTTCTTGGTTCCAATTTTTCTACCTTCCCTTTCAGCACATGTGCTGGACATCCCCAAATCCGAACATGTTTCAAACTAGGTTGTGCCCAGTCCACAGTTCTATGGGTGTCACAGGTACAGACTTAGAAGGAACTAAGTTCAAAATATAGTTTGCAGTTTCTAGTGCATATCTCCAAAATGAAAAAGGCAAATCAGAGTAACTCATCATAGATCTAACTATTTCTAAAAGAGTCTGATTTCTTCTTTCCGCTACACCATTCTGTTGTGGCGTTCTAGGTGCAAACATTTGAGACATAATTCCTTGTTCTGATAAGTAACTAATGAATTCTGTGGAGAGGTATTCGCCACCACGATCAGATCATAGTGACTTGATATATTTTCCATGTCGTTTCTCCATTTCTGCCTTAAACTCTTTGAATTTCTCAAAGCATTCAGACTTACGGTGCAACAAATAAATATATCCATATTTTGATTCGTCATCTATGAAAGTCACAAAATACTCATAACCACCTCTCGCTTGAACGTTCATCGGGCCACACAAATCAGAATGAATTAACTCTAGTTTATCATTGGCTCTATTCCCTTTTGAGGGAAAAGGTCTGTTAGTCATTTTTCCTTCTAAACAAGATTCACATGTTGGTAGTGCCTCCACTTTTAATGAACCTAAAGGTCCATCTCGAACCAACCTTGAAATTCTGTCTAGATTTATATGACATAAACGCAAGTGCCATAAATAAGTCTCATTAAATTCAGAAGATCGTTTTCTTTTACTAGGGTTAACATTATTTAGTTCAATGATTTGTTGCAGTTCATGAGAGACATTAATAATAAAAAAACCATCAATCAATGTATCAGCAGAGATAAAATATTTATTATAGCTAATAACACAACCGTTATTAGAAAAATTAACATTATAACCATCTCTTAAAGCTCTAGAAATTGAAATCAAATTTCTTCTAACAGCAGGTGCATATAATGCGTCTTTTAAAATTAAAACTCTATCACTACCAAACGAGATACTAACATTTCTTAATGCTAAAGCTGGAGCTGCTGAGCCATCCACTTGAAAAACACTAACTTCACCTCTAATCAGCTTGACGTTTCTTGAAAATCTTGCATTGTAATGCAGATGTGATCAGTGGCTCCTGAGTCCACACACCATGACGTGGTAGAAATAGTCGCTAAACACGTTTCAACGACAAGTGAAAGTGAGTTATCCAGCTTGTTTTTCTGCTTGGCTAAGAAAACTGGACAATGTGTCATCCAATGGCCTGACATCTTGCAATGAATACACCTGTCGTTAGGCTTTTCCATGCCTCCAGTTAGAGCTACAACTTTCTTAGCATTGTGAGTCTTTTTCTTCTTCTTTTCACCTTTCGGTTTAGAAGTAGAACCTTTCTCAATAAAGTTATGACCCTCAAATTTATATTGACTCATAATAGTGCTAAGGGAGGTAACATAAGACATATTGAATCTAAGATTGAAAAAATTACAATAGATCAACAAAACAGTCATATAAACATTGAATAATTAAATTCAAACTCATCATATACATATATATTCATGCATCTCAAATAGCCAATCGATGGGATTGGAGAACTACTCATGCAATACACATATATGATGACCGATTATTCACTTCATGAACTTTTACAGACCTAACTCAGATGGAGAGTCTACTGTTAGTTTAAGTCAAGTGAAAATCAAAACCCTAGTTACATTGATCCAATCATATATTACTCAATTAAGGAGAGTTAATACAGATTATCAAACTAGTAATTAAATACGTAGTGACTTGTATTAAATTTATCCGATATGGAGGAAGGTATAAGCCAGCACATAAATTTAATACTTCATTACTATTTAATCTTGGTATTTATGGGAATGAACCTTTTGATCACCAAACAATTTTTTTTGTTTCAAATTTATGTACTCTAAAATTTTCCAAAAAAATTGCACCAAATTCTACAGTTCATTCAATATACCATCTCACACACATATGTATACACATATATAATAACCGATTATTTACTCCATTAACTTTCACAGATCTAGCTCAGATTGAGAGTATATTGTTAGTTTAAGTCAAGTGAAAATCAAAACCCTAGTTACACTGATCCAATCATGTATCACTCAGTTAGGAGAGTTAATACAGATTATCAAACTAGCAATTAAATACGTATTGACTTGTATTAAATTCATCCGATATAGAGGAAGGTCTAAGACAACACATAAACTTAATACTTCAATACTATTTAATCTAGGTGATCATGCGAACGAACTTTTATGACCAATTGAATTTTTCTCTCTACAATTTTTTCATACAAAAATTTTTTCCAGAAAAAAATCACATCAATATCTCCATACCATCTCATGCATCATACACATAATGAAAATGGTGACATGTTGAGAACAATATTGCAATAATCCATTGAATATTATATTGTACTAAAACATGCTTTTATTAATTCAAAACTTTTCAGAATTAATTTCTTCAAGAATCATGGGACACCGTCGACATTTATGTGAAACAGAAAAATACACCCAACAGTTGATTTTTCCTCTTGTTTTCGAAATTCAAATTTCTTTGGATTCAATAATATAAAATTAAAGAACTCCCAATTAAAATTAGAATATTACAACAATTATTAGGAAAAAATTATTCACTGTTGCCATCTATTCTCACGCATAATTGAACATACATTTATTACTTATTATCTATTTAGATGTAAGCGTGGCTCATGATGCCAATTGTTGGAAAACAGTACACGCAGCGAAAACATTTCAGGAACTTACTGCTTACATGAATAATAGACAATAAATACCAACACGTAGTACACATCAAGTATGCTGAAAATTAACCAAGAATTACCTCTTGAAGTGTGAACAAATATCTTGAAGCAAGTCCAACTTCAGTTCTACGGTCCTCTCCAGTGATCCCAAATTCACAGCCGAACTCTCTCAATACTTGGGTGTGCAAGTATTGTTTAGAAAACTAATTGTGTGTCTTTTTCTAGGTTGGAAGAACCCCTATTTATAAAAGAACTCTCCCAATTCAAAAGGGAGAGCCAAAAAAAGAAAACATGTGCTTCTTCCAAATTGAAAAAAAAACATACGTATGTTTTTCTTTTGCAACTAGAAAACACATTTGTTTTTCCTTTTTTTTTGTTTTATTTCTTTTCCCCTAGAAAATAGGATTCTGAGTTCTAGTTAAATATGAGCATTGTAGGGATCACAAAATTAATTACTGAGGCTCCCTATTATGGAAATAATTTAAAATATTAATTTAAATTATTTTTACCATAACAAATTACAAATCATTCTACTAGAAATTCGTAATTGCACTCCTCCATTTATATTTCATAATTCTCTATTAAACACTTATGTAATTTCCCATGTTAATATTACAGATACTAATCAATAAATTAAATTACTGACAAATTTAATTAATGATTAATTTTCTTTAGAGCAATACTTAACTTATTTCATATGTCGGATTCATAAATCCACCGGCCGGGTTTACACAAGAAAACTTATAAGCTTCTCATAAAAGGCGTATCATCAATCTCTATACCGAGACATGGATTCCATCAACTAACTTATTATTTCACCAATATATATTATTATCATCCAATCTATCAGGCATGTTGACCCATCTCAGGATCTCGCCTTTTAATAAATCAAAACGATAATTAATATATACAGCTCATAATAGTTATATCAAGATTGAGAATATAAGTACATTTAATAGTTTAGAGAATATGTTTTTATCAGTCAGTCTAAAACATCTATCTCTACTCGGTCATGTTCAATACATACAAAATGCACCAGCACGAGAAGTTAGAACTATACCATTCTCGTAATCAAGATAAATTACTTTTAATCTCGTTCTACAATCATTCTGATGGTTTGTCCAAATTTCCATCTACGATTGTGAACTATAACTTTAACTTATAAGAACCGATGATTTAATCTTCTGTGTATAAGCTTAAACTCTATACACCAAATCATCTACTATATAAGTTGAGGACACATATATGACGAAATGATCTATTTAATGTAACATTTTATTGAATTAAATAAATAAATAATCATTCAATAAATAATACTATATCAAAACCGCATGATTAATAGTATATCCTAACATAATATTACTCGAAGGAGTTGAACTAATTTCATTTGATAATTAAATAAATTGGCCTTTGATTGGCACAGATCCTGCTTCTCTTATTTATTTTTTTTGGTTTCTCACTCGGTGTCTGATGTCCACATTGGAGCCGCAACTAATTTCGATTGCACACTGCAGGGACCATTTTGGGAATGGCGTTTCTAACAGGATTTTCTCCATATTCAGAGCTTGAACTCGAGACCTCTAATCAAAGATGAACCAATTTTTCCACTGCACCACTGCCCATATTGGTTTGCTTCTCTTAGGTGGATTGGTTTGGATGTTCAAGAAGGGGTGAAGTCAAACAGAAAACGAGACCAATGTATTTTTTTAATTTTATGTATTTTACCTATTTTTTATTTTGGAGATTCATGTAGATTTAGCGAAAAATAATACGCGATGAAAAAAATATCTATATATGTAATATTTATTATTACTTGAGAATATATTAGTTATGTTAGCACTTCTAATTGCCCTACGTCCCATGTTTTTAGGGAGTTGTTTAGTTTTTCAGAACTTTATGTCATTAGAAAATATAAAGAACTTATTTTATTATTATTTTCATTTTATATAATATTGATATAAGACGAGCTTATGAAGTAATATGGTCAAGAAGATTCAATTATCGTGGACGTGAGTAAAATAACTCTAGTGTATATGTCACTTGAGTATAGCTTTCATAATAGTCATCATAATTTTTTTTGAAGAAAATGTTAATTTACGAGCATATGGTTTTACTAGATCAAACACTAATTAAAGTGAGAATACTTGCAGCGTATTAACATAACGATTAGCAAATGAGTATATTAAAAATTTATGTTTTGTATTTATTGATTTGTTGTAAATATGAAATGCTGATATGTTTTGGGTTATTCACACAAATGTCCATATGTTATCCATTTAAGTCTTTCAGCTTTTCTGACAGCTTTCAATAGGAGTATTCTATTTGTTGTATTGTTCGAATGGGGTCTTTAATAATCGTGTCTCTTTTTTCTTTCCAAAAATCAGGTGATTCTTTGTCCAATTGAAATATTTTCTCTACAATTTCACCCTTGAATCGAATAACCGATCGCGCTTCTTCGACTAGCCTAGAGCCAAGAGCTTCTCCTCTTCCTCCTAAGTGAACAAGAATCAGTTGCTCTGCTTCGGAGAGAGGTATAGGTTGGAGGTCTACTCATTCCCTCGGATCCGGTTTGGGGTGATGTTTAATTTTTGCTTTTTAAATTTGTGATCTTTAATTTTTAGCATTTTAAATAACAAATAAATGAATACCCCTGACATCGAAACACTAAATAACTTTTCGCAAGGCTTTCCACATGTTATGCCGTAAAAGACATAACAAGTTTTGCCCCCTGACATCAAACATAATATCCCACAAATTATGCAGTAAGGCAAGATAAGTTATGTTGTATGTTGGGAAGGCATAATGCATTTCAAAAAAAAAAAAAACACGTAGGCCCACATTATACTCTGCCATCCTATATTACTTATCGATTTTTCCCCTCAAAAAAGGATAAATAATATGTCCCGTCCAAAAGACATAACTTCAATTTCTGAACACTATAATAAATTCTAAAAAATATTGTACAGCTTATGTTGCATAACTTAATTTCTATTGAACTTATGTTAGACGAGACAAAAGTTCTCTAAACTTATGCTCGAGGGAATTAGGCCCAGATAAATGAGTACTTTGATCAATAAATTTTTATTAAATGAGCTATAAAGATAAAAATTAAAGACCATCAAATTTAAAGGAAAAAATTAAAAATCACCTCAAAACAAGGACAATTCGTGCAAAGACTTCGTAAGATTTTGACTAGAATTATAAAGGATGCAATTTTTGGTGGACTAAAACTATTGGTTGCAGATATGGGCCTTCTACTAAAGATTTGGGCCTTTCCATCTACGATTTCTTTCTCTTGACTACGTACTTGTTCTTACAAGGGAAAGTTACATGATATAGCAAGAGAAAATTTTCATAAAGCACACTATTATAGGTGCTAATTAGAGTTTGAGCGGGTTAAAATAGGTCAAGATAATAAATAGGTCAAGACCCAACTCGACTTAAATTTGCTTAGACCAAAATGGATTGGGTCAAAATGGGTTAAGTAACGGGTTAGTAACCAGGAAATTACATGGAGTGTCTTCAAAAGTGAGTGGTCTTCAATTTATGCCCTTCATAAGAAAAGTCTTTAAAAAATACTCTTCCTTCCTTTTTATGTATAGAACATATACATTTTTGCCCCTCTACACCTAACTCTACATGTTCATTTGTCTCTCAACTTTTAATTTTCATTTTTCTTTTTTCTTTTCTTTTTAATTTTTTATCTTTTTTCTTTTTTCTCAATTTTTTTTAATTCTCGTTATCTTTTTTCTCAACCTTTTTTTTTTCTCTTAACTTTTTTTTTTGTTTTTTTTTTTCTCAACTTTATTTTTTTTCTCTTTTTTCTTTTTTTTCTCAACTTTTATTTTTTTCGCTTTTTTTTTTAATCTTTATTTTTTTCTTTTCTCTTTTATTCTTCTCTTTTTTTCTTAACCTCTATTATTTTTTTCTAATGAACAAAAAAAGTTGGATAATCCACAAAGAAGATCTTTTTTCTTTGAAATCGAAGTAAACTTAAGAGCGTGCTTTGTTGTTTGGAAGTCCTTTGGAACAAGTCTTGCCTCTAAGACAAATGTTATAGAACATCTCATAAATCAAGACACAATGAGGTAGTGTCAAGCCTTGCTCGTGGGGCATAACTTGTTGTTTGAAAAATTCTTGAGCTAAGTCTTACCTCTAAGGCAAGAGTTATAGAGCATCTCATAAATTAAGACACAATGAAGTAGTGTTAACTCTTGCCCATGGGGCATAACTTATTTTTGGGAGGCCCTTGGGCTAAGTCTTGCCTCTAAGGCAAACGTTATAGAGCATCTCATGATCAAGACATAATGTGCTAGTGTCAACTCTTGCCAATGAGGCATAACTTGTTGTTTGAAAGTCTTTGAGCTAAGTTTTGCCTCTAAGGCAAGAGTTATAGAGCATTGCATAAATCAAGACACAATGTGGTAATGTCAACTCTTGCCCATGGGGAGTAATTTGTTATTTGGAAGTTCTTGGGCTAAGTCTTGCCTCTTAGGCAAGCGCTATAGAGCATCCCATAAATCAAGCACAATATGATAGTGTCAACTCTTGCCCATGGAGCGTAACTTGTTGTTTGAAAGTCCTTGGGCTAAGTCTTGTCTCTAAGACAAGAGTTATAGAATGTCTCATAAATCAAGACACAATGAGGTAGTGTCAAGTCTTGCTCGTGGGGCATAACTTGTTGTTTGAAAATCCTTGAGCTAAGTCTTGCCTCTAAAGGCAAGAGTTATAGAGTATCTCATAAATTTAGACATAATGAAGTAGTGTGAACTCTTGCCCATGGAGCGTAACTTGTATTTTTTGAGAGGTCCTTGGGCTAAGTCTTGCCTCTGAGGCAAGTGTTATAAAACATCTCATAAATCAAGACACAATATACTAGTGTAAGTCTTGCTCATGGGCGTAATTTGTTGTTTGGAAGTCTTTGGGCTAAGTCTTGCCTCTAAAGCAAGAGTTATAGAACATCTCATAAAAAATAAAGGTCGAAAAAAATGATTAAAAAAGAGAAAAGAAAAATTAAAAATAAAATAAAAAATAAAAAAATAGAAGTTGAGAGAGAGAAAAAAACGAAGAAAAAAAAACAACAAAGTAAAGGTTGAGAAAAATAAAAAAATAAAAAATAAATGCGAAAAAATAGAATTGAGAGGAGAGAAAAAAATAGAATTAAAAAAATAAAGATTGAGAAAAAAGAAAAAAACGTAGAAGAAAGAATAAAACAAAAAATAAAAGAAAAATAAAGGTTGAGAAAAAAAGAAAAAAAAAAAAAGAAAAAAAAAGAAAAAAGAAAAAATAGAAATAAAAAAAAGAAAAAAGAGAAAAAGAAATATATATAAAAGTTGAGAGACAAATGAGCATTGAGAGTTATTTAAAAATATTTGAGGTGTAGAGGGGCAAAAAAGTAGTTGCTCTATACATAAAAACAAAGAAGACTATTTTTGTAAGACCATTTTTATGGGGGGCAAAAATGCAAAGCCACTCCCTTTAAAGGACATTTGTGTAATTGTCCCGTTAGTAACGGGTCATAACTCAACCCACCCAATTTTTACTAAGTTTTAATTACCTTATTTGTTATTTTATAAGTTTTTAATACCTAATAAAATTATTATTTTTCTTTATTATAACTATATATAACATATTAAAAAAAAAAAATTAACAAGATTTCTTAAAAGTCAATTTGGGTTACATATCAACCCAATTTTAAATGGGTTGAAATGGGTTAAGCTAACCGATGGGCGGGTCAATAACCAACCCAAGCCAAACGGATTGGGCGGGTTGGGTTTGATTTTGCCACCCCTAGTGCTAATTACTCAATGATACAGCCTGTATGTATCGAATACAAGTAATACAATATGTTTGTATTAGATTGTATTCATCGATATACAATCTAAATCTAGCATCTCTTTTCTCTCTCAAATCTCGCTCTCCTCTCTCTCTCTCTCTCTCTCTCCCAATCTCACTCGCCTGTCTCCTCTCTATCAGACTATATCATTGTATTTCGTCAAATACAACCTGTATTTCATCGAATACAACTTGAATTTCGTCGAATACATATTGTATTCGATGTAATTCGTCATCTCTCCCCCTCTCTTTCCCAAATCTCGTTTGCCTCTCTCCCTCCTCTCCCAATCTCGCTCGCCTCTATCCTCTATAAATTTGTAGCTATGAGTTATAAAATACCCAAATTATAACTATAAATCTCTAATTATGATTTAATGATAGTCATTTTTGAAATTTCCTCTATTTACAATAACATGAAAATGAAATGTCCATTATGATTTATGTCAAATCACTTTATCTAAAAAATTAGGGGATTAGAGCACTTTTATTCATTAAATTCCAACATGTCCTCGTCAACTATGATTCATCATATTTTTTAATTTTTTGGACAAATTTTCATTGATAGACGATAGTGATAAATAACAATTGAAAGAAACCTTTATACCTGCATTATCACTATATCATGTTGTATGAATGAATCGTGTCGTTCAATAACTTTACCGTTTTAATGAGCCTATTATTAAATTAAACTTGTATGCGTTCGATCAATAATACGAGCTTTTTGAATAAAATTAGGGGTGTGTTTGGTATGGTAGAAAATATTTTTAAATTTTTTTATATTTGATTGGCCAAAATATTTTAAAGATATTTTCTTTAAAAAGACATTCCTTAAAAATAAGGAAAATAACTTCCTTAATCAAAGTAGGGATGACAAGTTACATAAGTGGCATTGTAAGTTCATATCTCTTCTCCACCCACCCAAACACCCCCACCCTTCCCTTTGACCATTCCAACCCCCTCCACCCTCGAACCCCCGTTCCCCACCAGACACCACATCCCCCACCCTCATAGTGTTTTGTTAGATAACATACAAATACAATTGAGATAATATTTTTCATTATCTACCAAACATTAGAAAATAAGTAAGAAATTCACTTGCTCTTCAAGAAAATATTTTCTAAATAAATATCTTCCATAAAAGATATTTTTCTTCGTACCAAACACACCCTAAATGTTTGTGAAATTGTTATCGGGATTCAATTGTCAGCGTACAATTAATCGAAATAACAAAATTAATAAAGGTCATTCAAAGGAATTTTTGAAAGAACTCACGAAAATAATTTCTATCATACTTAATATTTTGTCAGATTAATATAAAAAGATCCCAAAATGAAGAAATATTGAATATCTATTTATTAGTAAAAAATCTTCTTTCTTCAGGAACTTTCTTTTGTCACTTCCGTCCAAGTTGGATCACTCTGGAATCTGAATAGAGGGGATGAAGTGTTGCTACGTTTATCTGAGTTCAGTATTTTTAACGCATCATGTAAATTTATTTGTGTAAAAATTTCATTAAAACTATGATAAATAATCAATTTGCCCTCATAACTTAAAAAAATACGACAGAGTTCAACAATAATTTTTTTTTAAATTAAACTCGTATAAATTAAATTTTGGATCCGTCTCTTATTCCAATTCATCAGTCATATCGAATCTGTTGCTCCTATCGTGGCATCTTTGTATTCGCTCTATCTACCATCAATTGGATCACTCCACTTCACATGCAAACTAGTTTAGATAACGCTTTTGGGCCCCACTTTTTAGCTGACGTGTCATGCCACCTCAGATAAACCCATACACAAAAATGCCACGTCACACCTTAAAGGTAATTGCCAATTGCCACTTTTTGTCTTTCTAGTAGAAAAGTAGATAACAAGAAGAACTTCATGAAAAGTACATCAAGAGAAGTTCAAAGCCACTGCTGATGAATGATAGGATACATATTCTTGTGACTCTCAAAAATCCCCTTTTTTTTATCTCTCTTTTTCACAAAACATTTTTCTAATTTTCTTGCTGATTCAAGAAAGTTGACTTCTTGCAGACATTAATCACAGGTTCATTTACTTTAATTTAAATTAATTTCTTTCTGCAGTTCTAGTTTTTGATTTTCCTAGTTAATTCTGTGATTAGTAGGATTTTGGGTGTCTAGGCAATAATTGTGTTGGGAAATTGCATTCAAGAAAACAATTGATGCTATTGCTAAGTTATGTTGCTCGGACTGTTCAAAAATATGGCTTGGTGCGTGTTGGATCCTCCAAAAGTAGAGCATTTTTGGAGGATCCGACGCAGGGCGGCAACATTTTCGGAGAGTCTCAGCAACATAGCTACTAAGTACTACTGGGTTGGTTAAAATATAATGGAATTTCAGGTGTCTAGGCAATAATTGTGTTAGGAAATTGCTATTCAAGAAACAATTGATGCTACTACTAAGCTATGTTGCTCAGACTGTTAAAAAATATGGCTTGGTGCCTGTTGGATCCTCCAAAAAGTAGAGATTTTTGGAGGATCCGACACGGGGCGGCAACATTTTCAGAGACTCCGACCAACATAGCTATTAAGTACTACTGGTTTGGTTAACATATAATGGAATTTTGTTCTTGCTTTCAATGCTTTACTAGTGCTTCTTGTGATTTTCATTGTGGAGTTTTTGATTTTTTTTGAATGTTTATTAGGATAGTAACTTACTGGAGAGCTATCTTGCTCGGACTCTATGAAAATGTTGTCGGGTGCATGTGGGATCCTCCAAAAGGTAGTGTATTTTTGGAGGATCCCACACGGGTGCTGCAACATATTTCGAGAGTCTAAGCAACATAGCTGGAGAGTGAATAGTTTGATTATGTATAAAGGGGTTTCTGATTTGGGCTTTGTGAAAGTGTAAATTGCCTAATTGTGCATAATGTGGCGTTCCACTACCAGATTTTGGTAAAGTGAATTAGGTACAAATTCCTAGGAGTTTGGTACAAGTAGATATTAGGGATTTCCATTCATCACTGAGAATATTTAGTTGATAAGAACAGAAAACTATTCCAACATTTAGCTTATGTTCTTGAACTGATTTCTTCCTGCAATTTCTTGATAAAGATCTAGCATAGAGGCGGATCCAGGATTTATATTTAGTGGATTCAACTTTTAAGATTGTTAGTATTGTACTCATTGTAATGTTACATAGTGGGTTCAGATCTTATATTTCTTGATATTCTAGTAGGTTTTTTACATACATACATATATACTGTGTCAAAAGCTATGAATTCAAATGAACTCGTAGCCGAAAGGCTACATCTGCCCCTGATCTTGCATAAAAGTACCGTACTATGAACTGAAATTTATCCATTTTACTTTTGGTGGTTTTAGAAGAAATATTCCTAAAACTATATTGTGGCTTAGATGTGCAGAACAACTATTTTGAGGGTCGTTCGAATTTGTAAAGATGGAAATGGAGAAAACATGTGAATTTTGCATGTTATTGAAGCCAGTGGTGTATTGTGAAGCTGATGCAGCACACCTTTGTCTTTCCTGTGATGCTAAGGTTCATTCAGCTAATGCCCTCTCTAACCGGCATCCTCGTACTCTTGTTTGTGAGCCCTGTGGACACAACCTGGCTTATATTCGATGTTCAGATCATCAAATGTTCATGTGTCGTGACTGTGACCGCTGCCATCATGATCTCTCTTCTCAACACCAGAGAAAAGTGATCACTAGTTATATGGGGTCTCCTTCTGCCAAGGATTTGGCAGCATTGTGGGGTTTTGGCTTGAAAGATTTGGAAAATACCACTCCACCGGATCAGTTCATTTCAATGTCGAATGGCAAAGTAAATGGAGCCAAGGTCACTCCAAAATTTGTTAAACGGTCTCACTCGTCAGCTGGAGGATCTTCTTCAGCTTCTGAACTTGACTTCGCAGGTCCTGTTGTCTCTGCAGAATCAGAAGTGGGATCAACTAGTAACTACACTAAGGTTAGATTACACTCCCTCCGTTTCAGTTTGTTTGTCTGGTTTAGACACGGAGTTTAAGAAAGTAAAGAAGACTTGTGAATCTTGTGGTCTTAAACTAAAGATATGTTTTATGTACCAAAATGCCCATTAATCTTGTGGTCTTAAACATGCCACGTGGAAAGTAAGAAGTAAAAAGTTGCTAGAAAAGGAAAGAGACATTCTCTTTGAAACGGACTAAAAAGAGAAGTCAGACAAACAAATTGAAAAGGAGGGAGTAGTAACCAAATGCTTAGTTAAGCAACTTATTCCTGAAATCCTGACTTGGCATGTTGGAGAATTTATCATTTTTAAAAAAATTTCAACTACAATATCTGATAGAAAGTTGATGATTTCCGATGAAGTGCTTCCCGGAATGGTTCTGATACTAGTATCTCTACATGACGGGGTGAGTCAAGCATGTGATAGGTACTTGTTTAGAGATGTGTTCACATCTTGGCTCAGTCATGCAGATATGGTTGAGATGGATTACTGTTTGAAATAGGGATATGAATTTAATTTTGCCATTTCTTCATCTGCGAATTGTTAACCAACCCATTCGTATACTCTATGTGGCCGAACATTTCTTACACACGTGAGTTGTTGTACAAGGTATCAAACTTATGAATCTATTTTCTTGTGATTTTGTGGTTCGTTTTTTTAATCTAGAAAGAGTACTATAAATAGGCTAATAATTCACTTTGGATCAAGAAATGCAGAATACTGTTTCCTTATATCTAAATTGGCCAAATTCGAAATCAAGTGTCTCCTTTCTAATGAGAACGAATATGTTGCCTAGTTTAATGATAAAAGGGGTGATTTTAAGCAGTTAGTCTAATTGATAATGGTTATGCTATATGGTCTCTCTTAAGGGGTCAATCCTTATATATACTGTAGATTGTAGCAACAAATCACCTTACCGTATAACTCCTTAAACTCTTGTCTCTGTTATTGTATCATGTTCAGTGATTGTAAAAGATGAATAGCTAATGGTTTATGGCCAAATTAGATAGTAAAGTCCCCCTACTTTCTTCTTAATTTTCTTGCAATCATGGTATGAGGTATATCAGGTTCTTTATTATGTTTTTTCCAAATCATCTATGACATACTAACCTCTGGTCACTTGCTTCATTGCTTTAGGCGTTATGCTTGCATAGACGGCGGGAGAATACCTCTCTCATTCTACAGCAGATTCTTGACTTGGAAAGACTTCAGCTGACTGAGGGCAGTAACAATTTTAAAAGTGGAGAAAGTCAAAATAATGTTTCTTCATTGAAAAATTGTACATCATGGAATATGCATAACAAATTTGATCGCTTGCAGAGTGCACTTGATCTTGGCCCTGAACTTCAGGATTGGGGCAGTACTCATGAAAGTCCAGTTGCTGAATCTTTTCCATTACCATTGCCAGATGGAGATTCGTTCTGGGAATGTAAAAGTCCGGTTCAGAGTAGTCAGGTCTGTTGCTACTCTCTGTCATTCTTTTCCTTATCCCACTTTACATGTTCAAGGTTTTATTTGCATGTTTCATGAAACACCCGTAGCTGATAGCAAACCATGCCCTCACTCCAAATCGGAGAAGTAACAAGAATATCTAAAAGCTTCCTGAGGTAAGGATGGAGGGAAAAGGAAAAGATTTCTTCCTAAGAAAGCATTGCCAGATAATTTGTTTAAATTAGATGCTTCCCTAGAGAGTCGTAGTATTGCTCCTGTAGTTTACTATCCATTGTTTCTTGTAGTTTCTGTTGTTACTATCTGTTTTTTTTACTATTATCTGCTGTTTCTTATACTTCTATTACTTCTTTTTGGGACTGTTTTGGACTATTTTTCCTTAAGCCGAGAGTCTATATGAAACAACCTCCCTACCTCTGAGGTAGGGGTAAGGTCTGCGTACACTCTTCCCTCCCTACCCTCCCTACACCGCACTTTGTGAGACTATACTGGGTATGTTGCAATTAAAAAATAAAAAATAAAGATAATATTTTTGTCTCCGGAAGACGTTGTAGCATAAAGTTATCAAAGTTGACAGAAACAAGCATGCACGTGCAAATTTGAAAGTAAGGTACAGTTGGTTCCCACATAGGTAACATTTTCACCCTTCTGATCATGTAACTAGGCTAATATTCATCTTCTTCCAGTTTTCAAGCTGAAGTTGTCATTCTCCGTTGTTTCCTGGAATGTTTAAGTCCTACCTGGTATAGTTGCCAGCAAAGTTTTTGCTGCATATATGATTGCTATCTGCAGTTAACTCTCCTCGTGCTTCTTTATCTTTTTCCGTCTGTTTTGTTCATGTTGGCAATTTTTCAGAAGAGATGTAAGGAATACTGTTATACCGGCATTCTCTCTTTCAATTATGCTCAACCACAGCAAATATAAAAAGATGTCAGATTATTGGAAGATTTAAGTTTAACACAGGAAAATGCCTATACTATTCCGTAGCACAAGTAAAACTTCTTTTTTCCTAGTTTAGTCGACCAATTTCCATTTTATTTTGTTCTATTTACTTGACTCCTTTCCCTAAATATGTAGCTTTAAGTCTCAAGTAATTCCAAGTGACATAAAATTACTATAAGCACATACTTTGGCCTTGATATATTGTATATCAAATTACTGAAATTTCATTAGTTACAAGTAACATTAAAAAATATAGGCTGAAATTTAGTAGTATGAGTTTATTTATAAAGTATTAGCTTGATCATTATATGAATTCTGCAGCTTTGGCCTCAAAATCTGCAAGACTTAGGAGCTTATGCTGAACTAGAATGTTTCGATAATTCCAATATGCCTGATGTTGATTTGACCTTCCAAAACTTTGAAGAACTCTTCGGTGAGGAGCAGGATCTGAACAACACGCTGCTTGAGGAGGATATGACATGCTCATCTATGGAGAATGATTCATCGATCGATAGATCAGATTACAGCTATGTCAAGAGGGTTGAGGTCTGCATAATTTTGCCTTAGAATGTTATGCTTACAGTATCTCGAGTATTATTTTGTTCTCAGTTGAGGTAACACATCGGGTTCTCTTGTAAATCATCCACATGGAACTCAAATGTCCCGTTTAAAGTTTCGTCATTCTTTCATCATCAGATATTGTTCTATGTCAAATGGTAGATTATTTTAGCTTTTGACAACAAGTTTGTGTATCTATGGGACAATCTAATGTTTTTTATATTGGAGACTTGTAAATCTTGAGTCACATTTATCATCTGTTTTAGCTTGCAAATGTTGTGAAATTTTAATCATGTTATTAGAAGTTTCTTTTACTGATGACAGGACATATCAACAGCTTCATTGGTCCGTACTGGACAGTCAACTCACTTTGGCCAAGGCCACGGTGAGCACATTCCCACGATCAAAGATTGCCCTCCGCCAATAAGAACAAACTTTTCGTCGTTGTCCTTCTCAGCATCAAGGCTGAGCAGTGAAAGCAGTGGTAATGACTACGTGGATTTACCTGCTGCCAATGACCAGGAGGTTTCATGTAATTCACAGTTGGGCGGTAAAGAGAATCTATTAGCAGTCCACAAAGAAAAAAAGAAGGCTAGGCTGTAAGTACAAGTCTCTTTCTTGGCGTTATAATAGTCCATACATGACTAGTCATTCTCCATTTATTTGATGTTAAATATGTCCATTTGTTGTTTGGTAGTTCTGTTATTGTGTGTTTTAGTTCTGTATTCAGGTATGAGAAACAAGCTCGGAATACACCTCGAAGAGCTAGGACTAACTTAAAAAAGCAGCCGATAAGAGGGCAGGTCCTAAAGGCGCACTGTTATGAATCGGATGCACTTAATATGTCTCGAAGCTTTTAGAAGTTTCCCTGGTTGAATGTGTGAGACTTGTGTACATACCATCAAGTATCACTCAGTAACTCGACAATCTTTCCAAAAATTTGTTGTATGTCACTTCTGTTAATTCTTTCATCTTTACCTTGTGTAGAGCCTAATTTTGTATTCTAACAGAAAATGGGATAGATTTTATCCTGGCTTTATGTTTGTGATCATCATTCTCTTAAAGACATCTTGCAAAGTAATTACTTTCATTTCCCTTCTTTCTCTTATGCTCTTTAGAAGCAACAAAATGGAGACAAAAGTGATCAAGCAAGATCTTGTTTTCTAGGTAGTACTTAGCAGAAAAGTTCTTTTCCTTTCTCCTGTTTCTTTCTATGCCTATTCCCTCAGTCATTTGATTATAATGTGTTAATTTTCATTCCAAAATCAAAATTGGCAAGTTATGAGTTATGTCTCTCCTCCAGACTTCTTTTTCTCCCTGCCCATTCAGCAGGTGCGCACTTGGCGCTTACTCTCTTCTCATTTTTCATTGGACGGTTTGGACAAACTCCTGCCATTCTTACCCAACTAAAATAAAAAGGACTGTACCACATTGAGGATTATTTTTGTGATTGTAAAGGGATTGTGAATTGTACCCAACTTGACAGCATAGATCTGTGATACAACAACAAAAATATAACAGAAGAAACAGGTTCCAAAGTACTGCAAAACTAAGGAACCTGGTTCTTTGATAAGTAGGGTACTTGCAAAATTCAATCTTGAATGTTGGTGATGAGCTGAAAAAGAATTAAAAGACTGATAAAGAACCTAGTTCCATAATTATCAATTCTATGATATATGTGAACGGATAAATCAAGAAGTGTGATGATAAAGATCTTACTATTGGTGTTTGATTGACAAGAACAAAATTAGGTTCAAGGACAAGACAGGGGCGGCTCAACAAATTTGGTGGTCTAAAGCCAAACTTAAATACCAGGCCTTAATTTTTTTCTTAAAATAACCATGAAAACTTATGTCCCCCACCTTCCTCCCCGCCCATATGTAAATATACTATGCAAAGTCAATGCTTACTTGGATGAAAGAAAAAACGTAAAAGCAAAATCTTCTTGTAAGAAGGAAAAAATGGAAAGGCATAATTTGCATCATTTATTTCTAATCAAATGTAAATTATGGAAAAAAAAAATATTCAAGTTAATGTTAGGATCTAAATATTCTTATTATTTAAAAAATATCAACAGTAATATCATTCATAATTTCAAAAGTTTTCTTTCTTATTATACTTGCTTCATCCCAAAATAGTTTCATTTTAAAGAGTCAAACTGAATATACTTGAAAATTTGTAATTTATAGTGTTCTTCGTATAGTTTATGAATATTTAACGTTTTATTTTAGTATATTGAATTAATCTAATCTAATTTAGCTTCAAAAAGTTAATTAAATTGACTATCGAAAAGTGAAACGTACTAATTATTTTGAAACGGAAAGAGTAAATATTTTGTAGTTGCTACACTATACTTTTCTTTTTTAAAAAAATAAAAATAAATATACATACTATTATTAAAAATAGGGCCCCCAAAGTTGGGAGCCTAAAGCAATGGCTTTGGAGGCTTCACCCTCCCGCCGGCCCTGGGACCAGACTGATTATTAAGGAGGTAGGGGGGAGTAAAAGATGTCATTGTTTCCTTTAACAAAATACTTTAGGAGCTAGCTTAGAAAATCTTCCTCCTTACCAAAAGAAGCTATTTTTGAGCCACCTTTTGAATATCAAAATCATATTAAGGGTCTGTTTGGAAAGCCACCTGGTAATTGAAATTGGTGTAATTACTAGGGTAGTAATTACCAGCCTAGTAATATCACAGCCTAGTAATTACAACGATCATGTTTGGTTGCCACAATGTAATTACAATGTAATTACTTGTAATTACAAGTTACTGTTTGGTTGCACAAGTGTAATCACATAATTATATTAAAATTTTAAAATAAAACTAATTATCAAAGGCTAAAAATTTATACTAAATAAATAAGGGCTTTTATAAATGATATTAAATTAAATATTTAATATATATATATATATATATATATATTGTCTGTTAACATATATTAATTAATAAATATATATTCTTAACTAATATTATAAAAAATAATTAATTTATAATTTTTAAATTAGTATATTTTAATTAAATTAATCATAAAAACTTAAATTACATGATTTTTAAGAACATCATGAAATGCATGTTTAACAAAAAAGATTAATATTATAAATATAATGTCATAAAATTATTAAAATATTTGACAAAAAGATAATCTATCAATTTTAACAAAAAAATGAATGGCTTGCAATGTGAAATATCAAGCCAATACTAGTAAAACAAATAAAGTGGAACTGAAAATATAACATAAGTTCAAAATTCAAAACAAAGAAGTTAACATAATACACTTATGTCAAATTTCAATATGACGTATCTAAATATGATTCAAAAGAAAAGAAAAACTTAAGTATATAACCTTATTCAACAATGAATTCTACTTTTATTTAAAAATTAGAATACTAACTAAATTATGCTAAATGAAAAAAATAAACATAAAATATATATATAATAGATAATACGAACAATTACATGAAATCACAAGAAGTAAATGTTTGAAAATGAGAAGGAAATGAAACATAAATAATTTAACATAAAAAATGTATTTTTTAAAATTATTAGAATAATAAAATAAAAAAAGAATTTAAAATAATAGAAATAAAAAAATAAATTAAAACGAAAAAATAAAAATAGAAATAAAATGACGAAATTAGAAAGTAATCAGCTTGTAATTATTCCATGTAATTACCAGCAATTCACACCCCCCCCCCCCTTGTGAATTGGAGAGTGTAATTACCCCCTGCCAATTACACCCAATTACCTGCTGACCAAGTAATTATCTGGCTAACCAAACATGTCAGACTGTGTAATTACACCAATTACACCAAATCCAATTACCAGAGTGGCTTTCCAAACAGGCCCTAAATGTTACCATAGCAGTGTTGTAAGCTGATGTAATTGTCTATTTGAATTGGTCCTTATGGATTAAAAGGATACATAAAAAATCTTCTATTTAGACTTTGATGAGTTCTTGGGTTGGAAAATAATATTGTTATGTTCTCACAGAGGATTCAACTAAGCACTGTTGTTTTTTATGATGCAAAAGGGAAACTTTAGAGATGTTTTATTCTCAAATATGTTCAGTTTATATATCAACCCAATGTATTTATGTGTCATATGATGAATTGTAAAGAAATAGATTCTTATTATAAAGGAACCTGGTTTTATACAGAAGTCTGGATATATTGATGATGAAGAAGATACAATGTCCAGGGGCGGTGGTGTCCTGCTTGAAGTTTATTTAGAAACAACCTTTGGTGGTGTCTTCTTGGAACTTAGAGCAAAGAAGGTTGTTGCTTCAACTTCTTTTTGGCGGGTGAGGAAGAACCACCAATCTTTTCTTTTCTTTTATCATTCTGAAACTCGGGGGAGGGTCTTGGAAATTATCATCTTATGGGGCTGCTGCAGTGTGGGGGTGCGGGTGGGAGGGGTGGGGGGAGAGGCAGGTGAAACTGAATCTGTTTCATCATACTTCAGTAGTAACTTGAGGATCGCAAATTCCCGTGCGGTTGGCACTATGTTCCTATAAACGAACTGGATAATGACTTATAATCAGAATGTATTCAAGATGTATACATAATTTATAATGTATTTAATTGTGTAAGTTATATAAAAAACTATATCAAGAATAATTTTTATCGAAAAAATATCGGTGAGGGTGAAACTCAGGGGAAGGACGGTGAGGTCGACCGGTGATTAATCACCACCCATCTGGGTTACCCAAGGTACGAGCCTCACTTTAGTGGTTCCTAGGCATGTTAAAGTTTTTGGGATTTCAAAGCCGAGACTTTACCATTGGGGTTATGCTCATTAGGCAATTATCACGATCTACCTATTGTCCTCTTAGGGGAAGGCCTTTGACTCGTATGCTTCTTCCCTATGTCGATGATTCCAAAGTCCTTTGGAGTGAAGGCGGGTCTCGTGTCATGGGGAGAAGTAGGGGGAGCCTCTAAGCTTTTTGGCCAACTTCAAATAGAGAAACTCTCCCAGGAACCTCTAATCTTACGACTTCTCCTTTTCCTATTGCGGCACCAAGGCAAGGATGCTAGGCAGTCAATTTGCTGCCCTTTCGAGGATCTATCAGGAGGAGCCCAGATGCAGCAGTACCATTCTAAGTTGATTAACCTATCAAATCCTTAGAAAGATGGTGCCCTCAGGCTAACGAGTTTACTGAGTATTTTGAAAGACAGGACCAGACGTGATGGTACTGGAAGGACTTGTCGAGCGACTCCTTTTTTGTTCCTCTTTTAGGACTGTAATCCCTTTTTGCAAGAATCTTAGTAGTTTAGCCACTTAGAAGAGGTTATTGTGAATTTTGATCCCACTTCTATAAGGGATATCAATTGTAAGCCCTTTTTTGAGTCTTTTATGAAGGGAACTTATTACGAATTATTATCTTTTTGCGTGTATTATTTATTTTCAATGTTTTCTTGATTTTGCCTTCTTATTTGTGTTCCTTCATGTCACGCTCAGAGGCTACCCCCTAGACATAACCCGGTGCTTAATTATGACCCCAAACTAACTCATGGTCTGGCATAACTAAATAATTTCTGATAAAATATGAACTGTGCAGAAAACTGAAAGTATTTAAATATCTGAGATGGGAAAGAAGTCCAACCATGTCTGAATATAAAATATAACTAAGAGTATAGTGATTCTGAAAAACAACACTAACAACTCAATAGCTGAATCTAGTTCTATGTCTAAAAGCCTCTAACTGATACGAGTTGCTGGGACAAGCCCCCAGTTAACTCTAATAATCTGAAAACTGGAATATAAAAAAAACTGAAAGATGAAAGCATATCTATCATCCTCGAACTATGAGGACTCACCACTGAAGCTGCTGAGTATGGACTGAAAATCAAGCTAAGTGCGGTATGGATGCTGAGCGCCTAAATCTACATCATACAATGATGTAGCACAAAAGTATGTGTCAGTACTTTGAATGTACTGAGCATGCATGATATGTACTAAGCTAAATAATATAAAGACTGAACATGGAAATACATACTGAAGCATAAACTGAAAAATAAGTTGAATGCAGTGACCAAATACTATCATGAGTATATAGCATGCTGAACTGAATAACTGAATACAAGGTCAATGCAATATGAGTTTGATTGTGGGAGCTACTATTAACCGACATACCCCAAGATGAGCTAACTATGGCGCCAACCTGTAACTCTGGATGGACGGGTGTTCATACCTTGCCAATGGTACAAACAACTTTGACGTGGATCCACTAAACTGATGTCCGTAAGGGACGAGGGTGTACAGCCTAATCTGACAGCTGACCCCTTTCATTCCTACGGTGGCGCCGTAGTTTTGGGACTTAGAGACTTCTACTAAAGGTCATAGCCTAGTATGATAGCTGAGTCTTCATCCCTTCGTCCACTCGTTACTAAGTCTACTCCCAACTGAATGTAAAGCAATAAAAAGCAAACTGAAATACTGGATAGCTCAAATACTGAAAGTTGTCTGAGAATACAATGTACGTATACTGAAACTGATGGCATTCTAATTTTGAAGCATAATTGTCTGGATTATTTGACTAGCAAGTATAAATTATGAGTACTGAAATTAATACATGCTAGGGTTACTGAACTCTGTACAACTGACTATGCTACTTCTCCAAGAAATATGTAATGATTATCATACAAGCAATAGAATCTGAGTTGCAATGATTCCTAAGGTTTAGAAATCCTAGGTCTGAAGAAATAATATAGAACTGAAGAACTGAACTGAATCTAGGGACCCAATGGGTGAAAGGAACCCACTAGTGAAATTCTACATACCTAGATAAGAATCTATGGAGAAATCCTTGAATTTTAGCGGCTGAGCTTGATGAAGACCTCCTGCTTGTTCTTGAGAGGAACTGTCGCCTCTTTTCTCTTTTTCTTTGTAAGTGTCTGATGATTCTAGGAGAATGGGTGATTTAGGTAGTTTTTTACTAATTAACTAAGCCTAAACTAAGCAAAATGACGTAGCTTAGGCCTTAAAAGAGATAAGAAAGGTCCGGAATAGCTCTAGAAAATTTAAAAAAAAACTACTGAAATTCGCGACTCAGGTTCCACGGTCCGTGGATACTTCCATGGCCCATAGAAACCTGTCGTGGTTCCTGGGCCCTTTTGTCAAACTGCGAGTCTGAGTTCCATGACTTGGTTTCACGACCCGTGGAACCATCCACGGTTCGTGGAACCCTGTCATGGTTCTTGAGGGATTGATGACCCTCAGATCTGAGTTCTACGAGACCATTCCACGACCCGTGGATTATTTCATGACTCATAGAAATAGGTCATGGTTCATAGGGACAATTGGGTCTCAGGTCTGAATTCCACGAGTGGAATCCATGACTCGTGGATCGTTCCATGGTCCGTGGTTCTGACTCGTGGTCTTGACCCCAACTTGGCTTGTCTTTGTATGAGTTCCACGAGTCCAGTCCATGGCTCGTGGACTGTTCCACGGCTCATGGATCTGACTCGTGGAATGACTGGCACTTGAAGTTTCATTTCTTTTTGGTTTTCTAAGCTGAATCTAGGCTTGGAAGTTCTGGGGTGTTACACTTCGTTACCTCAATGCAGTTATTGCTTACAAGGATCCAAACTTAATGACCATGCTCTTTTATGGCGAGGATCTGGAACTCCATTCCTCTTCTTCCACTAGGGAGAAGGTATGGGAAAAGCTCATTCTTTCAAATGGAGATTTGATGGCTCTGAGCTAAGGTCGTGAAGTTAAGTTTGAAGTGGTGATCGGAGATAGATGTTTAACCGGTTTTCTTTTTGGGGGATCTTCTTTATCATTTATTATCAAATCAGGTGACGATGTTCCCTCATCCATTTTCGTACACAGAGTCCTTTAGGTTTCCTCAATTTTTGAGGGGGATCTCGTACATTTAATTTTCATATGTTGAGCCGCTAAGATAGGATGTCTCCTGAATATTTAGGGCGTAGCATTCAGGAAGGGTTGTCCTTTCAATCGCAATTAAGAATTTGACTTAGGTTTTAATTCTTTGGAGGTCAATAATTTCTTTTGCTACTGAGGCTATTTTTGGATACAACCTCGTTATATTGCTTATGGGTGATCATCCAAAATAATTTTATAATAGCCATTATCGTCTTAATTTACCTCCCAATCATTATCGTAAGTCCTATTTATCAGGGCTTTCATTTGGTCGACCGTCTTTAGCATTATAGAATTCCATTGAGGGTTTTGGCGTTTCATGCATGAGACATTATTAAAGAGAGAATTCTCGAGATATTGCTTAAGCCCCTGGCTCGAGAATAATCCCAACGTCATGAGTGAGTCCCTGATTCAAGACAAAGTCCCTGGGGCATTTCGAGGTTCAATCTTGACTTTCAGTTGTCAGGCTAACTTTAACTATGTATCACGAGCACGAAAGCTAACCCATATATCAGCATGTAAGAAGTCATTCTATTAACTCTTTAAATAGCGAAGGCTTGGAGTCGCGCTCAAGGTAGTCAGCTTTTATAAGTTTTAAATAAGGGCTTTTGGCTCTATTCCTGCAACTCCCAGTGCTATCATGCAAAAAAACCTTGTTAGAAGAATCCGTCTTCGGGACAGAGACTGGCACATGAGAGGGGGAAGGAGAGAGAGGTTGGAGTCTCTGGCCGAGGACATTATTGTCTCTTTCTTGGTTTCACGTTTCTACTTGTTCCACTCCTGCCAACCTTACCTAGTGTGGGTAATGGGGCATCACCTTGAATTCTCGAGGGGTTCTCCTGGGCTAACTTTTGCTTTATGCATAGCTATCCTCGAAGTGGTACCTGCAGGATTATGAGATGACTAAGCAAAACAATTCGAATGGGCCTTAAAACAGCTTAAGATTACTTTCTTTGCCTAGGGTCGATCCCCTTGTCCAGAGCAGTCCCTAACAAAAGATGGCTGGTTTGACCTAGGATAGCGTCTGTTCTGATTTGGTGCTTCTCTACCATACCTTATTTCTCAAGGTCTCTCACCCTGCGCCTTCTAGTTTATGCTGAGTCGTGATGGGTTGGATACACTTGCAAGACTCGACCCTTCAACAGAAGCACCATCATTTTCTTTTGGCCTCCGCTCTAGCCTGGTGCATATTTCAGCGAAACCAGTTTTAAGCTCTCTCTCGTACACTTTGAGTGTGTTGTTGTGAAACCCAAGATCCATATGGTTGGGTCACGATTTTCCTCAAGATCCAGCATTAGTTTTAGTGTTTTCTGAATATCTGCAACCTCTTCTCTCAATGTTACGATCTCTTGCATTGGGCCCTGAATAGACTGTTAGGAATAGAGTCGCTCCAATGCCTTCATCTTCTCCAATTCTCCTTGTTGTGTTCTTTCACTAGTTCCCTTAACAACATATAATCAAGCTAGTAGATCCAATAGAATCAGATCTACACACAACTGTTCTGGCCCACAGTGGGTGCAAACTATTTACCCTAAAAATGGTACAGTTAAATTTGTAGATGAGGCCAAGAGCACGCGCATTTAATCTAGTTTTATTTAGGACACATTACTAGTGGATCGGTTATCCAGATAGTGAAGTAATGAATAAAACAAAAGTAAAGCAAGTAAAAACTTTAAACAGTAAAAGATCTGCAGAAAGGAGCCCTTGAGGACATTCCTCGTGGGTTGGAGTTTGTCCCACGAGAGATCGATATCAACAAGAAAGCAATAAGAATACCAAAGCTTGGAGAACAAGTAAAAGTATATTGTATTATTGTATCCTGTTATAGATTATGTTACAAATGAAAGAAATCCATATTTATAGATTACAACGTAAGGCTAGTGGCCAATCAGGGTGGTTTCCCTAGAAACCTAATAGTACAATCCCTAATGAGGCGACACCAAGTGTCCTATCCATTATAGGTGTTAACCTGTATCTGTAGCCTAGGTTAGGCAGGTACCCTACACGTCTGTGCATCTGATAGCCTTATGCTTTTGTCCCCTTACCCTTTTTCTCCACTTCACTTAGTTCTATGGGAGCGAGGAGGTTCTATCAGGTGTGACTTTCTTCGGAGACGTCTTGGCAGAAGGTTCCCTTATGTTGGACCTCATAGTAAGAATGACCCGACAACCTAGTTGATAGAAGGCCCAAGTTGATAAGCCTTCAAAATATTTCCTTTTTATTTAATTCGGGACTGAATTGTATTATGTAAAACTTAGTGTACCTTGTATAAATAGCTAGTAGAACATTCTAAAAAGAAGGTTATTCAATTTTGTAATAAAAAGCCCCAAGATATTTTTCACTCTCTCTAGTTCATACGAACTATTCAATCATTTTCTTCCGCTTTACTTTGATTTTGTTGTATTGACATGGTATCAGAGTAGAGATTATGCTTCCTGGTATGATTTCCGTTTGAATGATTCTACCCTTATAGTTTTCTATTGGTGAATTTGTCTTTGTTGGACTTTCATGTAGTTCATCGAAGCTGGTTTAGTTAGTTGTTGCTGGTTTTAGGTTAGCAAATCGTTGATTTGAAAGTGTGTGCGGTGTGTATCAAAGTCATTAATAGTAGCATCTCCATAATTTGATCCTCATCAATCTAGGGTCTTTGCATCGATGATATCGATGGAGTAAAGGTCGTGTTCTTCCAGTTTTCAGAAGAAATCTGGTATATTCGTTCCTTGATTTCTCACTTTTGCATTTGTGTTTGTTTGATTTGATTTTGTCAATTTAGAGTCGAACTTTAACCAATGGATCTACTACACCTGTTGGTTCTTCTACCACTTTTGTTCCTGAACAGTCTAGTTACTTATATCTTTTGTTTTCTGATGTGCCTGGTATTTCACTTGTCCCTGTTCCTTTTTTGGGGATTGGTTTTGGAGGATGGGGAAGAAACATGGTGGTTTCTCTATCAGCTAGGAACAAAATTGCCTTTATAAATGGGAGTCAGCCCAAACCTGCTGAGGATTCACCTCAACTTAGGAAATGGAATAGGTGTAATCATATGGTTATTTTTGGAATTACTAGTTCCTTTTCCCCTAAAATAGCTGAAAGTGTTCAATATTCAGAGACTGCAGAAAGTAGTTAGGATCAACTGAATAAAAGGTATGGCACTATAAATGAAACTAAGGTTTTTGAACTTAAGAAGGAGATAGTCTATACCAGTCAGGGTTGTTTGGACATTGCATCCTATTTTAATAAGCTGAAGAGATTATGGGATGAATTAGGGTTCAGGTGCAGTAGGAATGCTAACAGATGCACTTGTGCTGTTAGAACTGCTCTTCTTCAGGAGGATGAGGAGAATAGGCTTTATCAATTTCTTATGAGTCTTAATGAGACGTATGTGAGCATTAAGGGAAACTTTCTCATGATGAACCCTCTCCCTTCATTGGACTATGTTACAGCATCCTTTTACAGGATGAAAGACAAAGGCAAGTCACTTTGCAGTCCTAATTTTCACCTGATTGAGCCTCTTTCAGTGCACATCTCAGTCCTCCTACCAAGCAATTCATGCAGAGATCCACTTTTACTCCTAACAGACCCATTCCTACTCCTAATAGTCAAATTCTGCCAAAATCCAACTTGTTGTGCAAATATTGTAAGAGACTGGGTCATTTGATTGGTAAGTGCTACAAATTACATGGCTACCCTCCTCATTTTAAGTTCACTAGAAATAATAAATCTGCAACAACTATAGAGGTTCAACCTGATAGTAGTTCTTCTGGAGTTAATGATCAAGATAGGGTTTATGAGCATTCTTCTAAGGCCTGATCTCTGGTTCTAGGTTTGACCAAGGATCAGTACAACCAATTGACCATTATGCTCCAGAACACTCAGATTTTTTATTCTCAGCCTTGTTTCATGGCTTCTGCAATCTTTGCTGGTATTCTCTCTATGTATGATAGCATAAATAGTAGTTCCAATACTTGCTTGTTAGGTAGTGTGTCCGATTGTATTTGGATTACAGATTCTGGGGCCACACACCACATGACTTACAATAAAAATCTTCTTTTTGATATCAAACCTTTAATCATTCCTTATTTAGTCAATTTACCTAATGGATACCAAGTTAAAGTGACTTGTACTGGTTCCATTAGTTTTCTTTCCTTCACCTTACACAATGTGCTTTATCTACCTTCCTTTCACTACAATCTCATTTCTGTCTGCAAGTTGATATCTCAGTTAGATTGTACAGTCAATTTTACTAAGCTTTCATGTCTGCTGCAGGCCCCTTCAATGAAGAGGCCAGTGAAAGTTGGTAAATTGGCTGATGGACTCTACAAGCTATAACTTAGTTCTAATTCTGTCGTTCGTGTTTCTACAAGTGTCTCATCTGTTTCTGCTTGTAATTCTTTTTGTTCCTGCATCTTCTTCTGTTAATTCAGACTGTTCTTCTGTTTCTCCATTACTTGATGTAATTTCAACCCCGTGTAAAAATCATACTACATCTAATAAAATGGAGATTTTATGGCATAATCGATTAGGTCACCTACTTTTTGCTAGAATGAAAGATATTTCTTACATTCCATGTGCTTTACCTCCTAAGCAATCTTTTGTTTGTTCTATATGTCCCATGGTTAGACAACTTAAACTCTTCTTCCCTGTCAGTTCCATCAAAACCACTTGCCCCTTTCAATTTGTTTATGTTGACTCTTCAGGCCCCTACAACACTCCTACATATGGTGGGTGCAAATATTTTCTCACCCTTGTTGATGATTAAACTAGAGCCACTTAGACCCACCTTATTGGGTCCAAGAGCAATGCCTTCCTTTTGTTGAAGGCTTTCTTTGCTATGGTCAAAACTCATTTTAATCCCTCAGTACAGTCTGTTAGAAGTGACAATGCTTTAGAACTAGGGTCTAGCACTTCCAACAATCAGTACTTCCTTGACCATGGGATCCTACACCAAACTTTTTGTCCTCGCACACACAACAAAATGGTGTGGTTGAGAGAAAACATAGATATCTCTTTGAGACCTCCAGAGCTTTACTCTTCCAATCCAAACTACCTCTCAGATTTTGGCATAATTGTGTTCTCACAACCACTTACTTAATCAATAGTTGGGAGACTTTACCCCCTATGAACTTTTGCATAGTCACATTCCTTCCTTCTCTCATATAAGAACCTTTGGTTGTCTTTGTTTCACTATAATTTCAAAAATCCATAGAGATAAGTTTCAGCCTAATGTTGATCCATGTGTGTTTATTGGTTATTCCTTGGGTAAAAGGGGTTATAAACTATACAACCTGCACACCAAACTCACACTTATCTCTAGGGATGCAATTTTCCATGAATCAATTTTTCCTTTTGCTCAAATTTCTTCTGTTGCTCCTGCTCCTATTCCTACTTCTCTTTCTTTCTTTCATGATCCTGATCCTTCTCCCCTTATTGTTCCCAGCTCTCCTCCTCTACCTCTTAGACCTCCTTCCATTCCTTCTGCTCTAAGGAGGTCCTCCAGATCCCATCATCCTCCTTCTCACCTTCAACCTTATGTTTGTACCTTGCCCCCTTCCTAATGTGGTTCTAGTTCTGTATCTTCTTCTTTTTAGTCTCTAGCTAACACTACTATTTTGGAACCTGCTTCTTATCATCAGGTTGCCTCTATTCCATCTTGGCAAGAGGCCATGCAAAAGAAATTTGAGGCTCTTGAAGCTAATGACACATGGTATGTGGTGCCTTTGCCTCCTGGCAGAAAACTCATAAGTTGTAAGCGGGTGTTTAAGGTAAAATACAAGGTTGCTGGTTTTGTGGAAAGATACACAGCTAGGCTGGTTTGTAGGGATGACACTCAAATTGAGGGTGTAGACTTCACTGAGACCTTCTCTCCAGTGATCAAATTTTCCACCATTAAGTGTCTAATTTCTGTGGCTGTTAAGAAACAGTGGGATCTTTTTCAACTGGTGTGAATAATGCCTTCCTCCATGGTGACTTGGAGGAAGAGTCTTACATGAAGCTACCCTCTGGATTTCTTGTTCCTTCTTCTGTTGGTACTTCCTCCCCTGTTTGTCTCCTTCAAAAATCCCTCTATGGTCTTCGACAGGCATCTCGTCAATGGTATGCAAAATTGTCCCTAGCCTTGTGCTCTAGGGGTTATTCCCATTCCATGAATGACTATTCCTCATTCATTAGACAGACCTCTTCTTCTATTATTTTGCTAGCAGTGTATGTGGATGACATATTATTAACTGGTGATGACTTAGGTGAAATAGCCAATCTTAAGGTATTTTTGAACTCCCAGTTCAAGATCAAGGATCTGGGTGTCCTCAATTATTTCCTAGGAATTCAGGTTGCCTATTCTTCTCATGGTCTCTTTCTCCACCAAAGCAAGTTTATCCGGGATCTTCTCCTGGACTTTGGTTGTGACTCTGTCAGTGCTATCACTTGTCCCTTGGATCTCAATGTCATATTAAAAGCTGCTGATGGTGATCTTTTGCCTACTCCGGAGTCCTATCGGATTTTGGTTGAAAAATTGAATTTTTTGACTCACACACGACCTGATATTTGTTTTGTTATTCAACATCTTAGCCAATTTCTCCAGGATCCCTGCATCCCTCACATGCATGCTGCTCTACATCTCTTGTGATATCTTAAGGGTTCTCTGATATTGGTGTTTATTTCAGTGATTCACCTGGTCTTTCATTTTCTGCTTATTGTGACAGTGATCGGACTGCTTGCCCCGACACTAGACACTCTATTTCTGGTTATTGTATCTTTCTTGGTGACTCTTTAGTTAGGTGGAAGTCCAAGAAGCAGCCTGTCATCTTCCTCTCCTCTGCCGAAGCTGAGTATCTTATCCTTAGTATGGTTGTCGCTGAGTTGTCCTAGACTGTTCATTTGTTAGGTGATTTTGTTGTTCCCGTTGATGGTGTTGTCCCTGTTTTTTGTGACAATCAGACTTCCATTCATATTGCTCGCAACACAGTATTTCATGAGCGGACCAAGTATATCGAGGTGGATTGTCACTTCACACGTCATCAACTTCTTGCTGAGCTCATCTCTCTCCATCATGTCTCCACAACTGCTCAGCTTGATGACATCTTTACTAAGCCCCTCACTGGGCTCCTTCATCATTCCATTCTTCCCAAGTTGGGTGTTCTCTCCTACTCCAACTTGAGGGGGGGTGTTGGACCTCATAGTAAGAATGACCCGGCGGCCCAGTTAATAGAAGGCCCAAATTGACAAGCCTTCAAAATGTTTCCTTTTTATTTAATTCGGGACTAAATTGTATTATGTAGAACTTAGTGTACCTTGTATAAATAATTAGTAGCGCATTCTAAAAAGACGGTTATTCAATTTTGTAATGAAAAGCCTCAAGATATTTTTCACTTTCTCTCTCTAGTTCATGCGAACTATTCAATCGTTTTCTTCCGCTTTACTTTGATTTCGTTATGTTGACACCTTCATCGCCTAAAAGTGCCTTTCCACGATTCCGAGATATCGTATCACGAGAGGTTCCATTTGTCCATTCCCTTGGGGACCTTTACCCAATACAAGCAGTATATTAGTGTTTATGATATTATTAATGGCATAGTAATTTTGTATTATTATTCTCCGGATTGTGAACCAAATTACCTTAAATATGGTAACATTTTCATTTTATTTGTTGTGCGGCAATAACAGAGTTCAAAGTGCACATTTATACGAGTGGACAGGTGTTTGAAACGGCTAAAATGTGAACGGCGGAATTTATACGAATGGAGGGCCTCGAGGCCTCATGCGCCGCTATGTGTCCACTTTTCTCTAGACAAATCACTGCACATTGGCTTAATTACATTTGGATATTGCACTTTTCCTTTTCTTATTTAATAATTTGGATATGTGTTTTGTATTTTCCCTACGAGACATTAGGCCCTCATTATCTAATCATTGATTTTTTTCTTTATAAACAATTACTTCCCTCGGACTATTTACTTGTCATATTTTTTAATTTTCACATCCTTTCAAAAATATTAATTAGAGTATAATTTAACTAAATTATTCTTATTAATTAGTCCTTAATAGTACTCTCTCCGCTCCTAAATAAGTGATCAGTTTAGGTTAATCACACCCCTTAAAAAATTGTTCACTTCTAAAAAATAAAAGACATTTTTACTACCTTACCGCTAATTAAATTTTACTGTACATTTACTGTACTTATTTAGAAACAAAATAACAGGCAAAATGATCACTTATTTAGAAACAGAGGAAGTAATATTTTTCTCTTTTGCATTACATTAATATTTCTTCATATTTATGACTAAGGGTAAAAGTAAAAACAAACAATGAATTATACCTTAATCTTTTAAAATAACAACTATTTGAGACCATTTATTTTTAATAAGTACAACAATTAGAGTACCAGAAGGAAATTAGAAATGTGGGACGACTCATTTTATAGTTTTCACAAAATAGCACATGGGGCAAAGACAAACCATTTCTAAAGATGGTTACCTTACAATATTGATGATCTCACAAAAATAAAATTTTAATGAATTGTTATTTACTCATTTGATCTTTTATGAAATTGGTCATCTTTGATTGTATATAAAAATATGAGGAGCTTAGTATATCTGAAAATATAGGACTATAGGGTTGACAGCGCTAAGATTTTAATTGAGCTTACGAGTTTTAAATTCTAAAATATGCAATTTGTTAAAGTCTTAAAAAATTGTTTATAGATGTTAAGTGAATGTAAATAAAAATATGGAATTTAAGTTAAAATTACAGAGTTTTGTTGAATCCGTAGGTTAAATTGTAGCTCTCCCTTTGCATACAATTCAGTGCTAATTTATTATATTATGTGTTTGGAGACCCTCACCAAACAAGCATTTTCTAGATAATTTTAAGGATTTTGTTAATATTATTATTCTGATTCTTTAGAACAACTCGATTAATTTTGTATTGGATTCTTGTAGTTAATTAGATTATTACTACAACTCATTTACAAGTTAAACACTTTTGTGTATATCTCCCTCTTTCACTAAAAGAATTGACAATTAAAATGCATTCATTTGAATTTTGAATATCCAATATTTTCACTTATTCATTTTTGATATGTTATATCTTTACCTATTATGCACTTTTTGCCATGATGCTACAAACGTCAATACAATAGTCTAGTTTTGTCTTCTTTTCTGTTGGCAACTTTTTATGACTACTAATTCTAGCATTTCCCATCTTTCCTCTTATGGTATGATTGCTCTATTATTCACTCACTTCTTCTTAGTTACAAAACTTTTCTTAAAATCTTTTTTCCATTACAATAAATTTCTATGTCTGTAGGTGAAAAAATTGCTAGTCATCACTTCTTTTTTGAAAGACTTCTGGGTTGAGTTAGTAAAACTAAATTCTCATTCATTACAATGCTGCCTTAGATAGGCAAAATCAAAATGTTGCAAGAAATTTACTAAATCGGGGTTGAGTTTTTCTCAAAAAAAAAAAGAAAAAGAAAAAAAGAAGATATAAAATGAGCTTGAATAAAAAAGTGAAAACTCACGTAATTGATCCAACTTGTTTGACATTGAGGCATCATTATAGTACTATCTTCGTTCCATTTTAGTTGTCACATTTTGTTTTTCGAGATTCAATTTAACTAATTTTTAAAACTAAATTAGATTAGATAATTAATTTAATATTTTAAAATTAAAATTTAGATATTCTAAAACTACACAAAAGTACTATAAATTCAATTTTTCTCATATCAATATGATGAAAAAAATTATATTTTAAAATATTGATCAAAATTTATATTGTTTGACTCTTAAAAGAAAAACTATAACAACTAAAAAGAAACGCAGGAGTATTTTTTTTAGTTTTTTCTGTTTACTATGGTCATAAACTTTATGATGCACAATGGTCGCAATAATGATGTCAAAAAGATTGTGAAAATGTAGTAGGAGCAGGTGGCTAGGGGGCCTAGGGTCAAATTTCATATAATGAAGTGGAGCACTAAGCATATAATAATAGAGGGAAAAAATATACTGATGTGTTTACATTACAAATTCAAAAATCAAAATAGACCTCTTAGGCTTTTTCATGTTTTAAAGTAATGGGGGCCATTGGCTTCTATCATTGCTTTATCATGGAGTCTATAGTTCCCATTAATTTCCACATTCCAAAGTCATTCAAGTAAAGAGAATTAATCAACTCGAAATAGATTCATATATAGCTCATCATAATTCCATCATTTGAGGCCAAGTCTATTATTTGTATATATGTAGTGATTTAACTTTGGATAACTTGTCATTGATACTGTTTTATTTACTTTGTTTATCTTGCTATTTTAATATCGTTATTCTTCTTTCAATTCTGTTTTGACTATACTTCAAGCCAAATATCTATCGAAAACAGTCTCTCTACCCTTATAAAAGTAGCAATAAAAGCATACATATTATCTTTCCCAGACTCCACTTATAAAACTACACTAAATATATATGTTATTATTGTTGTTACTAATACTTACATCGTGATACATTATATACACACTTTCTAGAAATACTATTTTTTTCTCGAACCCTATGCTAACGTGAAATATTCCCTATATTAGATTACCCTTTTTTAAGCCTCTCAAATATCTCCCAAAAGACATGTAGTTTATAAAATTCTTTTTACATACTAAGTTCATAATTTGAAGTAACAATTTTTTTAAGAGACAGAGGAAGTAGAGAGTGTGTAAACCGACTTAGATTATTATTTTTCAAATATATAGGACTTTCAAATGTAATTAAACAATTATTGTAAAAACTTTGTTATTATACTATAAATACATGTTTGGAAATAGTAGAAAGGAAGCTTCAAATAATTGGATAATTGTATTTTTCACTTAAAATATAAGAATAAACAAATAATCTACCTAATTGATATACTTAATTAGGCTCTTTTTCTTGTAATTATTTTTTGCCTGAGTTGACGAACCTATAGAAACACTTGTTGACATTTCAAACTCAAAATTTCCAAATAAATGGGCGCATGCGACGATCTTATTCTCTTTTTAATCTTATATTGTCACTTTGCTCTTTTTTCCCAAATCAAGAATTGACTTAGAATAATCTTGCACAACTTCAACAATCCTACAACAACGTAACGTTGAAAAGTACTGATCAAACCTATCAATTTTTAGGGTAGTGTCAAGTCGAATACTAATCCAATTCATTTTCAATCGAACCAGTTCACTGGAAAAATGCACGGCGAGGACAAATTTTCACTGAAATAGTGGAAAACTTCCTAATTTTTTTCATATAAAAATATGACTATTTTTTCTTTTGCCACCGATTCAATCAAAATACCTGTGAGAATAGTCACTGAACATTTTTCAACTAATGAGAAATTTCAGTTGAAAAATAGTGATTCTTTTCGTAGTGATATATATTTCCTTTAAGATATGCTAACCAATTTGGAATGGCATCCCACAAGAAAAATCCTTAACAAGAATTTTCACTCATTATACCACTAATAATTAATTAAGTCAAGCTTTTTCCAAGTGGTTGTAGCTATCCTAGAAGCTTAGGATTCTCTTACGAGGTTTAATTAAAATCCAATTAGTGACAACTTTTTGGCTGTCATGAGGGGGAAAAAAAGTATTGAGAGAAAACAGGAAAAAGAGAATACAAGAATCTTATCGCTGACTTATTAGGAGGAAGCCTCTCAGCTTTTTTTAGAAATAAGTTTTTTTTTTCATTGTAATTGATACAGTCAAATCTCTTTGTAATAACGTCGTTTGCTCGGATATTTTTTGATTTTTACAGTGAAATGATGTTATAGAAAACATTTAATATAACATAACATTAACAATAATTAATTCCAAAGAAAATATGAATATATGTTATAGTGAAATGTTATTACAGAGGAGATCATAAAGAGATCACCACTAAAAAATCACTATTTTCTCACTGAAAATGTTCAGTGGCTATTTCTGCAGATGTTTTGATTGAATTGGTGGAAAAAGAATAAATAGTAATGTTTTCATTTGGAAAAAAATTAGAAAGCTTCCCACTGTGAGAATCTGTTTTTCACCATGTATTTTTTCACTAAACTAGTTCGGTGAAAAAAACAACTAGTTCGGTGAAAATCATGATCTATAACATAAATTTTACCTTTGTTTCAAGTAGTGGGCTGGTTTGATTGTGTAAATGTAAATCCACAATAGTAAAAGTGATTTAACAACTCCATTTTTCTTTGCATGCCAATAGATTTGTTGCTTTCTTTGCCATCAAATCCAGAAAAAAGGTGTTTTCCTGTCACAAACATCTTTAAATTTTCCTCTCCTTATCTTAAGCCATGCCATAAAGAGACTTGAAAGTAGTAAAAGATTGCAATAATTCTTGAAAAAAGTAGTTGTAAGCATTTTCAAACTAACTTTCAATGAAGAAATCAATTGCTTTGTTTGACTACTATACCTAGTGCTACCAATACTGTTCAAGTAAGTTAGCAAAAGTCATTTAACACCGGTAATCAACTACAGTTAGTTAGGTTGTGTGACATCTTTTTATATTTGGATTTAAGTCATATACATTATTGATAGTGCAAGTGCCATTTAACCTTATACTCCCTCCGTTTTAAATTGATTGATTGTTTTGATTTGACACGGAATTTAAGAAAAAATAAAGAAGACTTTTGAATCATGTGGTTTTAAATTAAAAATATGTCAAATGTATCAAAATACCATTTAATCTTGTGGTCTTAAACATGTAAAGTGAAAAAATTAAATTAAAAAGTTGCTAAAAAAGGAAAGAGTCATTATTTTTGAAACCGACTAATATAAAAAGAAAAGTAGATCAAACAAATTGAAATGAAGGAAGTATTGTGGACGCTTTTAAGGTTATTTCACTTAATTAATCCTGGTCTCTTGAACCTACTCAACCTTTTCTACTCATCAATAGACATGACAGGCTGGACCATTTATTGGGATCGAAATAATTAGAACGTCATATGAAAGCTAATAATTGTAAATTATGGCGGCGATAGCTAATAAATCAGACGATAAAGCATAAAAATATAATATTTAATATGGTTTGATCAAGTGACCTACATATTAAAAAACTAATATTAAAAAATAAAAAAAAATATTGAGACAATAATCTCTTCCTAAAGAAGGCTCTTTTACGACTACATTATAGATGTTATTGTGTTATCATATAAAAACAAAAAATCTTCTATTTATAGAAGTTCAAAACTTCTCTTCCGAGTAAAATGATAGATTTAGAAGAGTCCTTTTCTACCAAATAAATATTTTCTATCAAATAAACATTTTCCACCAAGACAACCTTTTAAAAGTAAAATACAATTATGATATAGAATTCAAAATATGGTAGATAATTCAGGGCAAACTGGCCCTAACAAATCTCTCATTGGCCTGAATTTTCTGAAAAAATAATCTTCATTCTCCTTCTTCACATAATCTTTATCACTGTTGCTTGCCGTGATTAAAAATAAGGTATAAAATATTATGGATTCAAAATAGTTTAAAAAATATATATTTTTTAATTTCAAAGATGCAGCAGCAGGAATATTGAAAATACGAGCGAAAATTCATCTCCACATATAGTATTCCGGATAAAATTTCATTATCGTGAAATTAGTTGCAACTTTATTTGCACCCGCTTGAATCTATCTTCAACTTCATCGAACCATTGGCTCTAATACCACTTATCGGGATTGAAATAATTAGGACATCATGTGAAAACTAATAATTACAAACCATGGCAGCAATAAATAAGACAAAAAAGAAAACTATACTAAAAATATAATATTTAATATGATTTGGTCAAGTGACCTACATATTGAAAAACTAAAATTAAAAAAGCATAAAATTAGTCTATTGAGATAATAATCTCTCCCTAAATAAGACTCTTTTACGACTACATTGTGAATGCTATTGTGTTATCGTATGAGAAGAAAAAATCTTCTATTTATAGAAGTTCAAAACTTTTCTTTCAAGTAAAATGATATATATATAGAAGAGTCCTTTTGTACCAAATAAACCTTTTTCACCAAGAAAACATTTTTGAAGTAAAACACAATTCTAATGTAGAATCTAAAATAGGATAAAAAATTCAGAGCAAACCCTAACACCAATGACCGTGGTGCAGCAATAGATTGTAAGACACTCATAGGTTGTGGTACAATATCAGGATAAACTCCTAGAGACCTGAACATAGTGTTGTACCGGGGTGTGTACAACTTAGGGTTGTGCTCCTTCTCTTGTCTAAGAAGTGTTTGGTGTCACTAGTATCACCCCGAACTGAGCCATTCTCTCGAAGAACCCTATAATCTGAATCAAAGTCTCCTATAGCATAGGCATAATAATGAAGACCTCAGGAACCGCCTGTGAATTTCCAAAACTTGCTCATACTCATGAATCTATGGTGGGTCAACTAATCCTTGATTGCACGAGCTAGCCAGCAAGCCAGCAAACCGGCCCTTACTCACCTCAATATCGTGGGGCGTGAAAGGCTTTGATCCTTTTGTTTCAGGAGGAATAGCCTCTCATCATATTGCAATTGGAACATTGGGCATATTAGCGGGCCTATTTCATCTTAGCGTCCGTCCACCATAACGTCTATACAAAAGATTGTGCATGGGAAATATTGCGCAGCTCTAGCATGGCCTCGGTCAATAGATGGTGCTCGGCCTATGGCAAGTGGCGTTGTACGAGCTCTGGCCTGAGACCCAACGCGTCCTCCATATCTACCTCTAGTAGTAGCTCTGGCCTTAGGTACAGATTCCCGCTCCTCAGCCACAAATGCACATGTTCTAACTATTATGAAAACTGAAACAAAAAGAAGTAGATTCAAGTTGAAACAAGGACGCATGTTAAAAGAAAGAAAAAGAGAATTTCTTAAGATGTGTCATAGCCACTCAAAGATAAGTACGGACTTTTTCATATCAATTTGCAAGACTTTACTAGACATTGCTCATAACTCATAACATCAGTGAACATAAAGCTTTGATATTATTTTGTCACGATCCAAATTGCATTAGTCATAATAGCATCGTAAGCATAAAAGTACCCAACTCATAATTTGAAGGACATAATTGAGTTGAAAATCGATAAATAACATAGTAATATAAGTTTGAAATCAAGTTAAAAAATGCCCAAATACACAAAGTCTAGTGTCACGATTCATGAGATACTACAATAGAAATCAATATAATAACTCTTATACAATCGGTCTAGAATATAAAACAAAATTGACAAAGATAAGAAAAAAGTCCATGGTAATGCAAACTAACCAAGCATCTCATCATGAATCTTCAATGTCAGCTCGTACACTCTCTCTCAAGCTTCACTGCTGCAAGGGGTGGTATTTACACAAAAAGTATAACATGAGCATAGAAATCAACTTGTACCGATAAGTATCATCGGCTGCTCCCAACTAGGTAGTGACAATGATTGATTTCAAAATTATAACGACCGGGTTCGTCGTTATGGGTAAACTATTCGTGCCAAGTTTCAGAGTTAGAAAAACTTCGGATTTGGGAGTTTGAAATTATGGGCTAGGCTAGACTCGGTCGGATTTGGAGCGAGGTATGATCTAGGATAATCCGGATAAGGATTAGTTTAGATGTCTTGGCTTGAGCTAGTTTTCCTTGTAGCTAATACATAAGGGAGTCCGAGGGACTTTTCGGAATCGAATTCGGATAAGTAGAACTCCCGGAATCGAGGTTGACGTGAAGGGGTTGTTCTGAAACATCAGAAAAAGTAAGTGTGTTGTAGAATGGACTAATTTTGGAGAATTTTCGATATAATATCCGTGATGAGCGCTACCGCTCCGCTACGGCGACCCCCGCTATAGCGGAAAAATTACCTCTATAGCGGAAGTCAAGTCGGTCAACCTCCGCCATAGCGGTTGACTCCGCTACGGCGGTACCGCTATAGCGGAGCGAACCTCTATAGCAGAGCATGACGGGATCTAATGCAGAAACATTCCCCAAAAATATTCAGTTTTTACAAGTTCGTTTGAGAGAAGGGCTAGGGTGATTTCAGGCGAATTTCCTCCATTCTTTATCGTTTTTCCTCCTAAAGGTAAGGTTTCTACTCCTCGAACTCCGTACTACTTTTCCTATGTGGTAGAATTGCTAGGAGTGGACTTGGAGAAGGGTTTAGAATGACTTAGAGATGGTAGAATCCGGGGAAAGAGGGGGATTCTAAGTGTAGAAGTTCTTGGGTGTTGTTAAATCCACTATTTTATGATCATGTGACCTTAATTCCCTAATTGTTTCCATAAAAATGGTAGAACTAGGTAAATTAATAGTGAAAAAGCCCAAAAAAGGGGTGGAATGATCATGGGTGGCCTGGGGTTTGGGATTTTGAGTAATCCGGGTGAATTTTAGGCCATAAAGATTGATTCTTGGTTATTGTGCATTGTTTTAGACCAAGAACTGGCAAGAACTTCGGAAAACGGGAAATCTCCGATTGAGTAGAGCTTTGGATCATTTTGAAGTAGGTGATGGTTGCTTCATGTATGCTTTGTGTGTTTGAGTACTCTTATCTAAGTATTTGTATGAGATCCATTGCTTAGGGAATGATTAGAAATTTAACAGTCTGGTAAATTGAACGTTGTATTGTGCTTGTTGGTTTACAAGTTGATTGTTCATTTTTGTGACTATGGATTATTTGACATTCGGTTGGCTCGGGTACCACGCCTGGTATGAAATATACTAACGGTTGGCTCGGGTACCATGCCTGGTACGGGATAATACTAACGGTTGGATCGGGTATCACGCCTGGTATGAGAGAATACTAACGGTTGGCTCGGGTACCACGCCTGGTACTGGTTTACTTTATTGTGTTGTTGCATCTTTATTTAATGGTTTCCTGAGTGGACCAAGTTGTGAACTTGAATTGTGATCGTGTATTTTGGTCCTTGAGAGGCCGGGATTAATTGAATTGCTTTATGAGTTTGGTCTTGGTGTAGACCGGGTGGTATGTCTGGCACTTAGGTGTTGTCTAGAAGGGATCCAGGGTGGGCCCGGGATATGTAGCGGGATATGACTGTTATTGTTGTAGATTATTTATCATAACTGTGAAGTGATTTACATGTGGGACAAGTTAGGTAGAGACTTGTAGTCTAGGAATACCTATTGACTTGCCTATTTATTTTCCTGTACTCTTACTTGATTTTTGTGTTGCTCATACATTATTTATTTGGAACTGGCTGATGATCCTACCAATACACGGTGGTTGTGTACTGATACTGCACTTGCTTGTCTTTTTGTGAGTACAGAAAATCTTCCAGCGGTTGACGCACGACCTCACTTGTAGGCCTGACTTTTCGAGATATCAAGGGTGAGCTGTTCGACCGAGCTGCCTTGGTGTCCATCTAGTTGAGTTGTAGCCCATTTGTTCGGGCTCAGATTATTTCTATATTTGGGGTTGCATCTCCGTACTCTAATTTTTGGTAGATGTCTTTGGTACGATGACTTTTAAATTCTAGGGAGGGATTTTCGCAGTTTATTTTATTTATAGAGTTGATTTTATTTATGATTGAATGCTAGATTATATTTCTGCACTGGTTTTAAGTTGTTAGGCTAGCCGAAGAGTTGAACTCTAATGGTTCGCTCATCCGGGGGTTGGGTGGGTGCCACTCACGACGATCTGGGTCGTGACAAAAATGCTTACTTAATCAGCATATACAAATAATGTATAGTCATGATAGATAGCATAGATAATCAACTTAAGGAGAATAAACATAGTCAACATAATTATTTTATGCACAAATACAATAGATATGTGTGAGACAAATGCCATGAGTCAAAATCAAATGCATATGATATAGGCTTTTTTGGTTATAACAAGTGTTATTTGTACTGTTGCACCCACTTTTTCTGGGGTTCCTGAGTTATACAGTGACTCTAGAGGGGATAAATCTTTATCCATATACTATAACCAATTGATAATCAAGTCATGAATCTCACCAGACTCATAATCTCAAACTCACATACATATATGTAAACTCACAATGTTACACTAGCATGTACATGATGCTTATAATATTATCTCTAGCAGGAAAGTATGCTCAACTAGTCATGCAATATATAAAAACTTCAAAATGTAGACATGACAATTGACATATTATAAACCCTAACATATAGTAACCCCTACATTTATATATGCGCTTGTCACTTTACCTATATATTGCCCCCATATACGTAGTATATTGAAAATAAGTCAATTAGGAAAAAACAAAACTCATTAAAGACAAAGCCTTAACTTATCTCAATCCAAAATAATTTGAGTCTTTTTGAATTGTCTTGAAGCCTTCAAATAATCTCGATCTATTCAAAAAATTACTCTATAAGGTTAGAGGAATCCAACGATACCATATTGTAATATTTTACTAATTCGGAGTCAAAGCCAACCAATAAGTCAAGTTGTGTGGCCAAAAACTAAAATTGATTATATATTTTGGGTTACCCATAATCCTCCGAGTCCAAATAAATCATTAGTTTTCAAATTTGATATCAAATTGATTCCCAAATAATTAATTTTACTCTCTTAAATTTAGGTAAAACCTCTCAATTTCTACTTCAAAATCTCCTAAACTAAGCGATAAATTCGATGGATAATTGAAGTAATTAATCAAAAAAATTAAGATCACTTATCCAAAATTTGGTGATTAATTTCTCCTTTTGAATCACTATAAACCAAGCTCCTAACACTCAAAATCTAGAACTAGCAGGGATTGTGCCTTGATGGTTGGACTGGGCTGCTACAAGTTTTATGAGCATCTGAATAGCTCCCCAAAACTCAGCATTAGAAGTGGCAGTGCAGGGAGGCTGAGCCGAGGATGTCACAGGAACTCTCACTGAGCTGGTTGGCACAGGTAGACCTCTAACACTTGTGTTCTGGTCAGATGAGCAATCTCCATTCATAGTCTATATTCTCGAAGATGGAGGCATGTCATTGGCATTGGATCCAGTAGGAACCTCAGTACTAGTAGCAGTCCTCAGACTGGCGGTCCTTTTCGGAGGCATAATTTGAAATACGTGTCTCACACGAATTAAGAGAAATTTCATAGAGTTAGACTCTATAACATGAACTAGAGTATGAAAGAAGGATGATACTTCCTAACATTCTATAGCTTTTCTATTATAAGTGTGGTGCACTTCACACTTATAAGAAGGACTCTACTAGATGTGTCTTCATAGACATCTTAGGACTTTTGAACCTAGTTTTCTGATACCAAGTTTGTCAATGTCCCTAGTCTACATTCTAGGTGTGACCGACACTTTGAATCATTACTGGCTCAAGAGGACCTTGTCCTAGCTTATTACATGAAAATTAATGCAGAATTATATGCGAAAGCTGTAAAGTGATGAGCATGACTGACTTTTGAAATCAAATCAAATAAACTTTATAAAACTCAATTCATAAGTTAAACTGAAACACTTGAACATCTGACAATTTACTATTTGTCTAATGAAGCCTCTAACAAAAGAACAGGCTAAGTCTACCAGGGCAAAGCCCCAGGCTACCTTTATTTTCTAAAAATGACTAATAACTGATAAGTCTAAGTTGAGCCCTCTGAAAGCAAAGAGGCCTAACCAAAAGCTAAGGAGGAGATAACTAAGGATGCGCCTGCTGTCAAACTTGTGTACCTGAATCTGCATCATGAAATGATGCAACACCAAATGGCTTCAGTACATGGTATGCACAATATGTAATAAAGTTGAATAGATTAATATTAATATAACTGATCAACTGAGGTACGATGCTGAATATGAGAAATAACAGAAATGAATAACTGAAGTATCAAATATCTGAAGTATGTAAATCGAGTGTATTCAATTGAATCATAAAATATTTTATAAAAATAAAAGGTGTGGCCATATGCCAAATATAAATACTAAAAGTAACTTTAATTTCTTATTGAAGAGCTTTTATAACTAACATACACCATGTGAGCTCATGATACTCAATGTCTTACTTACATTGGCAGCGTGTTCTATACCTTGTCGAGGTATAAAATAAAGCATGATATGAATCTAAACTTGAGCCCTTACGGGGGGCTAAATGAGGAGTTGTTCGAACCAATGACACAATCCTATTCAACATTGGTATACGTAATTTTGGATTTGAGTTACTTGAACCTTTACCCATCTCGGTGCTAAATAATCCTCTCAAAGACAGAACGCTCAAAAAATATCATACTTGAAAACATGGTGGTGAACTTCTTTGCTCAACTTCGTAAAAAGAATCATACTTGGAACCCTTATGCTCAAAGTCTTTATCTTTCTTGCTAGCTTAACTTTCAAAGAAACTAGAACTTTCTTCTTTTCAAATATCATAATCGGAGAGATTAAAGCAATGAACTTGAAATCTTTTATGAATGCAAGCTTTGAATCCTTAAAATAATTTTTCATAGAAACACAATGCAATAATATTATAAGATAAGCCTTTAAAAATCATAAGACAACTCATGAGATGCATAGGATAGTACAAAGCATGAATCACAAAAATTTAATGAATAAAAGAACACGATTACATAATATTCAATACTTTTCGTAATTAGATTCTAATAATAATCAATTTAAGAAGTAAGAAATTCAAATAAGAAACTTTGGGTAAAAACCTTAGTTTTAATCTTCCTAAAAACTACATCTTTAGATAGTTGGACGTTGAGAAGAACATAGCTCTCACACTATGGTAGCCTTATATACCTCTAGTACTTCAAACCTTGAAGAAGAACCTGCAAATTCTAATCTTGGGATCTAGAGAATAATTTATGCGAAGAGACTTAGGATTTCGTATTAAGGAACCTTGTTAGAATCCTTAGTTTAGGGATAGAGATCTCTAAATTCACATGCAGAATAATAGAGAGGACTTACCTAGCCTTGAGAGGGTGAGAGAGAGCTCTTAGGGCTGAAAGAACTGATCTGGACGTAAAAAGAATGAGAAAAACGACTAAGATATCCTATTTATAAGGACCTGCAATTTTATTTGCACGAATTATTTCACGGACCGTGAACTAGGTTCACAAATAGTGGTTTGAGTTCTCGCATCTTTCTGAGATTTCTAAGTCTTTGAATTATATTTCACGAGCCATGGACCAGGTTCATGGACCATGATTTGATCTATCTAATTTTCTGAGATTTGTCAACTCTCTGAATCATTTTCACGATTTGGTTCACGGACCATAGAACAGGTTCACGGACTGTGATTCGATCCGTATAATTTTCTGAGATTTGCCAGTCTCTGAATTATTTTCACAATTTGGTTCACGGATCGTGAAACAGGTTCACGAATCATGATTCGATCGGTCTGATCTTTTGAGATTTGTCAAGTCTCTAAATTATTTTCATGATTTGGTTCATGGACCGTGGAACAAGTTCACATATCGTGATTCAATCCATCTGATTTTCTGAGATTTGCCAAGTCTCTGAATTATTTTCATGATCTGGTTCACGGGCCGTGGACCAGGTTCAAGAACCATGAACCTACCCAGGAAGACCTGGCAAGTCGAGATTCTACAGGTTAGTTTTCACAGTCCATTTTACGATCGTGCACTGATTGTACGGTCCGTACAAGCAGCCATGATTTCCTAGGAGTCTGATCTGAGGTGGGCTAAGTGTTATATGAACATTGGTTTGAAATCTAAGATGTTACAATAATTATCTTTTCTTGATATGTTAAAAGTGACACTACTGAAAGTAATGCAAATATCGACAGAGAAAAAATCAACGGACAGAGTTGGTCCAAAAAACCGACGGACAATCGACCCTGTTTATTGATTATTGTTTTTTTAAAATTTTTTTAATAGAACGCCGTTGATTTTTTCACACAAAATGCGCACAAATGATAAAAGAAAGTTTTTTATTTTATTTTTTAAAAAGAACCGATGCAATCCCTCGGTTGTTTATTATTTTTTTACAAAAATCAACGGACTTCTCAATTTTTAAAGTGTAAAATTACAGTTGAAGAGTATAAATAAAAACGATAGAAATATTTCATCAAAGAGTATGTGTGGTTGAGTGCTAGAATTGTCCAAAGTCAAAGAAATATTCGAGTTTGTTTTCAAGTAGCTACTTTTTTCAATAATTTTTAAAATTTTAAAAAAATCGACCATGTCCGGCGCATTGCGAAGTGACGAGACAAAATACGACGAACATGACTGCGCCAATTTTCTGTCGCTTTTGGCCATTGATTTTTGATAAGTTTTTAGTAGCATGACAAGTAAAAATAAAAATCTATTTATGAAATATTAGACAAATAAAAGTGAACCAAGAGTAAATGTGTCAAAGAAATTTTGGTACAACTTTGGACCATATATTTATTCAACCCTACTATTACTAATACTACCTTGCCTCCCAACACCCACTAACCAATTCCCTTCCTCCCGTAAAAATACTAGTAGATGGGGGGAAAATGAATCTCACTTCTTGAATATTATTCCCATCATAGAATGTTGTGAGCTACAATACACAAAAGTAATTGACACCATCTTTCAATAATAAGGTAATAAAACTCAAAAGGTGGTCATGAGGGCTTTTGTCTTGAGTTGAGTGTGATAGGTTAGTATCAAAAGCCAATAAGGTATTGCCTCAAAAGTTGAAGGAAGCAAGCAGTCACGTTCACAAACCACAGTTACAGACAAACCCTAACCCCACCAATGTGGCCACTTTATTTCTTTTTGCAATTTCTTTCTCCTCTATGAAAACAAAAAGATTTATTAATTCTCCCAAGAGCCTTGGAAATCGAGTTAGTGGAGTTTTTTTTACCTTCCCCACAAACATGCCCTAACCTCCTTCTTAGACCATGACCACTAGTAGTCTACACTACTTTTCTCAAATAGTAAACTTCTAGTAGTAAATACTCTCCGTTTACTTTTACTTGTCTATTATATTTTTTTTATTTATTTTTATTTGTTCAATATTTTAAAAATAGATTTTTATTTTTATTTGTCACTTTTAACATATAAAAACATAAATATTTTTTTCATTTTTTATGATTAACATTAATTACTTATTTTCTAAATTATTTTTTAATATTTAATATTAAACATTAATTAATAAGAGTAATACGGCAAAATAATCATGTCAATTATTGTCTTTTTTATGGGCATGTCATGTTCAAATGTGACAAATAAAATAAATGGAGGGAGTATTAAAATAGATGTCACCTTTAATTGTCCAATTTAGAAAATCAAGAGATAATTTATCACTTAATTTCTAATTTACCATTATTATTAACTATGATCATTTTTCAATGCATTTTCAAAATATTAAATTTATTATATTCAAAAAGTAATTTTATAAAATTATCATTCTATTTATTACTTCTTAAGATGTGTGTCAAGTCAATACTAGACAAGTAAAAATGAACGGAGTGAGTACTTCCTTCTTAACAATTTATGTGACACATTTCATTGTGCTTCTTAGGCCCTCGATCACGAGTGTGTGATGGGAGTTCGATTCTCAGCTACAACAATTCGTGTTTTTTATGATATTTGACTTATTCTTTATTTTAATTGGCGAATTAATTATAGTGGTGTATCCATCACACTCAAATCCTAGATCAGCCTATGCCGATAATGTAATATTTTTTTGTACTATCAATAAATTTTAACCTGTGATAATGAACTAGTTATATTACTATTTAATCTATTTTACCAAGAAGATCTATGGTTTGTGTCCGTATAACCCTATAAAAATGTAAAAATACGAAAAATAATAATATAATTTTCATTTCATCATGTTAACATACCAATTGATATTTAATTATCAAGAACTTTATTTATAATTCTGTGATAGTAAACTAGTTATATTACTATTTTAGCTAGGGCAACTTACATAAAACCTACATCTTTTGGAGCTAATTATTCATTATTCATTCTCCCGCTACTTTTAATATTACACAAAATATCACTCGGATACAACGCATAAAGCATCTAGATACATGATTTTATCTCGGATACATCGCATAAGACATCCAAATACATAAGTAACTAAAATGTATTCGCATGTATCCGAGTTTAATCGCATGTATCCGCTGTCCCGATACATGGTTTAGTCTCAAGATTCATCGCATCCACATATATTATCTGAAGGATTACAACATGTATCTGCATGTATCTGAGGAGTTACAACATGTATCCGAGGGTTACAAGAATCTGAATTTTTGGGGATGTATCCGATAGATTTTTGTTAACATGTGGTATATTAAGTAATTAAAATAAAATAATGGGAGAGTTCATAAATATGGTAAGAATGTCTGACTCTTTAGGTAATTTATCCTTTTAGTTAACATATCAACTAATATTTAATTCTCAAGAAATTTATTTTATAATTATTTAATAAGTGATCTGATTTATTAGTAATTTTTTGTTGTATAAAAACTTAAAAACTCATGGAAAAAAGTTGTAATCAATTTCGAGGAAAAGCTATAATCTCGCCTTTATATACGGCCCATTACATCCCTCTTCCTCTTCATTACTCTCACTTACCTTTCTACTACTCTTACTTTCTTCTTGGCCTAGCTCAAAGCTTGTCCACATATTTTTCTTTTCTTTGTTCCCAATATTTTTTCACCCTTTTATGGAGTTAATTCCTGGTGGATGTTTATGGACTTTTGGTGACTCTGAAGGTGTCTATGGAGGAACAAGTTGGTTATTTATGCGGAGACGGAGGAGGAGGAGGAGAAAAAAAGTTATATAAATAACTAGAAGAATGTTGATGAAACAAGAAGAACAAAGCAATGCAATTTCGATCTCTTAAGTTTCTAGCTAATTTTTTTTTAGTGGAATTGAGAGATCGACACTATGCATTGTGGGGAATTGAGGGTAACGGTCCGAGTTTACCTAAGTTTTATTTAATTTAGCCTAATTTTAGGTCTTTATTTTTCTTTGCCTCTCCATCTTCGACGTCCTCTCGTGAAACTCATCACTGTCTTGTAAGGGCATTGAGATCATATAACATGTTACAACGAAACACCGCTTTCGTTGTATTGTTGTTTGTTTTGGGTATTTATGTTTTTTTTTGTGCTAATCTTAAGTATAGCATAATGTGACATGAGATGTAAGAGATGCATACGAGGCAGCCAAAATAGAAATTGGGGAAGTTTTACAATTTCTATAAATAGTTGGGGTTTATTTGTAAGGATTATTATTAATGCTGCCAGGCATGCATCACTTACACCTCTACTATATTTGTATTACTAGTATTTACTTTTCATGTGTTTAGATATATAAAAGAATAGTTGTTTTAATTTCCTATCTTTTGCTTGAATGATTGATTTGCTTTCTGCAGAAAAGTAGAGACGATTGGATGTGTTACTGTTTCCTTTCCACTTTTCCTTATATAATGGGAGACTAGTGATAGTAGCAGTTTTAGCTACCAATTATTTTATTCCTCCATTTCTTTTCTTACACTGGATTAAAAGTACTTTGTTTTAATTTATTTGACTTATTTTTTTTTAGTTTGCTTCAAACAAAATAAAACGGAACGAGTATTTATGTTCAATGGTGAAAGTTATTCGTGTGATTTGTAAGTTAATGAGTTTGAGTTGTGAAAGCAGAAGTTGATGGATATATGGTATTGGGTGTAAGTTTATGGAAATTCAGTAATTTTTGCATAGATTCTGTATTTATATTAAGAAATTTATTAAATATAAAGAAGTTTTCTTTTTAAATTTAAGATTATTGAGAACTCATAAACTTTAAATTTTGAATTTATCTCTGCATAAAAGCAATTACTAATATTTGCATTAGAGTAGATCGTCAATATCACATTCTTTAGGATGCGGCGCTTCCTCAAACCTTATATGAACATAGATTGTTTTGTGCAGGAGACTATCTTCTTTATTTTATGTTCAATTGTAAAAGTTGACCAAACTAGATTTGTTTTTATAATAAAAATTGTACTCTTTCCATTATGATTTATTTGACAATATTTCATTTTTGATCTTTTTAAAAGAATGACAATTTTTAAATTTGAAAGTATTTTGTTTAAACATTTCAGTTTTTATCCTTTACGCTTCCTCTGTTTCATTATATTTGACCCTTACTGACGAGCACTCCTCTTAAAAAAAATTATTTATTAGGAATTTATTTTATCAAATTATCCTTGTTATTTGTATTTAGAAATCTAAATTGAATACTATTATTGTATATAGTTACTTAATTATAAGTGTAATATTAGAAGGAAAAAAATAAATTTCATTGATTTCTTAAATTAGATAAGTAAAATGAAAAAAATATTTTTAATATAAAGATCAAATAAAATAAAACAGAGGGTAGCTATACAAGTGTCATACCTTTTATAGCAATACTAACATTATTACATATTTATGATCCCCAATTTTTAAAACATATTTGTTCTTTAAACTTCATACATAATTAAATTTTGTATTATAATTAAAACGAAGGAAATACTATATTTTTTCATAATGAAAGTCGAAAGAATATCTCTTTAAATGTTTACCCAATTTTCACTTTGAAGAGAATCTTCAGAGTAACTGGTAAAGTTATCATCATGTGATCAGAAGATCACGGATGTAAGTCGTGAAAATAGCATCCGACAGAAATGTAAGATAAAACGGTTTACAATAAACCCTTATAATTCAATTTTTCTCTAAATTCTGCACATAATAAAAATTTTAATATACCGAACTAACTTCTTTTTTTTTTTAAACCCAATTTTCAGTTTATCTGAATTTAGAATAACAAAAGTGTGGATATTATTGTTTAGAAAAAAAGTGGGGTAGTACTATTTTCAACAAAAGTAATTGTTTTCACACATTATATATATGTAGTGATTGCAACTTTACTACGTAATTGATGTGTCTACGTAATTGATGTGTTTTTGGTCATGTCAAAATAATTTAAATCATGGTAGATTGAAGTATACCAGGTTAGGCCCACATCAAGGTGGATTAGCAATTTGCAACAAATGAAATAGGATAAGAAAAATCATTGGTCGTAAACTTCTCTAACATCATCTTGGTGCATGTGTAATGAAAACGTTATGATTATCTATTTTGATTTGACACAAAATTTAATAATTTTTTTAAATTTTATAATCTTAAATTAAAAATATATTAAATATAATAAAATATACTTTAATCTTATATATTTAAACATGCGATATGAAAAATTAAAATTAAAATATTACTAAAAAGAAAAAAAATATCATTTTTTTAAAATAAACTAAAAACAAAAGTATATCAAACATATTAATTTAAGTAGGATTATGCGACATAGCGATAACCCCTAATCCCCTATATTTTATCTGAAATAATGATATTTTAAAAAAAAAAACATTATGATTTATTTATACATAAAAAGTTTGAGTTTAGCAAGTAACAAATACATTTACACCTATTTTTTTATTTCAGGTCTAAAATATAAATATATCTCATAAAATATAATGACATACAAATAATTTTTGGTATGAATTTATTTTTGAGAAATTTATTTAAAATTTTCTCCGTCTCAATTTATATCGCACATTTTGATTTGACACAAATTTAAGAAAGGAAGACTTTTAAGGGTCGTTTGGTTTGAATACAAATTATGATGAGATTAGTTATGCTGAGATTTTGGTATCATTTCTTATTGACTGTTTGATTTGTTGTATTAAAAGTAATAAGTATTGCATAATTTTTAAGAATAAGTTATTTGTTTACAAAAAATATCCTCCATCTTATTTAGATTTTTTATATTAGTGATGTATAAAAAGTGTTTGGGGGGTATTTTTGTTATTTTAACTATTTTATCTCATGATAAAAAATCGTAAGATTATTATTTCACCCAGAGATAGAGATAACTTATCCCAGTACTAATTATTAATTTTGAAATAAGTTATCCCAAACTTTATAAGTAAATAAGGGATTATGGGATACTAAGGACTCATTTAGTATAAGGGATAAAGGATAACTAATTTCGATATTAATTACAGGATGAGCTTATCCCATGTTTAGTTGGAACAAAATCACGGTATAACTTATCTCAAAATTAATTATTCTGGATTATAGTGTTACTTTTATCCCACATTGAGGGTGAAATAATAATTCTGAAATAACTAATTCCAAAATAATTAATTTTGAAATAACTTATTTCCCAATCAAACGAGTCCTAAAAATTTTAGCTCAGAATTATTTCCCCCTTATTCATGCACCAAATGTGTCCTTAAAACTTGTTTATGACAGCTATTATTTGACTTGGTGAGTGATAGCCCATTAAAATTGGGGTCTAGCTCACTACCTCTAGACGATTTGCGGCTCGAAGGAGTTAGCTAGGCTGGACTAATGACGGGACATTGCTGTAAATTCTCTTCATTTCTTGGGTACAAGTGCAGCACTGGATACTACTTGAAGTAATTTTGAATTATTTGGTACGCGAACTAAATTATTTTGAAATTAGTTTTGAAATTATAATTTATGGATTAATTTATTTTTACTTACGAGATGAAATAAAATAGTTCCAAGTTGAATAAGATAAGATGAGATATTTCAGAATTAAGTTTGGAATAAAGTTTATCATGTGTTTGATAGACAATATGTCAAACACAAAATAAATTTTATATCAAGCTTAATTTTGCAATATTCCGCTTTATCTCGTGTAGCAAACGACCCCTAATAGTAGTAGGAGTTGCATTAATATTTAGTGATGGGACTACAAGTTTCTGAATTCTGATATATAGAGCAGCCAATAGGCAACTGCACCATCCTGGAGTTTGTGTATAGCCTTTTCCCACAACCGCAGACAATTATGTTTGTTTTTGCTGGTTAATTGCACTACAATCTTGTTGGATTGGCAAATTAATATTTAAGATTGAGAGTAAATGTTAATGAAGATAATAAAATTCGCGTTAAAAAAATTAAAAGATTGAAAAATATCGCTACACTATAATCGTAGTATTTTACTTAAGTTTGCGTTTAAACATAGATTTTGGATCAAATTTTAAAGATTTATCTATTTGGCCATGAAAATTTAGCAGATTTTGCAAATCTAATTTTTAAATATTTTCAATTTTTCAGAAAATGGCTCAAACTAGTTATTGGGACTTTTACGCAAAATATTAAAAAAAAATTCAAGTAAAATGCATGTCCAAACATAATTTCAAAAACTCAAATTTTCAAGTTTTAAGTTTCAAGTTCAAAATTTAATGACAAGCGGGAGCTAAGTATAGTGAATGTTACCGTCCTAATGTTCTACGAATCCTCTTATTCTTCTTTTCAAAAATAAATTCAAAGGTCTTTGAGATTGATCTTGAATCTATAGAGTTGCCACATACGATGATTTTAAATTCAACTGGTAGGATAAGCGTCACATTCCGAGCCTACATCTTGAACAGGACCAACACCGAATGTCATTGCTGAACCTAGAGTATCCATAACATGGCATGAAACATGAGCATACAACTAATATAATTTTAAGGAAATATCATTCATATATCGAAGTACTAAATCTCATGACAAGATGACATGAAGGTTGTCGCGCCTCATTTTTCTCGCAAAAAGATGAGTCATCGACGTGACAACTCTTTTGGATAGAAAAGAGTGAAGAGTCGCCACCTAACGAATTAAAGGCGCGTTAGGGCACCGTTCTAAACTAACAACGATTAATTTTATTTTTTTAAGGTCTATGTCACCAGAAATCGGGTAAGGGTTCAAGTTACCTCGAAAGGAAGGTGTTAGGCACCTTTCGAGGTCCACAAATGTGGGTCCCTGCCAGATTCGTTATTTATGTGGGGAATTATGTGATAAACAAAGATCGATATGAATTAATAAAACTACACCGCTATACAAATAAATTCTATTTTTTAAGAAGTCAATAAATTAAACCAGTTTAGTTATTAATGAAACTAGGTGAGCAAAAATTAAGCATGTGAAATATTTAAAATCTAAATAAACACATAAGAAAATCAGATAAACGAGAAGATAGAATTCGGAAAAATGATATAGAAAAAGAGATCTAATTAGTAGGTGATTTAATTAATACTACCCCAAACACGTAAAAGTATAAGAATTAAACCTAGGTTAATTTTAACCTATTCGGATCAGCGCCCGGCTTATTTACCGAAGACAATTCCAAAGACATTGTCGTATTCTGCTCGGGACAATTTCCATCATATCCGTCTATCTACCCGCCTAAGTTGGTTATTAATATTATTATTAACCTAAAGCGCGTACTAGAGAAACGAAAAGTCTAACGTACCTTAGTATGTCTATCCATCCCGACTTAATATCCAAGAGGCATTGGACTACTATTTGAATATGGGTCTAGACAAATAAAACCTAAGGTTACTAATGAGACTCGAGCTTTAGCATCAAACAAAACAAGAAGGACTCGAAACATGTAGCACATAACGGTCTCAAGTAGGCCTCTTATTTAATTAAAAGATAGGTGATTAAAGCAATTCGCGCAATTAGCATTTTTATATAGTTAAACTTATGGGCATGATATCTAGCGATTGAACATTTAGAGAATTGACATTTTATTAAAACATGTGGACATGATCAAGACATACATGAATTAATTAAATCTTATAAGCATAATATCTAGTGGTTTTAATATGCATACCTAAATTTTGCTAATTTTAAACATGCTGAAACTGGTTTGTCTACGGGCCTGAATTTACTGATTTTAAACATACTGAAACTGACTTTAATATGCTGAATTAAATTTAACAGATTTAAACATGCTGAAACTGGCTTTAATATGCTGAATTAAATTTAACAAATTAAAACATGCTGAAACTAGCTTTAATATGCTGAATTAAATTTAACAGATTTAAACATGCTGAAACTGATTTTAATATGCTGAATTAAATTTGACAGATTTAAACATGCTGAAACTGATTTTAATATGCTGAATTAAATTTGACAGATTTAAACATGCTGAAACGGATTTGACTCTTAGGCGTGGTTTCACAACTGAAAACAGTTTTAAGCCTATAGGCATGGTTTCTAGGTAAATAATGTCATATTTAACATGTTGAAACAGAAATATCATATAAGCACGATTTCTGATTCCTTTTTTTTTTTAAAAGACAAAGCGGATTTTAAAACCTAAAACATGATTTCTAACAAACGATATTAATACACTCCTATAGGCGTAATTTCTAACAAATGGAATTAACGGAAGTCCTATAGGCATAATTTATACGGTTTACAATTAAGCTAGTAGCACGTAGTTTGCCCCTCCCCCGTTGCACCCCTAATGTATTTCATTACATCGTCAGAGTTTATACAAAATATTACAGACCAAATAAATGAATGAGAAATAAAATAAACGGATCTAAAGCTTGGAGACTTCCAAATCCCGGCAACTCTTCAAGGTCCCAACCAAATGCTAGCAAAGAACCTGTTAAAGATAAATATACAAAAATGCAAAGGAGCCTATAACAATTCCTAATACTAGTCCCTGACATCGCAAAGTTTCATGAGAACCTCAAGGGTTCTAGGCATTGCCCATGTCAAGGTTTAGGATATGTTTAAGGCCCTTTGTTCCATACAACATATACCAGAACAATACCAAGAAAGAATCATAGCAGTAACATATATAACTAATACATGATCTACAAGTAGTGGCAGTTTGGATCACATAACCAAGTAGGCAATAAGTTATTAGCTTTAAACTCCTATAGTCATGCTTTCTATCAAACTCATAAATTATGTATACGAATTAAGTGACATACCGATTTGCAGTAAACAATAAGAGAAATTTGAAATCCAACACTTAGCAATCCACAATTTGTTCACAGAAGAGAGTTCTTAACAACATGTGTAAAGTCTGTAAAGTCTGTAAAGTCTCTTTCAAGATGCCAAGAGCTTTTGGTCGGTCAGCTACCGATGGTCTTCCAAGAGAAGAGATAGCAGTGCTTATATATTAGAGAAAAATATCAATCAAGGAAGTAAGAAGAGGTAAAAAGAAATCAATCACAATGATCCTTTCCTTAAACGAATCAATCAAATCATTATCGTCAAAAGATCAGGTCACAGTTACCATAAATGATAAATATTGGAGTTGTCTAAACTAAACAAGGTAAAAACTTAATATGGTAAGGATGTGCTAGAGCTTACCATGAACACACAATTCAAATTCAAGAGGAAAAAGGGGGACAGATTGATCGAAATTACCAAAAATATCGTAAGAAATATACCATTCTAAGTTACCATAATTATCACAAATCAAACTTAAGAAGGGATAGAGACAGATTACCAAAATTTGAACCACCTAAAATGCTATCATGACTGATCGAATAAGGAAAGGTATCAATTAGAGCTAATCATGGAATCAGTTTGCTAGGTGAATACAATTAAGATTTTACCACAGAATAAGTACTAAAGGATGTCACACAATTCTAGAGGGAAACGAAAGTAATCAAAACCCTTGCAGCAAAGTTGTGGTATAAATTTTGAATTAGCATATACTTAGTAAAATATCTCCATTTGCAGGTTGCCGATAATCAATTTCAAAATAAAGCAAAGAAAATTTAATAAGCATCCTAATTTAAACAGCACAGGTTTAACCATAGCATGAATACGATAATCATCCACCAAGTTAACATAACAAAGTATTTTAAAACACGTTCATAACGATTGGGATATTCACACGAATCAATACGCAAGCACTTTAGAACACAAATAGACAAATATTAATCAAGACTTAATACCCAAATCTCAACCTGCTGAGAAAGAAGTTGTTAGTGAGATAAAAGTAATCAATTGAGTACGAAAAATTGAACACGAAGCATACTAGAGACGAATTCATTCGAACCCGTCGGCCTTCTAATGAACAACCGTGAATGACGACTGACGGGTCACGATCTTCAAACCATTCTGGGATAACCAATCACTCGGCATGGGGAATCCATTGATACTCTCTTCATCGGAGTTTGGCTCATCGGGGCTTCCGAAGCTCACCGGAGAAGAACGGGTTTGGGGGTTTTGAGTTAGTGGGGAAACGGAGAGAAGACAACTGGGGTTTTATTTTGTGGGTTTCGCCGATGATCTTTGATGGGGTTTACTACTATAGTGGCGGCAGTGTTTGTGGTGTTGTTCGGAGCTGGCGGGGTTTTAGACGGAGGGAGTTTGCTGGTGTAGAACGAGGGGGAGGCGGAGTTGCATGGTGGTTTGGCGGTGGAGCTTCGTCGGCTGGTGGGGTTTTGGTGGCGATGAAGAGGGGAGTGAAGGTGGTTGTGGGGTTGATGGCGGTCCCCCGCCCGTCGGCATAGGAGAAGAGAGGGAGAGCTTGGGGAGAGAGAGAAGGGGCGGTCGCTGGACCGCTGCAGCTGGCCATTTTGCCGACGGTGATGGTGGTGTCGATGAAGAGAGGAAGAGAGAAGAGGGGTGGAGGCGGCTGGTGGGAGTGAAGGAGAAGTGGGAAAAATGCAGTTAGGGTTTTGGGGGGGGGGGGTATAATGTAAAAGAAAAGAATAATGGGAGCTGATCTCAGTCGTTGATCGTATTAGATCAACGGTTGAGATTCAATCTTAATGCGGGTCAGGTGGAGCGGGTTAGGTGAAATTGACATTGGTCATTTAAAAGTAGGCCAAATTAACTCAATTTAGGCCAGAATTGAAAGAAATTGACTATAAAAGGCTAGAATTTAAATAAATTAGATAAGAGGAGACTAGAGTTTAAATAAATTGGGAATGAAATTGAAATTGGGCTGCTATGTAATAAATAAAATACTAAATATATAATTTAATAGGTAAAATAATAACTAACGATAATTATCAGTAATAATTTTCAGTAACGATAATTATCAGACGAAGAATATTATTTAAAATTAATTATGTATATATATTGTACGTAAAATTAATGACATGTAATATTATATGAAATTTACGATAAAATAGTAATAATTAGGAAATAAATTATATATTTATAAATTGTATACAAATTTAAAAAGTGTCAAGACGGCGATGAAATACATGATTTATTTAGTAAATAAAAGCAATACACGAGGAAAATTAAGCTTAAAAAATAAGAATACCTAGTAAAATAACAGCCCGTGAGAGGTATACAGAGGTCAAAATTGGGTGTCAACAAAGGTCAAACCTGTAAAACATGACTAACTCGTGTCTATCTATGAAGCCTTTAACTTGTCTAAGAATACTGACTGTCGGGACAAGGCCCCCGACATATCTTTATTTGAGCACACAAGACTCTTGTATTTGTATCTGAGCACACAAGGCTCTTGTATAAATGATTTAGCCTCGTAGGCAACATATCTAGCCCTTAAGGCACATCATATAGCCCCAAAGGCAACTGATATTTGTATAGCCCTGAATGCAACTGTATCTTTATATAGCCCCAAAGGCAACTGTATATCATTATATCCTTGAAGGCACAAGTAAAATTCCTACAGCTCACCATAATAGCCCTGAGGGCAACAACGGACAATTAAATAGCCTAATGCGTCACAATACTCAAGAAACCCCAAAGGTGAGCAAGATAAGCTACAAACGACCTATACAAATAATCTAAGACGTGTCTAGCACGAGGTCACTATATATAAAGAGTAAGAGTCCCTACAAGGGATAGATATGTACCTACTTAATCAGATATCAACACAACTAGGCTACGAGTAAATCGTCTAAACTCTAAAGTATACTAGCCATATATACTTAGGCTCTAAGAAATCATGCTAAGAAGAAAGGATATCCTTAATATAACTTTTTCCCGACAAAATTCACGCTGTAAGCTTACTAATGCCCGCACACCCATGACACTACAACATAGGGTAAGCTCAATCAACAAACAAGAATAAGATTTACTATGACAATCCGACAATTGATACGGATTTTCATCGTAATTTACTATTCAAAGTCTAAGGTAGCTATAAACCGATAAAACATGATTTTTACCTCACTATACACACCCGAAACACCGTCATAACTTAATACAAAGCTGCAACATCGTTGTCACAACACCCATAGAGATACGCCACGAAATTAATGGGACAAACTATACCAAAAGAACGGGCTCGCGATGTAGAATATTTTCCGTTAAGTTAATTGTATACGAACTAAGAAAATCAACATTCATGGAGGATTTATGGGGTTTAGATCTAATTTTTTCTAGGTTTTGGTCGAAAATTATGGAATTAAAATGAAGAATATGATGTTTTATAAAGCACCACCGACCTAGAGGGTCTGCTTCACGTGCTTTTCTATGCAGTCTCACAAAAATGCAAATATCTCTTTATGCAAAAGTTTTATGGACAAACAGTTTAGTGTGTTAGAAACTAGACTCGTAGACTTTAAACATGGACGACTCAACAATATTAGGGGCCTAAACCGAAACTTTAAAGAAGGGCCCTAAATATATATATAAAAAAAAGTTTTAAAAAAAGATCGTCATATATATTTTATTTAAAGTCTACTTTTCTAGCTTTTTTAGATGCAAAGTCATTAATTACTTTGTTATAATCGATTTGTTCTAATAATTTCTTTTCAATTGATAATATAGCTAGTCCATTCAATCTCTCTTGAGACATTGTTGATCTTAAATAGGATTTTATCAATTTTAGTTTCGAAAAACTTCTTTCGGCCGAGGCAACAGTTACAGGAATTGTTAACATTATTCTATAAGCAATATATGTATTTGGAAAAGAATCAAGTCTTTTTATTTTGATTGAGTATTTCTATCAAATCATTATTTTCTACTTGTATTATTTCTCTTAACACTCTTAATTCGAAAAATAAATCTAAACCATCAATATTAGAATAACTATTATGTTTTAAAGAAAGTTCAATGTTAAGACAATATTTTTTCAAATCTTCGTCATTTAGTGAGATCTCAATTTTTTACCACTAAATAGAAAACCAAAAATATTTTCATACGCTTCAAATTGTTCAAATCTATTCTGAAGTGAAAAATTGGCTTGGTCTACTATGTATAAGAAGTAATCAACTCTAAAAGATTCTTCAAGAGACTTTGTGATTTCATTATTAATTTTTTCATCGAATTGTTTCTTTCTAAATATTGTGCGTTTTTTACGAAATTCGGATTCTATATTCATCTCAGATGCAATTTCCTTAGCAGAAATCATAGCACTCACAAATCCTTCTTCTCTATATTTTTGAAAAAAAGAAATTAGACCTCTTAACTGCTCTGTGGCAACATCAATATGCATATCCTTAGATTGTAAACTTTTACTAATTGAATTAACCGCAAATAAAATGTCATATCAAATGGTCATACCCAATAAAAATTTAAAATTTTCAAGCTCATATGTTGCTAAACAAGTAGCTTCACTTTTAATTTTTGGATCCTCACTAACTTCTTCTAGTTTTAATAAAGCATTTCTTATTTTTGGTGCTTGAAATCTTAATAACTTTTAGTCCAATATTTTTTATCTCATCTATAATAACTTCAAAAAGACCTTTTTCACTTGTATCATCCACTTTTAAATTTTTTTAAAAATATTCATTAATTTTTATTGAAGTAGTTGAAATATCCACATTACGCAATATAAAAGTCATTTGTTCTTGATGGCTTGCATCTGGAGTGCAATCAAGTATGATTGAGAAGTATTTTGTTTCTTTAATTTTTTTAATAATGTTATTCCTGACTTCACTTGCCAACAAGTTTATTAATTCATTTTGTATATTATGTTCAAGGTAATGATTATGAATTTCATCATGCTTAATTTGTCGAATATGTTCTTATATAATTAGATCAAATTCTGCAATCATTTTAATTAGGCTTAAAAATTTACCATTATTTTCTTGATAGATCTTTTCATTTGTTCCCCTAAATGTCAAATTATTTTTTCCCAAAGTTTTTATCATGGCATAATTTTTGACAATACACTTTTCCAGTGCACTCTATTTCTGTTAATTTGTTCTTGTACATTTTTATCAATTATTTTATTTTTTTGCAATCTTATTTTTAAATCAATCCACGAACTCATATTAATAATATGCTCGTTTGTTACTTCATGAGCTTTGAGCTTAACACTAAGATTTCTCCAATCATTACTATCATCACTAGTTAATTTATTATTACAAGTACTAGAAGTTGTACTAAATAATTTACAACAAAAATAAAAAATTTTATCCAAATTTTTAGAATAAATTAATCATTTTTTTCATGTCTTTCTCCATTTGCCAATTTTTGAATATAATGTGTTGTAGAAAAATATCGTAAGAATTTATTCTTTGGAAAATCTATGTCAATTATTTTAATTGGTACCTTTTCTACTAATAAATCTCTCAATTTTGTATCTACCGTATTGCATTGACTCGGATCATATATATTTTTAGGAATGCAATTATTTAAATCATTTAGGAGTTCTTGATTTTCGAAAATTATGTCAGATTTTTCACTAATTTTTTCTAGATTTTCTTTTTGGATGTTATTATTATCTAACTCAATTCTATTAGTGACTTATTCATTTGAAGAACATCCTCCCATATTTTCAGATTCAAGATTTTTATTATTTGTTAAAAATCTATCAAGGGCTCCTTTTTGGGATTTATTTAATTCTTCAAGTTTTCTCTTTTTCTCTCTTTTTGTAAAATCGGAATCATATTTTCTAGTTGACATATTTAAATTGAATAAATTATAATAATAACTAAAACAATAATATATACTTATGAACTAAGAATATCAACAATAACAAATTTTCAAGAAAAATTATAAAATAAAGTTAGAATAATAAAACCTGGCTCAAGAATTTGATAAGTTATATAATGATATCAAAATAGTTGTTGCGCTTCTTCAATTGCTTGTTGCAATTCTTGAATTTTTTGAATAATACATCGAAAAGTAATTATTGTTCTTTTGTAATTGTAAGCAAGAAACAATAGTAGCTGTAAGTTTTGGAGAGAAAGAGAGAGTTCAATATTGAGAATAAAAATAATTGAAGAATAAAAAAAAATGAATATAAAGTGAATAATAATATAGGCACAAATTCTTAAGAGATAAATAAGGAATTAATTTCCCAAAATCATTCCCCAAAAAACACTCCATTCCCCAAAAAGAGTAATGCAACGGTTCCTTAACAAAAATATTTTATTTCCTAATGGAATTTTTTCTTTCTTTTTCTAATTCACAAGTACATATAATTTTTTTAAAGAAATATGTATAAGTACTTTTTCTTTTAAAATGGCCCCCCCAAAAAACTTTTCATTCCCCAAAAAAAGTAACAGTGCAATGGTCCCTTTATTTTACTTCCTTGCGAGTTTTTTTTTTTAATTCACAAGTACACATAATTTTTCTTTAAGAAATATGTATAAGTACATTTTTTTTTTAAAATGGGCTCCCAATTTTTTGGGAGCCCCAAACGGTTGTTTTAGTGGCCTAATGGTTAAGCCAGTCCTGAGTCTTTAAATTTAATAATTCATGGGCCTTCTAACTCTTTATAGATTGGGAGAAAAGTCCCGAGATATTTGACCCAAATTTCAAAGAATTTATTAAAGTAATTTGCGATAACTTTTGCCAACTTTTATTTTACAATTCGCTTGACTTCAAACTTAACACACGATCATTGTGCAATTAGAATACCATATAACACATCCTTTCTGACATATTAAGCACTCTTAGTTTTACCCCAAAAGTACGGGTTAATTTAAACGTTCGAACGAACGGAGTGTTACAGTGTAGGGATAAAATAGTAATCCAACTTTGCACTTTGAAACTTCTCACTTTTAATATAACTAGTATCTGGGCACGTGCGTTGCACGTGTATCCTATATTAATTAATATAAATTTATATTATTTAAAAATAGTAAATTATTAATCTTCTACACATTTTAATAATATTTTCTTGAATTTTAAAATAATTATCAATGTGTAGAAAGTGTAAATTGCCTCATATTTCTAGCAATGTCATAAGATAATTTACAATGTCATAGCTAAAGAATGTTAGAGGTTTTGAATAACATCAGAAATAATTAGCAAATAACTGAGGATTTTATAATGTCATAATTCATAACTAACTAATTAAAGTGCAATAAGTAACTAAACGAAGTCCAACCATTTGCCTTTCCATTTACAATTGTGCTCCCACGCTCCTTTTTTTTTAGCTTTTTTTTTTTGAATTGTATTACATTCTTTATTTGTTTATGAATGTACATGTACAAGTTTGCACTTAAATATTCTTAAATTAATCACTGTTTTGAGGACAAAATAGTCTGTTCAACTTTTAATAGTTATTTTGGTCTTTTAACTTTTCATTTTGGGCTTCCCATATAGTATAGTACTAGATATAAAGAAGCCCGTACTAGCACATGCCAAATATATTATTTTTTATCTTAATTTATGTGACACGAATAGGATTTAGATAGTTAATCAAATTTTTTATATGGTTTTTACATATTTTAAGTTGTTAACTATTATGATTTATAATACCTTTTATGTAATTTTCAAATAATATATGTTACTCCTTCTATCCCAATTTATGTGGTATTGATACAATTTCAAGAGTGAACTAATAAATATTTGAAGTTGTTAATTATTGTCATTTATAATATTTTTTCTTTTGTCCCAATTTATGTAACATTGATAAAATTTCAAGAGTCAACCAAATTTGTAAGCCTTTTAAATATTTTAAGTATTTAATTATTGTGAGTTATAGTACTTTCTACGTAATTTTCAAAAAATATGTGTTACTCTCTCTAATTCAATTTATGTGTCATCGATAGAATTTGGAGAGTCAACTAAATTTTTTATATATATATTTTAAATATTTTAAAAATATTAATTATTGTGACTTATAGTACTTTTTACGTCATTTTTAAATAATATATGTTACTTTTTTTGTCTCAATTTACGTGGCACTAATAGAACTTCCAGAGTCAACCAACTTTTTTTATATCTTTCAAATATTTTAAATTATTAATTATTGTGATTTATCGTTTTACGTAATTTTCAAACATATAATAAATTAAAAAGATAAAACAAACAAATTAAAATGGAGAAATTAATGAAAAATGACCAAAATGCCCTAACCTGCTGAAGCAGTCACGTTGACCTCGTGCCTGCTTCAGCAAGTGATAAATATTTTAAGTTGTTAATTATTGCAATTTATAGTACTTTCTACATAATTTTTAAATAATGTATGTTACTCTCTCTACTCCAATTTATGTGCCAATAGATTTTTTTTTTATATTTTAAAATGTTAATTATTGTGATTTATAGTACTTTTTATGTCATTTTAAAATAATATATGTTACTTTCTCTGTCCCAATTTATGTTACATTGATAGAATTTCCAGAGTCAATCAACTTTTTTATATCTTTCAAATATTTTAAATTATTAATTATTATAATTTATCTTTTTACGTAATTTTTAAAGATATAATAAATAAAAATATAAGACAAAAAAATTAAAACAAAAAAATTGATGAAAAATGACCAAAATGTCCTAACCTGCTGAAGCAGGCACGTTGACCTCGTACCTGCTTCAAGCATGTCAACTCCTTCTTATAATATTGATCAGTAATGTATGTTGCTTGTGAATTTCATATTAATAAATACAAACTTTTGAATGAAAATAATATATACTAAAGCATGTGCATATATGTTAATAAACGAAACTTAATCCGAATGTATAAGTTTAATTCAAGAGATAATGATTAGATATGGTTTAAATCTACATAGAACAACAATCATGCTTTGATAGGTACGGTTTGAAATTATATGCATTTTGATGTTAGGCATACACATGTAATATGTTCTATTTTAAGTGTATGTTCCAAATTTTACAAGATTTATAGCATTTTATTAACTACATATTCAATCTAAATTTTTATTGGTTTTATAAAGATAGAAAGGATAATGAACTAAAGTCATATTGAATTTGACTCTTTTAGGATTGTATTTGGAATAACAAAAACTAAATCAAGCATCGATCATGAGAGGAGAGAAATTGAGAGAAAATAAATCCTATGTCATCCAAGATGAGTTCACTAATGAAACCCCAACTTAAACCTACAAAATAGAGTAACTTAACATCCCCGTCACTGGAAAAATACCCCATCTCTTAGAGCCCTGCACATGACCAACCTGACTATACGTTAGTAAGACACACATAAATGTTTTACTCAGAAGTCGTATGTATGAGCGGTTGGATACATTGAAAACTAGACTCGAAGACCTTTAATTTGATAGGTAATGAACCACATAATTATTACTATTCAAGGAGATATAATTGTTTGAAGTTGATCCTTATATGAACTTATACGAAAACTTAATCAGTAAAGAAGCTTTCAACACAACTTTCTGATAGAGTTTTCCTATAACTTTAATTCTCATCCAACACACTTTCGACACTTACAACTTGACCTTTACACCTAGGTATAATCAGATTCGCCAAGTTTGGGTCTAATTTTATGAGTCAGATAGTTCAAAATATAGTCCGAAGGCACGAGGTGTTACACTTATTATCCCATATTTTGTTATTTTAGACAATTTGATATCTTTGAAAATAATTGTTTTAGCGCCTAGTCTCTCTTGTACACGTGATATTGATTCATGGGGTTGTAATAGGTTATTTTCATAGTTATGTCCTTATATAAAAGCTAAGTTAGGACCTGTTTCCCTATCTCTTTCGTTTCTGCATGAATATTTGATTCTAGTATTTCTGGGAAAAGATTGATTTACTTATTGTAGGTGCCATCATGACTCTTCTGATTTTGGGTCATGACAAGTTCTTTTTTCGATTATCTATAACTTTTTAATCATTTAACCTATCAAAAAAATTATGAGTACTACAAATATATTTGAAAGCTAATTTATATTAAAAATGCGGAGAAAAAAGATGGAGAAATAATGAAAAACACAAAATATACATCTCACTATAATTGTAACACCCCAGAAATCAAACCAGCTATCTAAGTTAAAATCTCAGAAAAATTTCATGTTTCAGGAATGACGGGTCTAAATCACGGACCGTGGTTCAAATCACGGGTCGTGGAATGGAACCGTGATTCCCTTTGGTTGATTCAGCCTCTGGTCTGGAACCACGAGTTGGTTCTACGGACCGTGGTTCAAACCACGGGTCCGTCCTGTCCACTCGTGAAACTCAGATCAGAGGGTTAGCAAGTCCCTCTGAAATGATGACTCAACACTACGACTCGTCGTCCAAACGACGAACCGTAGTCTTGACTCGTGGTTTGACCAGGGGTCAACTGAGGTCCCCAGGAACTACGAGTCCAGATGATGATCCGTCATTCAAACGACGGGTCCGTCCTGTTGACTTGTGAACTTCCTTCTGTAACCTGACTTTTCTGTCAGAAACCACGAGTTGAAACCACGGGTCGTGATTCAAACGACGACCCGTAGAACTGACTCGTGATCCCTGAAATCGACCATTTTATAGATTTTTTTAAATTAAGTTCCAGGGGTATTTTAGTCATTACCCACTCTTTTAACTCCTAAATGATGCCGTTTTGACTATTTCAAGAAGGGTTTTCACCCTCATTAGCCTAAGTTCCTTCTCATTACTTCACTCTTCTCCCAAAAAGAAAAATTCTTCTCCAAGCTTCAAGTCTCAAGCTCCAAGTTCAAGTCTCCTAAGTCTTTTCAATTCAAGTAGGTTATCTTCAATCAAGGTATGTGGGTAATCCACAATGGGTTCCTTTCACCCTTGTGCCCAAAACCCCTAATTCAAATTTTGATTTCATGATCTTCAAATTAGGGTTCTTATCCAATTCTTATGGGTTTTGCTAAGTATGATCTTCTCATGATTTGATTATGAAATTACTATTAATTTACATGATTTTACATGGGCTTTTACATATGAACACCTATTTCATGAGTTGAAGTTTAATCATGGTGATTCCTACATGCATGAAACTGATTTAAGCAAAACTTGGATTTGATGGTATGTTTTTCATGGAGTTCCAAGCATGTGCATGCTTAGTTCCTATGTTCTATGAAAATATACGTATTATGAAATTGAACTAGAGCCATGCAAATTTTTACAAGTCATGAAGTATGCAAATTTCACAAGTTATGAAGTATTATGCAAGACAAGACACCCGATGTTCCATCAATGCTCATGAATCGATTTCTAAACCCTAATTCATGAGTAGTATGACGATCCGGGGTATGAACACATTATGAACAAGTTTGGCATCAGATATGTCACATGTATATGAGCTCATGATATATGTTTTGGGAGTAGTATTTAGCACCGAGAGACGAGGGTTAAGATAACCCAAGTCCAAAACTACGTTGTCACCGTAGGTTGCCCTCTGTGGCTTATCATGACAGGATTCTGGTACGACATGGTTCTAACTTTGGCCGATTAGGACAATTTTTTTCAATGGGGGTACATGACACTGGACTCCATGCAACTCAGCATGTTTTAATATCGATTAAGAGAAACTCCCACATATTTATTTTTGAGCTATGAAGTTATATGATTCTATACTATGAAACTTAAGCTTTAATTCATGTTTCATGTTTTGTACCTTGATATTTATTCATGTTCTTTCTTTATGTAACAAGTTCATTTTTAAACATGTTTTAAACTTTTTTTATCATGATTCATGCATTGCTCGCATACTCGGTACATCCTATAGTACTGACGCATATCTTGCGCTGCATCCTTTGATGATACAGATTCAGGAGTCCCTTCCCAGGCACGTGGCTAGAGCTTCCAGGCCACTCTATCTGTCAGTTGTCGATGAGTCCTCTTAGGTCAAGGACTAGTTATATTCTTAGCGTGTGTTAGCTTTTATTTCTTTACTTTGAGTTAGCTAGGGTCTTGTCCTAGCAACACTTTATGTTATGAGTAGAGGCTTTGAGACATAGACAGTATTGGAGTCTTCGTATGGATCTTGTATTCCTATTTGACTTGACTCTCCATCTATGTTATTCTGACTTTATCTATTGTGCTTCTGCTTACTTTATGTTATGCTTGAGGATGCTATGACCAAGGGTTAGCTTGGGACGCTTATGGTTCCAAGTCCCGTGTTACGTCTAGGGAGTAACCTCGGGGCGATTGGTATCAGAGCCTCAGGTTCAAGGGTCCTAGGATGTCTGAAAGCCGCATCGAGTAGAGTCTCCTTCATGTGTATGAAGCGCACCACACATATGAGAGAGAAGTTATGAGGTGTCTGAGAAAACATCACTTCTTTCATGGTCATGTCGTGTGATATAGCTTAGCTCTTATGTTCCTCTAATCCTCATCTTGTACATTTCAGATTATGCCTCCTCGACGTGCTATGCCTCCCCAAGCCGTTCGGAATGTTGTTCCTCCTGTTTCGGTCCCCGATGTCACGAATGAAGAGTTCAGAAATGCCATCCATTTGCTAGACCAGACTTTGGCCACTCAGGCCAATCAGCAGGCTCCTGCCCCAGTCCACCTTCAAGGTGGGGTAGCGGCCCGAGTTCGTGACTTCGTCCGAATAAACCCACCCGAATTTTGGGGTTCGAAAGTGAGTGAGGACCCGCTCAACTTTATTGATGAAGTGAAGAAGATCTTCGAAGTTATGCAAGTGGTTGGGGTCGATTATGTGGAGCTTGCATCCTATCAACTCAAGGATGTAGCTCATATTTGGTTCACACAATGGAAGGACGCGGTCCCCACGACTTGGGAGTGTTTCGAGAGGGCCTTCCTTGATAGGTTCTTTCCCCGAGAGTTAAGGCAAGCAAAGGTGGAGGAATTTGTGAACTTGAGATAGGGGTCGATGTCAGTTCAATAGTATAGTCTGAAGTTCACTCAGCTGTCTAGATATGCTCCCTCCATGGTAGCGAACCCGCATGAACAAATGAGCAAGTTCATCTATAGGGTTTCTGATACAGTGAAGAAAAAGTGTAGGTCTGCTTTGCTATTGAGTGATATGAACATTTCCCAACTTATGACTCATGCCCAACAGATTGAGGGTGACAAGCTAAGGAAGATAGTGAGGGAGAATAAGAGAGCTAGATCCGAGGGATCAGGTTTTGGTCATCACAGGTCCGGAGGTGGACATCGCTCTTCTTTCCAGAAGAAGTCATCAGGATCCGTGCATTCTTCTGCTAGTGCTCCTACCCAGGCTCAGAGGCCTCATCACGATCAGAGTGGTAGAGGACCCGATTCCTATTCCCAGTCTCAGGGAAGTGTTGCTAAGGGACCTTACCATCCTAGTTGCAACAAGTGTGGAAAGAATCACCCGGGAGAGTGTCATTTGGGCACGGGTGCATGCTTTGGGTGTGGACAGACTGGACACTTGATTAGAGATTGCCCTTCAGCTAAGAAGGGGCAGGGAGGTGGTAGGAATCAGTCGGCCCCAGCAGCTTCAGGAGGTAGACCAGCCCAGCAGGGCACAACTTCTAGTTCTGGTGGTCAGCGCCAGAACCACCTTTACACTATTTCCTCTCATCAGGATCAGGAGGGTTCCCCAGATATTGTTACTGGTATGTTGAAAGTCTTCTTTTTCGATATGTATACTTTGTTGGACCCTGGTGCTTCCTTATCTTTTGTGATCCCTTATATAGCATGCAAATTCGAAGTATGTCCTGAATTGCTTTTAGAACCCTTTTGTGTTTCTACTCCTGTTGGTGAGTCAGTCTTAGCCAAAAGGATCTACCAAAATTACGCTATCTCAGTCCTTCATAGAGTCACTTCAGTGGATCTCGTAGAGTTGGAGATGACTGATTTTGATGTCATTCTTGGTATGGATTATTTATATGCATGTTATGCCTCTGTTGATTGTCGTACTCGTGTTGTCTGTTTCAAGTTTCCAAATGAACCCGTTTTAGAATGGCAAGGTAGTACCCCTTCCTCAAATGGTCATTTCATATCTTATCTTAAGGCTAGAAAGATGATTTCAAATGGGTATGTTTATCACATAGTGCGGGTTATGGACACGGAGTCCAATACCCCACCCCTTTAGTCTGTTCCTGTTGTGAATGAGTTTCCAGAAGTGTTTCCAGAAGTGTTTCCAGAGTCCCTCCCGAGCGAGAGATAGACTTTGTGATAGATATTCTCCCAGATACGAACCCTATCTCTATTTCTCCTTATAGAATGGCTCCCGCGGAACTCAAAGAGTTGAAAGATCAGTTGAAGGATCTTCTTGATAAAGGTTTCATCAGGCCTAACATTTCTCTATGGAGTGCCCCAGTTTTGTTTGTTCGGAAGAAGGATGGTTCTCTTAGAATGTGTATTGACTACCGTCAGTTGAACAAGGTCACAATCAAGAATAAATATCTCATTCCTAGGATTGATGACTTATTCGATCAGCTTCAGGGTGCTAGTTTCTTCTGCAAGATTGACCTTAGATCCGGTTATTATCAGCTTCGTGTTAGAGAGTGTGATATTCTGAGGACAACCTTCAAAACTCGGTATGATCATTATGAATTTGTTGTGATGTCTTTTGGTCTAACGAATGCTCCTGCAGCCTTTACGGATTTGATGAACCGTGTGTTCAAACAGTACCTGGATATATTTGTGATTATTTTCATTGATGATATCCTCATCTACTCTTGGAGTGAGGAGGAGCATGTAGACCACTTGAGGGTTGTGTTGCAAACTCTCAAGGATAGACAGTTGGTTGCTAAATTTAGCAAGTGTGAGTTCTGGATGCAGTCAGTTGCCTTTCTGGGTGACATTGTGACTAGTGATGGTATCCAAGTTGATTCTCAAAAGATAGAGGCAGTAAAGAACTGGCCTAGACCTACTTTCGCGTATGATATTAGGAGCTTTTTGGGTTTGGCTGGTTACTACAAGAGGTTTGTGGAAGGATTTTCTTTCATTGCTGCCCCTTTGACCCGATTGACTCAGAAGAAGGTAAAATTTTAGTGGTACTACTTGTGTGAGAAGAACTTTCAGGAATTGAAGACTAGATTGACCACAACTCCAGTGTTAGCTCTACCCGAGGGCCTAGATGATTTTGTTGTGTATTGTGATGCTTCTAGGATTGGTTTGGGTTGTGTTTTGATGCAGCGTGGTAGGGTGATTGCTTATGCTTCTGTAATGACCAGGTCCGTCATTACGGATAGTCCGATCATGCCAAGTTTTAGAGTTAGAAAACTCCAGATTTGGGGGTTTGAAATTCTGGGCTAGGCTAGTGTCGGCCGATTTAGGGGTGAGGTATGGTCTAGGGAAAACTAGGTAAGGATTAGGTTGGATGTATTATGTTGAGCTAGTTTTCCTTATAGCTAATGCGTAAAGGAGTCCGTGGGACTTTTCGGAATCAAATTTGGGTATATAGAACTCCCAGAATCGTGATTTATGTGAATGGGTTATTTCTGATCGTCGGGGGAAGCAAGTGTGTTGTAAAATGGGCAAATTTTGGAGATTTCTGAACTTTCTGTCCGTGACGAGCACAACGGCTCTTCCATAGCGACCTCCACTGTAGCGGAGAAATTACCGCTACAGCAGAAGTCAACGTCGGTCAGCCTCTGCCATAGCGGATGACTCTGCTATGGCGGTACCGCTATAGCAGAGCGGACCGCTATAGCAGAGCATGATGGGATTTAATGCAGAAACATTCCCCAAAATGTTCAGTTTTCACAATTCTATTTTGGGAGAAGGGCAAGGCGATTCCAGGCAATTTTCCTCCGTTTTCTATTGTTTTTCTTTCCTAAGGTAAGGTTTATACTCCCCAATCTTCGTACTACTTTTCCTACGTGGTAGAATTGCTAGGAGGGAACTTGGAGAAAGGTTAGAATAACCTAGGGATGGTAGAATCCAGGGAAAAAGAGGGATTCTAGGCATGAAAGTTGTTGGGTAATGTTAAAAGTAAGGTTTTATGATCATATGTTGTTAAATTCTCTATTTTTATCTGTGAAAATAATAGAACTAGGGAAATTAATAGTGAGAAACCCGGGAAAAAGGGTAGAATGATCATGGTTGGTCTGGGTTTGGGATTTGGTGTAATCCGGGTAATACGCAAGCCTTGTTTGTTAATTCAAGTACTTGTATATTGGTTTAGACCAAGAATGAGAAAGGAATCCAAAATACGGGAAAGCTCAGGTTGAGTAGAGCTTGGATCATTTCGAGGTAGGTGATGGCTTACGATTCCTATGAATGTTGTATATTTTGTACTCTTATCTAAGTGTTTGTATGAATTGCATGACTTAGAAGAATTGTGTAGAATGTCTAAGGGTCCTGTTTTACAATCTGTGAATTGAACGGTGTGTTGCTTGTTGGTTTACAAGTTGTTTGTTCATTATATTGACTGTGAATTGTTGACATTCGGTTGGCTAGGGTACCATGTCTGGTACGGGTATACTAACGGTTGGCTCGGGTACCACGCCTGGTACGAAATACTAATGGTTAGCTCGGGTACCATGCCTGGTACGGGTTTATTTACTGTATCATTGCATTGGTATTGTTGTATTGCATTGATATTGTTGCATTGCTTTAGCTATTATTGGTTCCGTAAGTGGACCGGGCTGTCTTTATTGAATTGTGATATTCATTGGTGGTCCTTGAGTGACCGAGAATCCTGTTATATCTGTGTAGTTGGTCTTGGATTAGGCCGAGTTGTCTGTTTAACACTTAGGTGTTGTTTAGAAGGGATCCCAGGGTGGGTCCGGGCTAGGCAATAAGGATGATTTTATTGAATTCTATGATTGTGGCTTAGAGTTATAAAAAGTGGATTTCATGTGAAACGAGCTAGGTAGAGACTTGTAGTCCAGGTGAGTCTATCGACTTGTTGCATATTTTTCGTACTTGTACTTGATTTGTTGTACTGAATTATACACTATTTATTTAGAACTAGCTGATGATCCTATCAGTACACAATGGTGGTGTACTGATACTACACTTGCTTTTCTTTCTTGTGAGTACAGGAAAACTTCTAGCGGCTGAGATGCGACCTCATCTGTAGTACCAACGTTTTCAGTCTTCAAGGGTGAGCCGCTTCTATCGAGCTGCCTTGAAACTATCATTAGAGTTATTTTGGGGTTGCATCCCCGTGCTCTAGATATTGGACAGTGTTTGGTACTGCGACTTTCAGATTCTAGGGGGTAATTTTTGCAGGTTTATATTAATGAAGCTATTTATTATTATTGAATTGCTAGTTTACTTTTATGCACTGGTTTTGAGATGCTAGAACGATTAAGTTCGGGGAAGTGATGATTCGCTCACCCGGGGATTGGGTGAGTGCCACTCACGGTGGTCTGGGTCATGACAGCTTCGAGATAGCTTAAGACTCATGAGAAGAACTATCCTACTCATGATCTTGAGTTAGCAGCCGTGGTCTTTGCTTTGAAGATTTGGAGATATTATTTGTATGGGGTGCATGTGGATATATTCTCACTGATCATAAGAGTCTTCAGTATGTGTTCACTCATAAGGAATTGAATTTGCGACAAAAGAGATGGCTTGAGCTCCTTAAGGATTATGATATGAGTGTGCTTTACCATCCAGGTAAGGCCAATGTTGTGGCGGATGCTTTGTGTAGATTGTCCATGGGAAGCGTGCCTTCTGTTGAAGATGGAAAGAAGGAATTGGTTTAAGAGGTTCATAGGCTAGCTCGGTTGGGAGTTTGCCTTATGGACTCGACAGAAGGTGGTGTGATTGTACAAAATGGTGCTGAATCATCTTTTGTAGCTGAGGTGAAGGAAAAGCAAGACAGGGATCCCATTCTACTTCAGCTTAAGGGTGCAATTCATCAGCAGCGGGTGGAGGTTTTCTCCCAAGGGGGAGATGGTGTGCTTCATCATCAGGGTTGCTTATGTGTGCCAGATGTGGATGGGTTGAGACAACAAATTCTGACTGAGGCTCACAGTTCTAGATATTCCATTCATTCGGGTGCTACTAAGATGTACCATGATCTACGAGAAGACTTTTGGTGAAATGGTATGAAGAGGGACATAGACAGGTTTGTGGCTAAGTGTCCCAATTGTCAACAAATAAAGGTGGAGCATCAAAGGCCGGGTGGCATGATTCAGGATATTGACCTTCCCACTTGGAAATGGGAAGCGATCAATATGGACTTCATTATAGGTTTACCTCGTACTCGACGAAGGCAACATGATTCCATTTGGGTGATTATCGACTGGATGACCAAGTCATCCCACTTCTTGGTAGTTAAGACTACTGATTTAACAGACGATTATGCCAGACTCTACATTCGGGAGATAGTTCGATTGCATGGTGTTCCCTTGTCTATCATTTCTGATAGAGGTCCTCAGTTTACATCTCAGTTTTAGAGGTTATTTCAGAAAGGTCTTGGTACCCAGGTTAAGCTTAGCACCGCTTTTAACCTTCAGACAGACGGCCAGGTAGATCGTACTATTCAGAATTTGGAGGATATGTTGAGAGCATGTGTGATTGATTTCAAAGATAATTGGGATGATTACTTACCTCTTATCGAGTTTGCCTACAACAACAGCTTTCACTCTAGCATCCAGATGGCTCCGTATGAGGCACTTTATGGTTGGAGATGTAGATCTCCTATTAGTTGGTTTGAGGTAGGTGAGGCAACCTTGATTGGTCCAGATACGGTTCATGAGACTATGGAGAAGGTTCAACTTATTAGGGAAAGGTTGAAAACCGCTCAGAGTTGACATAAATCTTATGTGGATGTGAGGAGAAGGGAATTGGAATTTAAAGTTGATGATTGGGTTTTCCTAAAGGTGTCACCCATGAAGGGTGTGATGAGATTTGGCAAGAAGGGGAAGCTTAGTCCCCGTTTTGTAGGTCCTTATCAGATTCTGAGGAAGGTTGGTTAGGTTGCTTATGAGGATTTGCCATCAGAGTTGGAAGCGGTTCATCCCGTTTTCCATGTTTCCTGATTGGAAAAGTGTGTTGGTGATCCGAGCTTGATTGTCCATTTGGAGGATGTGGGGGTGAAGGATAATCACCTATAAGGAGTTTCCCGTAGAGATCCTTGATCGTCAGATTCGAAGGTTGAGGAACAAAGAAGTCGCTTCGGTGAAAGTCCTTTGGAGGAATCAGCTTGTAGAGGGTGCTACTTGGGAAGCGGAAGAGGCCATGAAGGCCAAATATCCTCATCTCTTTCCTTCCAATTCAGTTCCAGCTTGAGGCACTAGTTTCCTCCTTAGTATGTCCCTCCGATTCTATTCCACCAGTTCCTCTCATGATTCTAGCATGCACCCATGTTTTACGAAGTTAGTTTATCATGTTTTCAAGTTAAAAAGTTCAGTTTTTATGTTTACTCTTTGATTTTCATGTTCTATTACTGGTTAGGCTATTTTCTCTTCAGTTTTCCCTTGTTTAGTCTTCATTCGAGGACGAATGATCCTAATGGGGGAAAGATATTGTAACACCCCAGAAATCAAACTAGCTATCTAAGTTAAAATCTCAGAAAAATTTCATGTTTTAGGAATGACGGGTCCAAACCACGGATTGTAGTTTGAACCATGGGTCGTGGAATGGAACCGTGATTCCCTTTGGTTGATTCAGCCTCTGGTCTGGAACCACGAGTTAGTTCTACGGACCATGGTTCAAACCACGGGTCCATTCTGTCCACTCGTGGAACTCAGATCAGAGGGTTGGCAAGTCCCTCTGAAATGACGACTCAACACTATGACTCGTCGTCCAAATGACGAACCGTAGTCTTGACTCGTGGTTTGACCAGGGGTCAACTAAGGTCCCCAGGAACCACGAGTAAAGATGATGATCCGTCATTCAAACGACGGGTCCGTCCTGTTAACTCGTGAACTTCCTTCTGCAGCCTGATTTTTATGTTAGAAACCACGAGTTGGAACCACGGGTCGTGATTCAAATGACGACCCATAGAACTGACTCGTGATCCCTGAAATTGACCATTTTCTAGATTTTTCTAAATTAAGTCCCAGGGGTATTTTAGTTATTACCCACTCTTTTAACTCCTAAATAATGTCGTTTTGACTATTTCAAGAAGGGTTTTCACACTCATTAGCCTAAGTTCCTTCTCATTACTTCACTCTTCTCCCAAAAAGGAAATTTCTTCTCCAAGCTTCAAGTCTCAAGCTCCAAGTTCAAGCCTCCTAAGTAATTTCAATTCAAGTGGGTTATCTTCAATCAAGGTATGTGGGTAATCAACAATGGGTTCCTTTCACGCTTGTGCCCAAAACCCCTAATTCAAATTTTTATTTCTTGATCTTCAAATTAGGGTTTTTATCCAATTCTTATGGGTTTTGCTAAATATGATCTTCTCATGATTTGATTATGAAATTATTATTAAATGTCATGATTTTACATGGGTTTTTACATATGAACACCTATTTCATGAGTTGAAGTTTAATCATAGTGATTCCTACATGCATGAAATTGATTTAAGCAACTTGGATTTGATGGTATGTTTTTTATGGAGTTTCAAGCATGTGCATGCCTAGTTTCTATGTTCTATGAAAACATACATATTATGAAATTGAACTACAGTCATGCAAATTTTTACAAGTCATGAAGTATGCAAATTTCACAAGTTATGAAGTATTATGCAAGACAAGACATCCGATGTTCCATCAATGCTCATGAATTGATTTCTAAACCCTAATTCATGAGTAGTATGATGATCCGGGGTATGAACAAGTTATGAAAAAGTTTGACATCAGATATGTCACATGTATATGAGCTCATGATATATGTTTTGGGAGTAGTATTTAGCACCGAGAGATGAGGGTTCAGATAACCCAAGTCTAAAACTACGTTACCACCGTAGGTTGCCCTTTGTGGCTTATCATGATAGGATCCTGGCACGACATGGTTCTAACTTTGGCCGGTTATGACAATTCTTTTCAGTGGGGGTACATGACACTGGACTCCATGTAGCTCAGAATGGTTTAATGTCGGTTAAGAAAAACTCCCACATGTTTATTTTCGAGCTATAAAGTTATATGATTCTATACTATGAAACTTAAGTTTTAATTCATGTTTCATGTTTTGTACCTTGATATTTATTCATGTTCTTTCTTTACGTAATAAGTTCATTCTTAAACATGTTTTAAACTATTTTTATCATGATTCATGCATTGCTCGCATACTCGATACATCCTATAGTACTGACGTATATCTTGCGTTGTATCCTTTGATGATGCAGATTCAGGACTCCCTTCCCAGGCACATAGCTAGAGCTTTTAGGCCACTCTATCTGTCAACTGTCAGTGAGTCCTCTTAGGTCGAGGACTAGTTATGTTCTTAGCGTGTGTTAGCTTTTATTTTAGTACTTCGAGTTAGCTAGGGTCTTGTCCTAGCAACTCTTTATGTTATGAGTAGAGGCTTTTCAGACATAGACAGTATTGGAGTCTTCGTATATATCTTGTATTTCTATTTGACTTGACTCTCCATCTATGTTATTCTGACTTTATCTATTGTGCTTCTGCTTACTTTATGTTATGCTTGAGGATGCTATGACCAAGGGTTAGCTTGGGACACTTATGGTTCCAAGTCCCGTGTTACGTCTAGGGAGTAACCTCGGGGCGATTGGTATCAGAGCCTCAGGTTCAAGGGTCCTAGGATGTCTGAAAGCCGCATCGAGTAGAGTCTCCTTCATGTGTATGAAGCGCACCACACATATGAGAGAGAAGTTATGAGGTGTCTGAGAAAACATCACTTCTTTCATGGTCATGTCGTGTGATATAGCTTAGCTCTTATGTTCCTCTAATCCTCATCTTGTACATTTCAGATTATGCCTCCTCGACGTGCTATGCCTCCCCAAGCCGTTCGGAATGTTGTTCCTCCTGTTTCGGTCCCCGATGTCACGAATGAAGAGTTCAGAAATGCCATCCATTTGCTAGACCAGACTTTGGCCACTCAGGCCAATCAGCAGGCTCCTGCCCCAGTCCACCTTCAAGGTGGGGTAGCGGCCCGAGTTCGTGACTTCGTCCGAATAAACCCACTCGAATTTTGGGGTTCGAAAGTGAGTGAGGACCCGCTCAACTTTATTAATGAAGTGAAGAAGATCTTCGAAGTTATGCAAGTGGTTGGGGTCGATTATGTGGAGCTTGCATCCTATCAACTCAAGGATGTAGCTCATATTTGGTTCACACAATGGAAGGACGCGGTCCCCACGACTTGGGAGTGTTTCGAGAGGGCCTTCCTTGATAGGTTCTTTCCCCGAGAGTTAAGGCAAGCAAAGGTGGAGGAATTTGTGAACTTGAGATAGGGGTCGATGTCAGTTCAATAGTATAGTCTGAAGTTCACTCAGCTGTCTAGATATGCTCCCTCCATGGTAGCGAACCCGCATGAACAAATGAGTAAGTTCATCTATAGGGTTTCTGATACAGTGAAGAAAAAGTGTAGGTCTGCTTTGCTATTGAGTGATATGAACATTTCCCAACTTATGACTCATGCCCAACAGATTGAGGGTGACAAGCTAAGGAAGATAGTGAGGGAGAATAAGAGAGCTAGATCCGAGGGATCAGGTTTTGGTCATCACAGGTCCGGAGGTGGACATCGCTCTTCTTTCCAGAAGAAGTCATCAGGATCCGTGCATTCTTCTGCTAGTGCTCCTACCCAGGCTCAGAGGCCTCATCACGATCAGAGTGGTAGAGGACCCGATTCCTATTCCCAGTCTCAGAGAAGTGTTGCTAAAGGACCTTACCATCCTAGTTGCAACAAGTGTGGAAAGAATCACCCGGGAGAGTGTCATTTGGGCACAGGTGCATGCTTTGGGTGTGGACAGGCTGGACACTTGATTAGAGATTGCCCTTCAGCTAAGAAGGGGCAGGGAGGTGGTAGGAATCAGTCGGCCCCAGCAGCTTCAGGAGGTAGACCAGCCCAGCAGGGCACAACTTCTAGTTCTGGTGGTCAGCGCCAGAACCACCTTTACACTATTTCCTCTCATCAGGATCAGGAGGGTTCCCCAGATATTGTTACTGGTATGTTGAAAGTCTTCTTTTTCGATATGTATACTTTGTTGGACCCTGGTGCTTCCTTATCTTTTGTGATCCCTTATATAGCATGCAAATTCGAAGTATGTCCTGAATTGCTTTTAGAACCCTTTTGTGTTTCTACTCCTGTTGGTGAGTCAGTCTTAGCCAAAAGGATCTACCAAAATTACGCTATCTCAGTCCTTCATAGAGTCACTTCAGTGGATCTCGTAGAGTTGGAGATGACTGATTTTGATGTCATTCTTGGTATGGATTGTTTATATGCATGTTATGCCTCTGTTGATTGTCGTACTCGTGTTGTCTGTTTCAAGTTTCCAAATGAACCCGTTTTAGAATGGCAAGGTAGTACCCCTTCCTCAAAAGGTCATTTCATATCTTATCTTAAGGCTAGAAAGATGATTTCAAATGGGTATGTTTATCACATAGTGCGGGTTATGGACACGGAGTCCAATACCCCACCCCTTTAGTCTGTTCCTGTTGTGAATGAGTTTCCAGAAGTGTTTCCAGAGTCCCTCCCGAGCGAGAGATAGACTTTGGGATAGATATTCTCCCAGATACGAACCCTATCTCTATTTCTCCTTATAGAATGGCTCCCGCGGAACTCAAAGAGTTGAAAGATCAGTTGAAGGATCTTCTTGATAAAGGTTTCATCAGGCCTAACATTTCTCTATGGGGTGCCCCAGTTTTGTTTGTTCGGAAGAAGGATGGTTCTCTTAGAATGTGTATTGACTACCGTCAGTTGAACAAGGTCACAATCAAGAATAAATATCTCATTCCTAGGATTGATGACTTATTCGATCAGCTTCAGGGTGCTAGTTTCTTCTGCAAGATTGACCTTAGATCCGGTTATTATCAGCTTCGTGTTAGAGAGTGTGATATTCTGAGGACAGCCTTCAAAACTCGGTATGGTTATTATGAATTTGTTGTGATGTCTTTTGGTCTAACGAATGCTCCTGCAGCCTTTACGGATTTGATGAACCGTGTGTTCAAACAGTACCTGGATATATTTGTGATTATTTTCATTGATGATATCCTCATCTACTCTTGGAGTGAGGAGGAGCATGTAGACCACTTGAGGGTTGTGTTGCAAACTCTCAAGGATAGACAGTTGGTTGCTAAATTTAGCAAGTGTGAGTTCTGGATGCAGTCAGTTGCCTTTCTGGGTGACATTGTGACTAGTGATGGTATCCAAGTTGATTCTCAAAAGATAGAGGCAGTAAAGAACTGGCCTAGACCTACTTTCGCGTATGATATTAGGAGCTTTTTGGGTTTGGCTGGTTACTACAAGAGGTTTGTGGAAGGATTTTCTTCCATTGCTGCCCCTTTGACCCGATTGACTCAGAAGAAGGTAAAATTTTAGTGGTACTACTTGTGTGAGAAGAACTTTCAGGAATTGAAGACTAGATTGACCACAACTCCAGTGTTAGCTCTACCCGAGGGCCTAGATGATTTTGTTGTGTATTGTGATGCTTCTAGGATTGGTTTGGGTTGTGTTTTGATGCAGCGTGGTAGGGTGATTGCTTATGCTTCTGTAATGACCAGGTCCGTCATTACGGATAGTCCGATCATGCCAAGTTTTAGAGTTAGAAAACTCCAGATTTGGGGGTTTGAAATTCTGGGCTAGGCTAGTGTCGGCCGATTTAGGGGTGAGGTATGGTCTAGGGCAAACTAGGTAAGGATTAGGTTGGATGTATTATGTTGAGTTAGTTTTCCTTATAGCTAATGCGTAAAGGAGTCCGTGGGACTTTTCGGAATCAAATTTGGGTATATAGAACTCCCAGAATCGTGATTTATGTGAATGGGTTATTTCTGATCGTCGGGGGAAGCAAGTGTGTTGTAAAATGGGCAAATTTTGGAGATTTCTGAACTTTCTGTCCATGACGAGCACAACGGCTCTTCCATAGCGACCTCCACTGTAGCGGAGAAATTACCGCTACAGCAGAAGTCAACGTCGGTCAGCCTCTGCCATAGCGGATGACTCTGCTATGGCGGTACCGCTATAGCAGAGCGGACCGCTATAGCAGAGCATGATGGGATTTAATGCAGAAACATTCCCCAAAATGTTCAGTTTTCACAATTCTATTTTGGGAGAAGGGCAAGGCGATTCCAGGCAATTTTCCTCCGTTTTCTATTGTTTTTCTTTCCTAAGGTAAGGTTTATACTCCCCAATCTTCGTACTACTTTTCCTACGTGGTAGAATTGCTAGGAGGGAACTTGGAGAAAGGTTAGAATAACCTAGGGATGGTAGAATCCAGGGAAAAAGAGGGATTCTAGGCATGAAAGTTGTTGGGTAATGTTAAAAGTAAGGTTTTATGATCATATGTTGTTAAATTCTCTATTTTTATCTGTGAAAATAATAGAACTAGGGAAATTAATAGTGAGAAACCCGGGAAAAAGGGTAGAATGATCATGGTTGGTCTGGGTTTGGGATTTGGTGTAATCCGGGTAATACGCAAGCCTTGTTTGTTAATTCAAGTACTTGTATATTGGTTTAGACCAAGAATGAGAAAGGAATCCGAAATACGGGAAAGCTCAGGTTGAGTAGAGCTTGGATCATTTCGAGGTAGGTGATGGCTTACGATTCCTATGAATGTTGTATATTTTGTACTCTTATCTAAGTGTTTGTATGAATTGCATGACTTAGAAGAATTGTGTAGAATGTCTAAGGGTCCTGTTTTACAATCTGTGAATTGAACGGTGTGTTGCTTGTTGGTTTACAAGTTGTTTGTTCATTATATTGACTGTGAATTGTTGACATTCGGTTGGCTAGGGTACCATGTCTGGTACGGGTATACTAACGGTTGGCTCGGGTACCACGCCTGGTACGAAATACTAATGGTTAGCTCGGGTACCATGCCTGGTACGGGTTTATTTACTGTATCATTGCATTGGTATTGTTGTATTGCATTGATATTGTTGCATTGCTTTAGCTATTATTGGTTCCGTAAGTGGACCGGGCTGTCTTTATTGAATTGTGATATTCATTGGTGGTCCTTGAGTGACCGAGAATCCTGTTATATCTGTGTAGTTGGTCTTGGATTAGGCCGAGTTGTCTGTTTAACACTTAGGTGTTGTTTAGAAGGGATCCCAGGGTGGGTCCGGGCTAGGCAATAAGGATGATTTTATTGAATTCTGTGATTGTGGCTTAGAGTTATAAAAAGTGGATTTCATGTGAAACGAGCTAGGTAGAGACTTGTAGTCCAGGTGAGTCTATCGACTTGTTGCATATTTTTCGTACTTGTACTTGATTTGTTGTACTGAATTATACACTATTTATTTAGAACTAGCTGATGATCCTATCAGTACACAATGGTGGTGTACTGATACTACACTTGCTTTTCTTTCTTGTGAGTACAGGAAAACTTCTAGCGGCTGAGATGCGACCTCATCTGTAGTACCAACGTTTTCAGTCTTCAAGGGTGAGCCGCTTCTATCGAGCTGCCTTGAAACTATCATTAGAGTTATTTTGGGGTTGCATCCCCGTGCTCTAGATATTGGACAGTGTTTGGTACTGCGACTTTCAGATTCTAGGGGGTAATTTTTGCAGGTTTATATTAATGAAGCTATTTATTATTATTGAATTGCTAGTTTACTTTTATGCACTGGTTTTGAGATGCTAGAACAATTAAGTTCGGGGAAGTGATGATTCGCTCACCTGGGGATTGGGTGAGTGCCACTCACGGTGGTCTGGGTCATGACAGCTTCGAGATAGCTTAAGACTCATGAGAAGAACTATCCTACTCATGATCTTGAGTTAGCAGCCGTGGTCTTTGCTTTGAAGATTTGGAGATATTATTTGTATGGGGTGCATGTGGATATATTCTCACTGATCATAAGAGTCTTCAGTATGTGTTCACTCATAAGGAATTGAATTTGCGACAAAAGAGATGGCTTGAGCTCCTTAAGGATTATGATATGAGTGTGCTTTACCATCCAGGTAAGGCCAATGTTGTGGCGGATGCTTTGTGTAGATTGTCCATGGGAAGCGTGCCTTCTGTTGAAGATGGAAAGAAGGAATTGGTTTAAGAGGTTCATAGGCTAGCTCGGTTGGGAGTTTGCCTTATGGACTCGACAGAAGGTGGTGTGATTGTACAAAATGGTGCTGAATCATCTTTTGTAGCTGAGGTGAAGGAAAAGCAAGACAGGGATCCCATTCTACTTCAGCTTAAGGGTGCAATTCATCAGCAGCGGGTGGAGGTTTTCTCCCAAGGGGGAGATGGTGTGCTTCATCATCAGGGTTGCTTATGTGTGCCAGATGTGGATGGGTTGAGACAACAAATTCTGACTGAGGCTCACAGTTCTAGATATTCCATTCATTCGGGTGCTACTAAGATGTACCATGATCTACGAGAAGACTTTTGGTGAAATGGTATGAAGAGGGACATAGACAGGTTTGTGGCTAAGTGTCCCAATTGTCAACAAATAAAGGTGGAGCATCAAAGGCCGGGTGGCATGATTCAGGATATTGACCTTCCCACTTGGAAATGGGAAGCGATCAATATGGACTTCATTATAGGTTTACCTCATACTCGACGAAGGCAACATGATTCCATTTGGGTGATTATCGACTGGATGACCAAGTCATCCCACTTCTTGGTAGTTAAGACTACTGATTCAGCAGACGATTATGCCAGACTCTACATTCGGGAGATAGTTCGATTACATGGTGTTCCCTTGTCTATCATTTCTGATAGAGGTCCTCAGTTTACATCTCAGTTTTAGAGGTTATTTCAGAAAGGTCTTGGTACCCAGGTTAAGCTTAGCACCGCTTTTAACCTTCAGACAGACGGCCAGGTAGAGCGTACTATTCAGAATTTGGAGGATATGTTGAGAGCATGTGTGATTGATTTCAAAGATAATTGGGATGATTACTTACCTCTTATCGAGTTTGCCTACAACAACAGCTTTCACTCTAGCATCCAGATGGCTCCGTATGAGGCACTTTATGGTTGGAGATGTAGATCTCCTATTAGTTGGTTTGAGGTAGGTGAGGCAACCTTGATTGGTCCAGATACGGTTCATGAGACTATGGAGAAGGTTCAACTTATTAGGGAAAGGTTGAAAACCGCTCAGAGTTGACATAAATCTTATGTGGATGTGAGGAGAAGGGAATTGGAATTTAAAGTTGATGATTGGGTTTTCCTAAAGGTGTCACCCATGAAGGGTGTGATGAGATTTGGCAAGAAGGGGAAGCTTAGTCCCCGTTTTGTAGGTCCTTATCAGATTCTGAGGAAGGTTGGTTAGGTTGCTTATGAGGATTTTCCATCAGAGTTGGAAGCGGTTCATCCCGTTTTCCATGTTTCCTGATTGGAAAAGTGTGTTGGTGATCCGAGCTTGATTGTCCATTTGGAGGATGTGGGGGTGAAGGATAATCACCTATAAGGAGTTTCCCATAGAGATCCTTGATCGTCAGATTCGAAGGTTGAGGAACAAAGAAGTCGCTTCGGTGAAAGTCCTTTGGAGGAATCAGCTTGTAGAGGGTGCTACTTGGGAAGCGGAAGAGGCCATGAAGGCCAAATATCCTCATCTCTTTCCTTCCAATTCAGTTCCAGCTTGAGGCACTAGTTTCCTCCTTAGTATGTCCCTCCGATTCTATTCCACCAGTTCCTCTCATGATTCTAGCATGCACCCATGTTTTACGAAGTTAGTTTATCATGTTTTCAAGTTAAAAAGTTCAGTTTTTATGTTTACTCTTTGATTTTCATGTTCTATTACTGGTTAGGCTATTTTCTCTTCAGTTTTCCCTTGTTTAGTCTTCATTCGAGGACGAATGATCCTAATGGGGGAAAGATATTGTAACACCCCAGAAATCAAACTAGCTATCTAAGTTAAAATCTCAGAAAAATTTCATGTTTTAGGAATGACGGGTCCAAACCACGGATTGTAGTTTGAACCATGGGTCGTGGAATGGAACCGTGATTCCCTTTGGTTGATTCAGCCTCTGGTCTGGAACCACGAGTTAGTTCTACGGACCATGGTTCAAACCACGGGTCCATTCTGTCCACTCGTGGAACTCAGATCAGAGGGTTGGCAAGTCCCTCTGAAATGACGACTCAACACTATGACTCGTCGTCCAAATGACGAACCGTAGTCTTGACTCGTGGTTTGACCAGGGGTCAACTAAGGTCCCCAGGAACCACGAGTAAAGATGATGATCCGTCATTCAAACGACGGGTCCGTCCTGTTAACTCGTGAACTTCCTTCTGCAGCCTGATTTTTATGTTAGAAACCACGAGTTGGAACCACGGGTCGTGATTCAAATGACGACCCATAGAACTGACTCGTGATCCCTGAAATTGACCATTTTCTAGATTTTTCTAAATTAAGTCCCAGGGGTATTTTAGTTATTACCCACTCTTTTAACTCCTAAATAATGTCGTTTTGACTATTTCAAGAAGGGTTTTCACACTCATTAGCCTAAGTTCCTTCTCATTACTTCACTCTTCTCCCAAAAAGGAAATTTCTTCTCCAAGCTTCAAGTCTCAAGCTCCAAGTTCAAGCCTCCTAAGTAATTTCAATTCAAGTGGGTTATCTTCAATCAAGGTATGTGGGTAATCAACAATGGGTTCCTTTCACGCTTGTGCCCAAAACCCCTAATTCAAATTTTTATTTCTTGATCTTCAAATTAGGGTTTTTATCCAATTCTTATGGGTTTTGCTAAATATGATCTTCTCATGATTTGATTATGAAATTATTATTAAATGTCATGATTTTACATGGGTTTTTACATATGAACACCTATTTCATGAGTTGAAGTTTAATCATAGTGATTCCTACATGCATGAAATTGATTTAAGCAACTTGGATTTGATGGTATGTTTTTTATGGAGTTTCAAGCATGTGCATGCCTAGTTTCTATGTTCTATGAAAACATACATATTATGAAATTGAACTACAGTCATGCAAATTTTTACAAGTCATGAAGTATGCAAATTTCACAAGTTATGAAGTATTATGCAAGACAAGACATCCGATGTTCCATCAATGCTCATGAATTGATTTCTAAACCCTAATTCATGAGTAGTATGATGATCCGGGGTATGAACAAGTTATGAAAAAGTTTGACATCAGATATGTCACATGTATATGAGCTCATGATATATGTTTTGGGAGTAGTATTTAGCACCGAGAGACGAGGGTTCAGATAACCCAAGTCTAAAACTACGTTACCACCGTAGGTTGCCCTTTGTGGCTTATTATGATAGGATCCTGGCACGACATGGTTCTAACTTTGGCCGGTTATGACAATTCTTTTCAGTGGGGGTACATGACACTGGACTCCATGTAGCTCAGAATAGTTTAATGTCGGTTAAGAAAAACTCCCACATGTTTATTTTCGAGCTATAAAGTTATATGATTCTATACTATGAAACTTAAGTTTTAATTCATGTTTCATGTTTTGTACCTTGATATTTATTCATGTTCTTTCTTTACGTAATAAGTTCATTCTTAAACATGTTTTAAACTATTTTTATCATGATTCATGCATTGCTCGCATACTCGATACATCCTATAGTACTGACGTATATCTTGCGTTGTATCCTTTGATGATGCAGATTCAGGACTCCCTTCCCAGGCACATAGCTAGAGCTTTTAGGCCACTCTATCTGTCAACTGTCAGTGAGTCCTCTTAGGTCGAGGACTAGTTATGTTCTTAGCGTGTGTTAGCTTTTATTTTAGTACTTCGAGTTAGCTAGGGTCTTGTCCTAGCAACTCTTTATGTTATGAGTAGAGGCTTTTCAGACATAGACAGTATTGGAGTCTTCGTATATATCTTGTATTCCTATTTGACTTGACTCTCCATTTATGTTATTCCGACTTTATCTATTGTGCTTCTGCTTACTTTATGTTATGCTTGAGGATGCTATGACCAAGGGTTAGCTTGAGGCACTTGTGGTCCCAAGTCCCATGTTACGTCTAGGAGGTAACCTCGGGGCGTGACAATAATTGGGGAAAAAGGTAAAATACTCTTAACTTAATCATAGTACTCTCAGGCAAAAGTCGATAAATCTTTTTTTATTAACTAAAAGATGGCCATGGGCCTTATATAAATGAGAAAAAAAATAGAACAAGAGTATCTGCCCCTAAACGGGGCAAAGCCCAACGAGAAATAAAACAATCTGACAAAGCTAAAAAAGACAACAAACAAAAGAGGGAAAAGCTGGGACAGGAGCCCTAGAAAGATGGGGCTTCTCCAGGTGAGATTGCTGGTGAGCTCGTTGAGTATGAATCCATCCTTAGTTTCCTTTATTGCAGCTAGAAGATGGCGAGAGTTGAGAGGAAGCTATGGAGCTAATAGTATAAAGATAGCCCCTCGACGTTCACCTGCCATGTCATTAGAGATCCAGCTAAGGAAATCCAACCGGCAAGATGGCGACTTCGATGAGGTAGTTCAATTTGAACTCTTATCTCATTATTTTCCTTTCGATCTAACCTCTTCTTGTGCTTTAATGGAAATGGTCGTTCTTGTTTGCAAGAGGATTCTGGGTGTGTCTCAGACCAAGGTTGGAGTTGACAAAGTCAGATGGTGGCTGAGGTAAGTCTGCTTTGATCTTGTGACGAGTGACGAAGATAAAGGCAGTGCAGGCTTGTTCCGTAGAGATCCAAATCAAGAAAGATGGAGAAGAATTGAGAGTTTACACCAAGGGCATTTACAAGTCTCACAAATACTGTGTAATCAACTCAAATGAAGACTTCTTCATCTTCTCCCTTTACTGATCTGAACTCAATGGCTCAAGCTAAGTACTAAGTACCTTTATGCCACTCTGTTAGGAATCCCAGCTGATCATCTAATTCCCTTGGTTTCATCTTCTTGACAGGTTGAGCCCAACAAAGAGCTGATACCACTGTCAAAGAGGATTTCACCTTGGTGCCTTGTCTGATCAAGCCAGGTAAGAACAATCTGCTGTTGCTGCCTGAGATACTGTAGAGAAGATTTCTATGTTTTAGTGCTATGCTGCTTGTGAGTGTGTTTGTAACCACAAATCACCTCCCTTAGTTTGCAAAATTTCCATATTGCACTTTTTTGATACGTAGGTTTGGTATTTGTTGTTTATCCATGTATAGAATTGATTTTGCCTCTCTTGTCAAGTCTTGTGTTGAATGATAGGAGAGTATGTCTAAACCTGCAAAAAAGAAAACTTGATTAGTGAGAAAATCTGCCAATCTGTTTCCTTCCGTGAAGACATGCTCCACTGTAGCATCCACTTCCCTTATCATCTCCTTTATCTGCCCAACCTCTACAGCCAAGTCCCAAGGAACTTCCCATATCCCATCCAGGATCTTCTTAGCCACCAAAGAATCAGTTTCCAGGATGACAAGAAGAAAATTCTGGGAAATACAATGTTCTTGTCCCATTTTTAGAGCAAAAATTTCAACCACTAGATTAGAGCCATCATTAAATCTTCTAGCTTCAGCATATATCAATTGACCTCCATAATTCCTAATGCAAAATGCTCCAGAGCTAGGGCCAGGATTTCCTTTAGATGCACCATCAGTTTGCATTTAAAGGAACCTAGGATGGGTAGTTTCCTGTAAACCACCCTACTGTGGAGCCTAGGAGTATAATCTTCCAAGAAATGAATAAGGTCTGGCCAGTTAGGTGGGATATTGATCAACCAGGGATAGATGCACTTAGCCATAATTACTAAGTTTCTATTTATTTCCAACTTCATGCTGATCAGTGACATTCTCCCACCATGTTTGAGCATATTTCTTCTTTTCCAGATCTGCCAAAGAATAAGCAATGGCACAGCCTTATATAAGGGCTTAAGCTTTGTTGAGCACTCTGCATCCCACCACTTTGTAACACTGCTCCTGACCTGTATAAAATGCCCTCTTAGACTTGCAGCAGCTGAGAAATGTTGCCATATGTTGTTAGAATCAGTACATTGGATAAAAAGATGCTTTATAGTTTCATGTGACCCATCATTGCAGCAGCAACAAATGACACTATCACTGACTCTGTTTCTAACTAGGACTTTCCCAATAGGTAGCCTTTTCTTCCATAATCTCCATGCAAAGAAAGATACTTTGTAAGGTAATCCCTTCATCCAGATTTGCTTGTATAGGTGCTGGTGTTGTCCTCTCTGTCTTACCATTTCCCAGGCTGATCCCACTGTGAATTTTCCATTCTTGTTCAGCATCTACCAATGTTTATCACATTCTCCTGGCACCTCCCTGCAATTAAGCTTTTGAAGAATGTGACTGCATACCTCCATAGGAAAGGTTTGATGTAGGGTCTCCTCATTCCACCTTTCATTGGTACATAATTGGCTCACCTCCTCCAACATATTGTTTCTTGCAAAATTAAGGGGCAAGTAATAGTGAAGGGCACCTAATTGGGTCCAGTTATCATGCCATACACATGAATGTCCACATTTAGGTTCCCACCATATGTCTTGATCAAACTTGTCTCTGGCCTCAAGCATGTGTTTCCAAGTCTGGGAGCCCCCTTTCCACTCCACCATCTGAGGCCCTACTTTTTTACAGTACTTGTTCCACATGTAGTTGGTCCATAGTGACTTCTGAGTTCTAAAACTCCACCATAACTTTTCAAATAGGGCTTTTGACACATCAAATAGAGATCTTATCCCTAAACCTCCTTCTTCTCTAGGTAAACAGATGTCAGTCCATTTAACCCAATGTTTATTTCTCCCATTCTCCTTAAAACTCCATAAGAATCTAGCAAAGACTCTATGTAAATCATGAATGACACATTTAGGAGGGTTAATGGTAGATAAAAAATATATAGGAATGCTATTAAGAACATTATTAATCAAGACAAACTTGCCCACAAATGACAGCATTTTTCCCTTCCAGGCCTGAAGCTTAGCTTGTACTTTCTTCATCAAATCTGAGAAATGAACCTTCCTTTTTTTTTTTGCATGTCCAATGGGGCATCCTAGGTAAAGAGAGGGAATTTACCTTTGGTGAAGCCAGTAGTCTCTTCCACATCCTTAATGTGAGCTTGTGCAGTTTTATGATAGACTAGAAAAACACTTTTATTTTTATTAATCAATTGGCCAGATTCCTCTTCATACTTCTTTAGAACCCCCATCACTAACTTTAGAGACATCTTGTCAGTAGAGAGAAAAATGATTGTGTCATCTGCATAGGCTAGGTGATTGATATTCCCACTCCATTTAGGCATGCCAAAACCCTTAAAGTATGGATTATCAAACAAAGAGTTTATGGATCTAGACAGAACTTCAGCAGAGAATATAAACAAAGCTGGTGATAATGGGTCACCCTGTTTTACACCTCTTGTGGAGTGGAAGAAACCATGTGATTGTCCATTGATCAGGACTGAGTACCAGTTGTTGGCAACTAACCTCCATACTTTGTCAGCCACTTGTGAGTCAAACCCCATCTTTCCAAGTACATTAATGAGAAATTTCCAGTTCACCCTGTCATATGCCTTAGCCATGTCCAACTTCAAAACCACATTAGCAGGCTTACCTCTCATCCTGATGTCTGATATGATTTCTTGGGCCAGTAGAACATTCTCAGTAATGTTTCTGCCTTTCACAAACCCTGACTGGTTTTTGCTTATTAGGCTAGGCAGCAAAGCATCTAGTCTGTCATGAAGAACCCTATAGATCACCTTATTCAAGAAGTTACTCAGACTTATTGGTCTCATATCAGAGAAGGATTGTATGGTCTCCTTCTTTGGTAGTAAGACCAGGTTGGTATGAGTAATAAATTTGGGCAGTGTGAATCCTTCAGAAAAGGCTTTGACCAAATTAAACACATCTTCTCCCACTATGTTCCAACATTTTTGGTAGAAATGACCAGTAAACCTATCTAGACCACTAGCACTGTCCCCATTTAGCTCAGTGACAACCTTCTGAACTTCTTCCATTGTGGGATGAGCATTTATTCTTGCATTGTCTTCAGCTGTGATGATGGAAGGGATATGTTGTAGTAGACTTGTACCAACTTCATCATTACTGCTAGTGAATTGGTCATGGAAGAAAGTTACAGCTTCCTGAGACACTTCTGACCCCTCAACCCATTCACCATTTGGTTTCATAATTCTGTTAACAGTTAGCCTTTTTCTTCTACCATTTACGAGGCTATGGAAAAATCTAGTGTTTTTGTCCCCTTCTGCAAACCATTGTAAACCTGCTTTCTGCCTCTAGAACTCTTCTTCATAGTGGAGATATTTTTTCAGTTCTACTTGGGCCTTTTGAAGAACTATTCTGTTAGCTGATGATGGAGATTCCTCAAATAGGACTTCTTTCATTCTGACCACTTCCTCTCTAATAATCAACTGTTTAAAGATGTCACCAAAGGTATCCTTACTCCATACTGTTAGAGCATTCTTGGTCCTTTTCATCTTTTGTTTTAGGTTGATGAAAAGATTTGGCTCATTGGACACCCAGTTTGCCTTAACGATCTCTTGAAAGTCTGCCTCACCTGTCCAAAACTTTAAGAACTTGAAAGGTTTCCTGATGTGTTCAGTCTGGGCTCCACATGTCAACAACAAAGTGGCATGGTCTGAGCTAGTTCTTGCTAAATGTTTCACCTCAATCCTACTATTCATGCCCAGAAACCTCTGGTTAAACAACAATTTGTCTAATCTCTTGAAAATACATTCATTATCTGCTCTTCCATTCCACCATGTGAAAGGACTCCCTTTGAAGTTGATATCAATGAGATCACAAAAGTTTACACAAAAAGCAAAGTCTTCATACTCATCTGGATATACAGGAAGTCCACCTATCTTTTCTTCTGCATCCATTATTACATTAAAATCCCCACCAATGAGCCAAGGGAATGTTACATTCTGACTTAAATTGTAGATGTCATCCCACAACCTTAGTCTTCCTTCAGAATCACATTTAGCATATACCATAGTAACCATTAGGGCTTGACCAGTTTCCTGGAAATGCAACTGCAAGGATAGCTGTTGCTCTGAATCTGAAATAACCCCCACATGAACATGATCTTGAATAAAGACCCATATTTTTCCATTCTGGTTGTAATTTGCATATTGCATCCCCAGCCTTCTTTTGTATTTGTGTATTTTTCTTGCATCTTGGAAAGGTTCCATTAGAGAAATAATAGAGAATCTGTGAAATATATGCAGCATCTGAATTCTGTGGAATGAATTTTGGGTCCTAACATACCTCACATTCCAAAATAAAGCTTTCATCTTCATAGTCCACCTAACTTTGCAGATCTTTTGGGGTTGACCCTGATAGGCTTAACTTCTGCTTTTGTTTTACCTTTATTGGCCTAAGGTTCTCTGTGTTAGGAGGTTCCAATATGAGGAGCTCAGAACTTCTATCATCAACATCAGTTGTGTCAACTTGCAGTGGAATTACAAGAGAAGAGTGATCTTCCCTTACTGCCAGTGTCAAGGACCTTTCCATTTCTGGCTCTTGGTTCTGATCCAGACTATTTTCAGCTGCTGTTACTTCCTCTTCTTCTTTCTCCTGTGATAATCGATTTAGCTTGCTGTTGTGTTGTTCTTTTTGGAGATTTTTTGATGATTCATTATCTTGCTGACTAGAAAATGATAATTGGGCTCTTTCATTTCTTTATCCTTTAATTTTAGATTTTATATTATACAAAATGGTCATAGAATTATCATCCTAATATTTAAGATATAAAAATCAACTAAGTTCATTTTTATTGAATATATGTTTATTTTGATTACCATGTATGATTAGAAAATAAAGTTATACACCATTTCTTATGAAATGAAAGAGCATGAGATTCTAAACCGAAAAATGAAAAACCAAAGAGTATGAGCATAGTTGTGTAAAAAAAAGAGTTCAAAAGTTACAATTAATGCTAAAGACGTTAGTATTTCCTTATTAGCTTAGCCGCTTAATTAGATTTTCTCCTTCGTTGTTTAAACTTGCATCAATTTGTTATTTAAAGTCCTTAGTTTACTTTAAAGTTAATACTTAAAAATAAAGGAAAGAGGATGGTGAATTATTATTTTGTTTATATGAACTTTTTTTTCCAAGACACTCACTAAGTATTCAGTACTCATGCATAACATTATTGTTTTTGATGGTGTGTTAGGTATATGAAAGGAGCATGTTCTAGAGGACCACATTGCTTAGGAGGGAACTTGCTATTCACACAGTCAGTTGGTGAGTCGACATTCTTACTTGTGAGACTCCATACTTATTTAACTATTTTATTAGATTTTTGAGTTGCATCTCGAGATAGTTATCTCTTTTTTTAAAGTTTTCATTCATAGATATTGTGTTGTGTGTAATACTTAAAGTCATTGCTTGGCTTATTGAGACACACTGCTATGTTTATCTTCTAGACAAACATTTACATTATTTACGTTAATCCTTGTTCCGTTAATTTAAACTATCTTGATTTATACATGCATAATTGAATTAAGTAATAATGGAACAACTACGTGAGCTATCATATTGATAAAGTGCTTCTGATGTGGTTCCATTACATCAGATGCTTATTATGCCAGGTTTGAATTTGGAGTCTGACACTAACAGTGCAAGGTGAAGCAGACGTTCGAGAGTGAAGTAGCCATCTTCATCTCAAACACTGTATCTGACGAGTTTGACTTCACAAGGTGTTTGTAATCAACTGAACTTCTTTTGATGTCAGAGTGTAAGAGTACGAGTCTTCTACATAAGAAGGTCATACACTTAAACTCAGAGAAAATGGAAGAATTATCGAAAAGCACCTTTTGAATCTCTCAAAACCGAGTTCCTAGGCTTCAAAAATTAAGTTATAGGTTTTGAGTTAAAATAGAATTGGAAAACACTGCCAACAATTTCTTCTTTACGAAAGCCGGACCCCGACTCGGACCCATCGCTTTTGTGATGATCCGGTCGCGTTCTTGGAGAGTAACAATGGACCCGACCCACCCGGCTCGATTCCTTCTTCGTGAATGCGGGCAAGCCAACGCGTTCGCAATAACCAAGTTCCTCAAACCTTCACGAATCTGAGAGATCTGTCGCAAACATGAAGACTGTTCAAACATTTTATCATGATTTTTTTGATGTTAAAAAGATATATAATGTAAAGTATTCTTTAAGAATGTATCTCCTATTTTTTTTTCGGAACCCGAGATTATGAAGTATTAATATGTAAGTTAGTTGTCCCATCTACCTGGCTATGCAAGAAAATGTAGAAGGAAAGGGTGGAGGTTGTATGTCAAGCTTAGATGTCTTATCTTTTCTTAATTTTATATTAAGTTTTCATTGATATGGGTTACACGTGCAACGTGTGTACCCAATAACTAACTAGTTATACTAAAAGTAAGAAGCTTCATATAATGTAAAGTTAGATTACAAATTATCCCTAAAAAGTTGACTGATATTTTTATCTTTCAATCCGATCATGATATGTTCTTTTAATTGTTATTTTATACAAAGATGCATGTAAATGTAATTAGCAAATTTTACGGTAAATTAACATGGAATTGTAAGTTAATTATTTATTACCAAGAGTTCGGTTTGATTTGACTTTGTTTGGTATTGGAAAAAAAAACCCGACTATAATTAGTTTGGTTTAGTTTTAATTAAAAAAAGTCAAACCAAACCGAACCAACCCGATATTACGTGTATATTATTTTTAAAAATAATTTATATATAAAAATATTTTTTGTGATGTAATTTATAAACATTTCTTAAACTTTTTCATAGTTTTTATCTTTCAACATATTGTTTCAAGTTTAAACATAGAATTTTTAAATGATCCAATAAGTTTTTATAACCCATAGATATCAGTAACTCAAATAAAGCTCAAATCAACACTAATGCTAACAAAAAAATATTCAATTCAACACTAGGAATGACAATCATGTTTGATATCTATTCTTAAATTTTGATAAATACATAAACTAATTTTATTTTTCTATTTAATATTTAGTCATGTAGTTAATACTTATTAAACTTATTTTAGCATGATTTAATACTGTTAAATAATGATTATATTTAGTATGACTTATTAATATGCAATATTTATTCTATGCAATTTCATTATTATTTTGGTTGGATATTTTATTGTCATCACTCATTTATATTTTGTGTTATTTTTTTTAAAAATAGCTTAGATAGTTATATCTTGCTAGGACTAAAGAAATATTTGAAGTACAAGTTAATTATATATTTGTATGAAGACTTTACCGAAAAAATCCAAAAAAACTCAAAAAACCCGAGAAAAATGAAATAACCCGAAAAAATTCGAGGTTGGAAAACCCGACTTTTATTAGTTTGGTTTGGTTTATAAATTTAAAAACTCGACACTAATAGTTTGGTTTGATTTTTAAAAAATTCGAACAAACTCGGTTCATGCATGTACACCCCTAAGTCCAAGACAACCAATGTAAGGATCTTAGTTATAATTGTACAATAAATATAATTAAGAGTTGGGTAAATTGCTTGTACCTGTTATGTGGTGCAACTTCCTAGCACTAATTGGGGACTAAGTGCTTTTAATGTGCATGAATTCTTTAATTTGTAACGTGTAGAAACTCAACAGTCATTTAAATACCCTTTCTTCACAAAACTTTTCTTCATGGATTGTGTCATAACATATTTTTATGTGAGGAAAACGAAAATTTTGACATGCATATGCATTGTGTAGTAGACATTTTTGATGGCTTGTATGGATCCACCGAGGGTCAAGGGACCAGGTCTCTGGACTAAAGTTGCAGTGAAGAGTGAGAAAGTGAAATAATAGAAAGTAAAGAACACAAGACTTTTACGTGAAAACCTCTTTACTCAAGAGAGTAAAACCACGACCTACCCCAGTAGGATTTCACCAATCAATCTTCACTAAACAATTGAGCAACTCCGGATTACAGACTTCAGTAACCCTACGGATTAAACTCTTAATCCACTACACTGTAATAACTCTATTACAATGTTAGATGCAATAACTCTACTGCATCACCACAGTATTAACTAACTCTAGCTAATACAACTTCACACAATCAACTAACTCTAGCTGATGGTTTACAACACGAGAACACAAATACAAAAGACTCAATTAAAGACAATGAACTGTTGATATCATCTTCATCACGATCAGGCCCCTTGTTCGGAGAGCTTTTGTTTCTTTGAAGAGCTTGAGCAGCCTTTGCTTTGAGGGAGTCAAACTTGGATTTGCAAAAACTAGGTTTTGGCTAAAGTGTCTTATTCCTTATAAATGAGAGCACCAAAACCTTAACACATTGCTATTGGTCCAGCGGGTTTCGAGGACTGCAGAAATCCAGTCATAAAGCTGCAGGAAGTACACATTACAACTGTACCATGTTGACTGTACTTTGAAGCTGCTTAGGGGAACCAGGTCCCTCTGAGTGTTTGTCAAACATCAAAACTTAAAGACCATATTACATCAATTTCAGTAATGTAAATGATTGTTAACTAGTTATACTAAAAATGAGAAGCTCTCATCCATAATGTAAATGTTTAGCACAAAGCTATGTCTACATCTATTATGATCTATTTGTAGGTTATATATATACAAAATTTTTGTTAGATATATTGACATGCATTTACCATTCACTACAAGAAAGTGTATCTATAGTTACGAAATTTAAGAATTCAAAAATCGTAACTATTGTCTGATAGTAGCTATAAAATTTGAATTTCATAGCTATCTACAAATTCACAAAATTTCTTAGCCACGAAAATCAAATTGACAAAGCTAATTCTTTAATTTTGCTATAATTACTAAAAAAAGGTGACAATAGTTACCTAAATAGCTATAACTTTATTGCTACGATAAAATTTTATAGCTAATCATAAATTTTTGCCACGCGATAAAAATTTATATAGCAAATAGTAACCTTTTAGCTACAATAAATTATTTAAAATAAAATATTGTAGCTAAACAAATATTTTGCTTCAAGTTATAAAAGATTATGGCAATAGTTAAATGGAATAGCCATTGTTTTCGGGAAAAATGACTCATTTCGAAAATCATTTCGAAAATCTCTATTTAAAGTTTCAAAACGTTTTCAAAACAAAGAAGAGTCGCCACTTAGTTTTTATAAAAGTAAAAACCAAGAAAAAATATAAAAATCTTTTAAAGTCAAAACAGATATAACTTTAAAACATTAAGAGATTAAAGGTAAGAGATTCTTATTAATACCCTTGAAAGGGTGTTAAGGCACCAAGAGTATCCGCTAACTCGCGGTTATCCGGACTTGTTTGAAAACTAACTTATTTTACTAACTTTGGAAAATGGTTTTGATTTGTTTTAATTTTGAGAAAATCATCTTGTTTTGATACTTGATTTAAGAAAACATAGAAGATGAGACTTGATTAAAGAAAGTTAGTACTTATATGAAAACACATGAAGAGTTTGTAAAAAAAAGGGAAGCATGTTGCTCGGATGAATTAAAATGATTTAATCGTTTTCACATGAAGCAAACAAAAGTAATTACCAAGAAGTGTTCACTCTTTGGGGATAGTTCACTAAGTTAAAAGCGTTGGTGTCCAAATTATTACAAATTACTCTATCTAAGCAAAAATAAAGAATTTAAAGAACTATAATTAAGCCATCGGCTTAATTCAAATCTGTCCTAAAATCTATTTTGTGGGACCTCTTTAAACTCACCGCCGTTCATTTTTGGACTTTGGTCCAATTCTATCTGCTACTCATTTGGGCTGACTGCCCTTTGGCCCATTTTCTCAAATCAAAGTCCATCTTGGACTGATTCTGTTGCTGCTATGCACATAGGCTTTGGCCCAGTTTATTTTTCTCTTCAACCTGTAAGTGCAAATGGCGGGCTGACCCGGTAGTGTTGGGCTAGGCCCAATTGGAGATGCAGAGGAAAGACGTGAGTCCAAGCGAACTCGGATGTCACATGTGAGAAAGAAAGAGAGAATGATTAGTAATAACTCACGTCAATTTTTAAACAAGTATAACACAATCACAAGAATAGATGAAACAAAACTGATCGCTAGTGCTATTATATTTAAAGAAAATTCTAATCACACAAGTATTTTATCCTTTTTACGAAGGAGAAACAAAGGTTTATTTGGATTCAAAAATGCTAAGCCTAACATGTTTATGTAAAGAACTTTCAAATTCATCTCAAGATTACAATAAACATTGCAAATATAAAGCATGGAGGATCTGGAGATATTTACACAAATAAAGGGATGCCATGGATTTTAACACATTCTCGACAGTGTGAGCAGAACTATAGGAAAACTGTAGGAAGATTTCAGCACAAGTTATTATCTTAACAAAGAATCATTCTCAAGTTTTATAATGAAAGAGAAGCAATCAGTAAAAGAAGCAAGCTGATTTGTTCATTTAATGACAAAATACAAAAGCATCTCAGGTTATATGGACTCTATTCTCAATTCCAAACAAACTCAAACATTAAAGACATAACCAAACTTAAACGAGATTCGAGCACATTAAGGAAGCAAATTCAAATAGATAGAAGCTATTTATAGGGAAATTTTAGGGGTGAAAAGAGGGGGAAAATGAAGGGGTTTTCTGGGAATTCTTTGAGGGAAAAAATTTCAAATCCTCAACGGATGAGGCTGGCCTACAAGAAAATGGTATAAACTCATACCAATTTCCACGGATTTTTCAGAGAAATTGACACCTGGGAAATTTCTGGAATCTTCTCAACTTGACAGCTCGATTTTGAACGGAGTTTTGGACGGCGTTTGGGAAAATTAACGGGGCTAGGGCATTCTTTTGATGAGCTATTAGGAATAGTACCATCATGGTACAAATCTTGAGTGGGGTTCGGAGAGCAAGGACGATTGGAGGTGTGGATTTATTCCACGTCGCCTCTCTCAGTACCTTCTTGGTACAAATCGTCATGCTAGGCACGCGATGGGGGTACAGAGAGATGAGGGAGATGGAGGGAAAAGAGGCGGCGCCTCTAGGGTTCTTAGGGTTGCTGTTGCTGAGAGAGGAGAAAGGAAAGAGGAGGGGTCGTTTGGTTATGTGTTTAAGAGAGATGAGAGAAAGAGGTGAGATAAGGGTGGTGTTGGGCTTGGACCGGGTATTGGGCGAAAAGGGAGTGGGTCGGTCGATTTTGAGCGGGTTTGAGCCCAAATTGCTGGCTGAAAAGAAGTTATGAGTGTTGTTTAATTGATGGCCACATTTGCAAAAATGTGGCCAAAAGGTTAAGGACATAGCCAAATTGATAGAAATTAGGAAAAATTTGGCTAAGATTTAAATAGTTTTAGAGGGATAGGCTTGAATTAAAAATAAGAGTGAATTAATTACAATTAACTCTTGAGCTTAATTAACTTAAACAATTTGAAATAATTATCGTATTTAACATATAATTACCTCTTTTACAATTATGAAAATTAATTTCTTAATTAATCTCTCGTTTGAATTCATTTGAAGGAAAATCAAACGTTTAATCTTTTAAAAGGATTATCTTATGAAATTAACTTTACAATTGCTCTTTAAGTAAACTTTATGTAAATTCCACATAATTAAATGTGAAAGGTATAAACTATTTACTCAGAACTATTATAAAGCCGATTTGAAAAGATGTTTTATCCCTTTTTATAAAACAATTATTTCGTAAATTATTTAAAATTCAAAAAGACTCAAGATTAATTCGTAATACGGCGGGTAAAAATTGGATGTCAACAACTACCCCTCCCTTTGGGTAGGGTGAGTGTAATGAACCCTGGGTAAAGGGAATTGACGTTCACAATTTTATTCGACCACAGATTTATTTTCAGAATGCGGTTGGTTCTAGCACGAATTTCAAGGAATTATGGCCGAACTCTGGTATCGAGTTTCCTACATATCTCAGGTTACATGAGAGATCAGGCCACTTGTAGTTCAAGATGCTTGATTTTACGCTCGATTTTAAAAGAATTCCAAACTATCCCGGTTTCAGAGTACAGAGAGACCGAAATGCTGGGGATTAAGAGAATTGGGGGGAGTTCGGAATGCGGGGGAGTTTTCAAAACAGAGCCTGCCTACATATCCTAAGACTTAGGAATCAAGCTGCTAGTAGTTTGACTCAATCGGTGGAAAAGGTAATCTTTATGTTAAGACAACCTTTGGCTCGGGATAAGTGACGAATAATTTGAGCTATAAAAAAGAGGCTTGTAACCTCTTAACTATGAATGTGGTGCACTTCACACCCATAAGTAAGATTTTACTTGGACACAATTTCCATAGCTCGAGGTGTATCGTCACCCGAATTTTGAAAAGAAGGAATATTGCTTCCAGCGTGAGTTCAGAAGATACCCTGGATGCGAAACTAAGACTCCAAGATAGGAAATACCCACATGCCTTCTGACAGGGGTGTGGTTTGATGGTGGTGAAAGTCGTTCCTCATCTCGCGTCCAAAGAGTTTGCTCCCTCTTTTGGACTACGTCCCAGTTCACTGCTAAGAAAAAGTTCCACGTTGTGATGCATCCTTTTTGGTGTAGTCCGCACCTATGGTTTTATTTTTGAGAATTTCATCCTTCTCGGATGCTCTCGATAATATCTCAAAATAAAATTGTTAGTAATAACATAATTCCATTTGGAGAAGTAGTTTCTTTGGCATACCTCGTCCTGAGATTACGTTCGAATTTCGCGTTGTAACGTCTTTTTGATGCATCTCGTACCTGTTGTTCTGGTCTGAGATTTTCATCCTCTCAGATGTTCTCGGTAATACTTTGAAATAAAATTGTTAGTAGTAAAGCAATTCAATAGGGAAAGATAACTTTGTACCTCATTTTTCCCATTTGGTTGCCTTTTGAATCAGATATCGTCTTTTCCTATCTCTGTCTTAGGAAATAGTGACTTTTATGACAATCAAATGTGATAGCCATCATAGCTATCAGATTGGGCTGCCTTTGTGGCGATCTTTGAATAAGGAGACCTTTGTGGCCGTTTGACGTGACGGCCCTTGCAATCATTTACGGCGTTCCTTTGAACGTGATAGCCTTTGTGGCTATTAACAATAGTCTTTGCATATGCCTTTGGGGTAAGTCTTGTGCATCATCCGTATCAATGTGACTAACAGATATTCCCTGAATTATCAGGCTTTGGGTAATCTAGCACATCATTCAACTTTGGATAGAGGCGACTTACATATGCCTTTAACTTGTCAACTTCGAGTAATCTTGCACATCATCTGACTTTGGATAGAAGCGGCTTACCGATGTCCTTCGAATTGCCAATTTTTTGGGTAATCCTGCACTTTTATCTGATCTTAGATACAATGCAACTTACAGATTTCCCTTGAATTGATAGCCTTTGGGTAGTCCTGCACAATATCAACGTGGATATGTCGTGGCTTATAGATAACCCTTGGACTGTCAATTTTTTGGTAGTGTTGCACTTTATCCAATTGCGAATATTATCGCAACTTACGCATTACATAATAATAATATCCTCGACGTTAGACTCCTCCATCTTACGCGATATCAAATATAAGTATGATGAATGCCATATTTGACATAATAAAGGAACAAATATACCCTCAACGTCAGACTCCTCCGTCTTACGCGATATTGAATATAAATATGCTGAGTGCCAGACTTGGCATAATAATTGATGATAATGATAATGATGATAATGATATCCTCAACGTTAGACTCCACCGTCTCACGCGATCTCGGATATAAGCATGCTGAGTGCTAGACTTGGCATAATGATTGATGATAATGATAATGATGATTATGATAATGATATCCTCAATGTTAGACTCCACCATCTCACGATATCTCGGATATAAGCATGCTGAGGGTCGATCCTGTGCAGCAAGTCCGACTTAGGGACGCCTATGAATGTCATCCTCTTTGAAATCGACCGGTAGATCGTATCTACTTGATTGTTCTGTGTACCATTATATTTCACGTACTGACCATCTCCGGGTGGCTACATCATTTTATGATGTAGGTTCGGAGGCACCTTCTTTTAATACTGTGCAGTGCTAGACTCGCTCAGACAGGTCCTGCTTTTGGTGAGCCCTCCATCTTTCGGAAGGCACCTTTGTGACAAACATCTTTAGTCTTATATTTTATGGTATTGCCGAGTACTTGTCCCAGTATAGATGATTTTCTTTTTTTTTTTATGGATTATAGCTTCGTAGTATTATGTTACAGTTGGATTTCAAAGTTGGTTTTGTGTAACACCTCAAACTTTCAGGCTAAGGTTTGAACTGTGCTATATCTGTACTTAGACCCGAACCTAATGAACTTTATTAGTACCTAGGGGTTAAGGTCAATCCTTAGGTGTAGAAAGTATATGGAACATGAATTAAGGTCATAAGAAACCTCTAGCACAAAGTCGAGTTAGAAGCTTCTCTGCCGACTAAGTTTTCGTATGAGCTTTACTATGGTTAAATTCAAACAAGGATTTATCTTAGAATAAGAAGAATTATGTGACCCACCACACACCAAATTAAAGGTTTTTAAGTCTTCTTTCCAACACCACCAACCATTTGTCAATCCAAAATTTGTGTAAAAAGTTATGCCCATTTTACTGGGCATTGCGCAGGCTGCTCGACCAGCTGCGCGACTGCACATAAGAAAAACATGCTAGGAGGGGTATTTTTGTCTTTTCCTTACACCAGAACCCCAGATCACGACCCTTAACCTTCCCTATATACAAATACACTCAGATTTCACTATCTTACATATAATTCATCTCCTCCCTCTTTCCCTAAAACTTCCAAAAGAAAAATCATCATATTTTCAAGCAAGGTCCTTCCTTAATTCTCTTTTCAAAATTTGTGTATTCTTCTTCTACAAGGTATGTGAGACTACTACTTCTATATAATTCTTTTAAATTTCATATTCTTCAATTCAAGTTGTTACAAGATAGGTTAGGGTTGAAGAAATCCCCATAATCCTATTTTCCCAATCAAAATCTACAAGTAGGGTTCTTGAGATGTCTATGGGTAAACTCCTTATTGCCTGATTTGCCCTAAATTATGTCAATATTTGTAAACTTTAAGCATAAATACACTGGCTGAAAATTCTTTTGTTGGACAAAATTGAGTAAATCCATGAATCTCGTGAACTTTTGAATAATTGAATCTATTACTACGAATTCCATGACCTTGACTAATGTTAATTTTCAAAATTGTGATTTGCTAAAGAATGGGAATTTTTCTTGATTTTTTATATGGATTGTCTTTCACTCTCCAATAGACATATTGTGGGTTGTTTTTACTATTGGATTAGTTTGATGATTTGAGCCTCTCATTACATGATATGAATATGAAACAAGAATATTTTCCAGTTAACTCATAATTCCCTCAAGAGTTGTGGAAGTCATGTTCATGAACTATAACCTAATGAATTATGATGTATTACCTCTCATGTCTCTCCAATAATGACAACAACTTATGATTTATGAACCTATTACAGTTAACTCTCATTATGAGCCCTAAAGTGGCATTCCATGACTATGAGCTTAAAAATGTTGAACTATGAGCATGAGCCTAAGAAGGCTAAATCATGAACATGAGCCAATAAGGCTAACACTTTGATCAATAACCAATAGGATAACTATGTAACAAGATGACCTTAAGGGAGTTAGCTGGCTGACCTAGAAGGCATAAGTCTAAAAGACAAATGCCCAAAAATACATTTGCCGATGTAGGATAGATATTATTCCGCAAGTTGGATAACTCTTTTTCATGTGTCCTGAAAAGGGCTAATTATGGATCCTTGCTAGCAAATCATGTCATGTCATGTCCTATGCCCGGCAAGGTATAGGATGGCTTAGTTGATCGGGCTGAAATCAGACTCCATGCGCACACATGGTGGTTTATGTCGGTTCACCACTTTCTCCCATAAATAACTAAGAGGATTAATTCACTTTACGTTATCAAATATGACTTGCAACTTGTGCTATTGTTCCTCCAGCTTATCATTTCTTGGACTGTACCTACTACATTTATATTTTCATGTTTTACTATTTTTCTTATATGGTTTTACATACCAATACATTCCACGTATTGACCATCTTGGACGCTACATCATTTCATGATGAAGTCTTTGGTATGCAGGTTCGTGATTCTGTGCAGCTCTATGTCCATTCGTATCAGCTGTTGGTGATCTCTCCCTCTCTCCGGGAGGCATAATTTATATTTTGTTGGGCTAGTCTTATGTTTTGAGGTATGTTGGGGCCTTGTCCTGGTAGACACTGATTCATGTGTTTAGAGGCTTCATAGACAGTAGTAGATGTCAGATTCAGTTATGTTCAGTCTTATTCTTATGTTTTGAAATTTCTATAATTATAGTTTAAGACTTTTCTTTCAGTTCATGAAACCAATTGACTTTTCTTCAATCTATTAGTCATAATTTAAAAATATTTCTTCCGCACTTATGGATGGATGCTCATGATGTAAGCTAAGTGGTTCTCTTAGGCCAGTAATGATGTCAGGTGCCTGTTACGTCCAGGGCCTTGGCTCGGGTCTTGACATTTTGGTTCATTTATATTAGACCAAACTTTCTATCATTGTGCCTACTTTTGAAACTTTTTCATTATTGAATTTGCTGATAATGAATGCTAAGGGGTCTTCTAAGGCCTTCATTGGTCTGGATTATCCGTTACATCCGGGGCCTAGTCTCAGGTTGTGACAAAGTTGGTATCAGAGCATGATTCATAGTCCTAGGGTGTCTACAAATCCGTGTTGAGTAGAGTCTATTTTATGGGTGTGTAGCGCGCCACACGCTACAAGGCATTTAGGAATATTTCCCTTTCTTAATGTTCTACTTCATGATAAAGAGCCTAGTTCTAAGAAAATTCTTCTAACTCTTGAGTTTCCCGCGTTTCAGATTATGCCTCCAAGAAGAGCTATCGAACAAGAGACTTCAGCTGGAACCTCAGTCCCCGCAGGGACAAATGCTGGAGAGGTTTTCCCTACTCATGGGATGCAGACTCGTAATAGCGTCCATACTGCTGATCCCATTACTCCTACTGGGGACCTACCAGTCCCACCCAATCCGGTTTGGGCTCCCAAGACCAGTACTACATGAGTCCAGTCTCTATAGGGTGAAGTTACTAATGCTGAGTTCAGGCAGAACATGCAGATGCTTGCCCAGATTGTGTCCTCTCAGTCTCATCGGCCAGGAGTTGTTCGTACTAACACTGGGTCCTCAGATACTACTTGAGTGGGCTAGTTTATGCGACTGAACCCATGAGTCTTCACGGGGTACAAAGCCAAAGAGGATCCTCAGGAATTTAATGATGAAATAGAGAAAATCTCCAGGGTCATGCATGCTAGTGACACTCAGAAAGTGGAATTGGCAGCTTATCAGCTGAAAGCGATGGCCTATCAGAGGTATGATGAGTGGGAGGAGATGAGGGGTAAAGATGTTGCTTTAGCGATTTGGGAAGATTTTTCTGAGGCCTTTCTTGATCATTTCTTTCCTCAGGGAGTTGAGGGAAGCCACGGCTGAGGAGTTTGTAAACTTGAGGCAAGAAAGATGAGTGTCAAGGAGTATGATCTAAAGTTTAATGAGTTGTCCCATTATGCTCCAGAATTAGTGTATGATATAAGGGCTCGAATGATGAAGTTCACTTCCGGTATCCCCGATGACTTGGTATTGGCATGCAAAGCAGTGATATTGAACAAAGACATGGACTTATCCAGGTTGGTGGTATACATTCAGCAGGTTGAGGATGAGACGAAGAAGCCAGTTGATATGGAGGAGCATTAGAACAAGAGAACTAGGCCAGCAGACCATAAGACAGCCCAACAGTATAGTTGTAAGGGTGGCAGGCATTGGTCCCGAAAGAAGTCTTGGGGACATGCTCATTCTTCAGCTAGTGCACCTGCCCCTAGACATTTGGACGATCAGCGATTCCAGCCTAATAATGGCTCCATAATGTAGGGTACTCAGTATTATGGGAGTGTGGCTCAGTCAACTCTATCTTATGCTCCTTGCCGCACTTGTGGTAAAGTTCACTGTAATGAATGTTTAGTGGGAAAGAGTGTGTGTTATGGTTGTGGATAGCCTGGTCACATTCACAGGGAGTGTCCTCAGGCTAAGGGAACTTTCGGGGGCAATAAGGATCCAGCTACTACTTCATCAGCCACAGCTACTAAGGGGGCTACTTCTTGTGCAAGCAGGGGTCGAAACCATCTTTATGGGCTATCTACTCTCCAGGAATATGAGGCTTCGCCAGATGTTATCACGGGTATGTTACAAATTTCTCCTATGATATTTATGTGTTACTTGATCCTGGCTCTACCCTACCTTATGTGACACTTTATGTGGCTGTAAATTTTGGTTTTGCTCTCAAAAATATTCCTAAAACCTTTTTAGTTTCCACCTATGTCATTGATTCCATTATTGCTAGGAGGGTCTATAAAAATTGTATTATGACTATTTTACTTAGGGATACAGTGGTGAACTTGGTAGAACTTGATATGATAGAATTTGATGTCATTCTGGGGATGGATTGGCTTCACTCTTGTTATCCTACTATGGACTGTAGGACTAGAAAGGTCAAATTCTGTTTCCCTAACGAACCAATCCTTGAATGGGAGGGTAGCCCCGTAGTGCCTAAGGGAAGGTTTATCTCCTATCTTAGAGCCCAAAAGATGATATCCAAAGGGTGCTTGTACCATTTGGTTTGGGTCAGGGATTCTAATGTTGAAAGTCCCCCACTCCAGTCCATTTCGATAGTTAATAAGTTTCCAAAAGTGTTCCGTGAAGACCTTCCTGGAGTTCCTCCTGATAGGGAGATAGATTTTGGGATAGACCTTTTGCCTGACACTCGACCTATTTCAATTCTGCCTTATAGAATGGCTCCCGCAGAGTTGAAAGAGTTAAAGGAGCAATTGAAAGACCTTCTTGATAAAGGTTTTATCCGTCCTAGTGTCTCTCTTTGGGGTGCCTCCGTTCTCTTTGTGCATAATAAGGATGGGTCTCTTCGTATGTGTATTGATTATCGCCAACTGAATAAAGTCACACTGAAAAACAAGTACCCTATTCCCAGAATTGATGATTTTTTTGACCAACTTCAAGGTGCTAAGTGTTTCTCTAGAATAGACCTCCGTTTGGGTTACCATCAGTTGAAAGTTAGGGAGGCTGATATTCCTAAGACTACTTTCCAAACTCGGTATGGACATTTTGAATTTTTGGTCATGTCCTTTGGTTTAACTAACGGTCCTGCAGCCTTCATGAATCTTATGAAGAGGATGTTTAAGCAATTTTTGGATATGTTTGTAATAGTTGTTATTGATGACATCCTGGTCTACTCTCGGAGTGAGGAAGAGCATGCCAATCACCTCCGGATTGTACTTCAAACTCTTAAGGAGTGGGAGTTATATGCCAAATTCTCCAAATGTGAATTTTGGCTAAACTCTGTGGCTTTTCTCGGTCATATTGTGTCTAGCGAAGGGATTAAGGTGGATCCTCAAAATATTGAAGCGGTGAGGAAATGGCCCAGACCCATGACTCTGACTGACATTAGGAGCTTCTTGGGTTTGGAGGGATATTATAGGAGGTTTGTGGAGAATATTTCCTCTATAGCTACTCCACTAACAAAGCTGACACAGAAAAAGGCTAAGTTCATATGATCCGATATTTGTGAAGGCAGTTTTGAGAGGTTGAAGGATCGTTTGACTTCTGCCCCTGTTTTGACTCTACCCGAGGGCATTGAGGGGTTTGTGGTTTATTATGATGAATCCAGGGTGGGACTTATATGTGTACTTATGCAGTATGGGAAGGTAGTGGCATATGCTTCCAGGCAACTTAAGGTGCATGAAAAGAACTACCCAACCTATGACCTTAAATTGGTGGTGGTGGTTTTTGCACTCAAGATTTGGCGTCATTATTTATATGGGGTGCATGTGGACATCTTCACTGATCACAAAAGTTTGCAATATGTTTTCACCCGGAAGGAGTTGAATCTCAGGCAGAGGAGGTGGCTTCAATTGTTGAAGGACTATGACATGAGCTTGCATTATCACCCAGGTAAGGCTAACGTAGTTACTGATGCTCTTAGCAGATTGTCTATGGGGAGTCTTTCTCATGTGGAGGAGGAAAAGAGAGGGTTGGTGAAGGACATTCATTCGCTTGCCAACTTAGGAGTCCTGTTGTTAGACTCAAATGATGGTAGAGTTATGGTACATGAAATGGCTAAGTCATCACTGGGTTCTTAAGTTAAAGAAAAACAAGCGAATGATCCAATACTTATTCAAATTAAGGAGGATGTTGGTTAAGCAAAAGGTTATGTCTTTCAAAATAGGAGGGGATGGCATCTTGCGGTATCAAGGAAGAGTGTGTATTCCGAATGTTGATGACTTGTATGAGAGGATTTTGACCGAGTCTCATGTTTCCAGGTACACTTTTCACCCTGGCTCTACTAAGATGTATCATTATTTGAAAGATTTGTACTGGTGGAATAATATGAAGAGGGATGTGGCTAATTTTGTTGCTAAGTATTTCATCTGCCAACAAGTTAAGGTTGAACACCTAAGGTCTGGTGGTATATCCTAAGACATAGCTATCTCGATGTGGAAATGGGAGATGATAAATATGGATTTTATTATTGGTCTCTCCCATTTGCGTAACCAATATGACTCTATTTGGGTCATTGTTGATAGAATGATCAAGTTTGCTCATTTTTTGCCTGTGAGAACAACTTATTCGGAGGAACAACATTTAGGAGATTGTTAGATTGCATGGTGAACCTGTGTCCATAATATATGACAAAGGTACACAATTCACTTCTCAGTTCTGGAGAGCTTTTGAAAAAGGTTTGGGTATGCAGGTGAACTTAGCACCGCTTTTCACTCTCAGAAGGATGGGCAAGCGGAGTGCACTATTCAGACCTTGGAGGATATGTTGAGAGCGTGTGTCATTGATTTCAAAGGTAGTTGGGTGGATCTCTTGCCCCTTATTGAATTCGCCTACAATAATAGTTATCACTCAAGTATCCAAATGGCTCCATTCGAGGCTCTTTATGGTAGGAGGTGTAGGTCATCTATTGGATGGTATGAGCTGGGTGGAGCTAGGTTGTTGGGGCCAGACCTTGTGCACCAAGGGATGGATAAAGTTAAGATCATTTGAGAGAGGCTAAAGACTGCCCAAAGCCATAAAAAATCCTATGCCGATGTTAGAAGAAGGGAGTTAGAATTTGATATTGGCGATTGGGTGTTCTTAAAAGTCTCTCCTATGAAGGGAGTTATGAGGTTTGGGCAGAAGGGTAAGCTCAGTCCTCGTTATATTGGCCCTTATAAGATTTTGAGAAAGATTGGAATGTTGCTTATGAGTTGGAGTTACCCGTAGTTTTGGCATCGGTTCATCTCGTGTTCCATGTGTCTATGCTCAAGAAGTGTGTGGGTGACCATTCATTTGTGGTTCCTATATAGAACATTAGGGTAAAAGATTACTTATCATATGAAGAAGTTTCCATGGAAATTTTAGATCGGCAAGTTTGAAAGTTGAGGACTAAAGAAATAGCTTAGCTGAAAGTGTTGTGGAAAAATCAGAAAGCGGAAGAAGCTACTTGGGAATTGGAGGAGGACATGAAGGCTAGATATCCCTTTTTGTTTACTTCTTCGAACGAGGTTAATTAAGGTACAATTCATAGCTTGTCTCCAATTCCTTTGTATGTTATTCCTTAATGTCTCATTCACATTCCTATGACGTGCTAAAAGTGTCCTTAATCATCATTCGGGGATGAATGATCCCAAGGGGGGATAATGTAATGCCACGTATGTTTTGGACATCTTTTTAAGCTTAAAATGAGTCTATATGACCCCTATAACGAATAGAAACCGATTAGGGATGAGTCTAAAAACTTGGGGAAAGTTTAAAACGTGAAATAAAGCCATGCGTCGCGAACTAGAGGCTAAGCCTTGGACCACGCATCGCATAACACGTCCCAAGAGTCCACTATCTTGGACCTGTGATGGGTCGTGCACCGCACAGGATACCTCCCCCCCTCCCCCCGTTGGGCTATGCGAGGCAAAAGGGTGGGTCATGCCTTGGGGTGTGCACCTGTAACATCCCAGAAATTCTAAGGCAAATCTGAATCGTTCTTCATGTGTTGTTAGACCCAAAATAGATAAATTTTCTATGTATCTAAGTATTAAGACCTATTATTAAGTTTTGGAGGTTTATTAGATATGAGTAAGGGTCCTAAAGAATCTCTAGATCAAAATTGAGTTGAAAGCTTTCTTACCGATTGAGTTTTAGTGTAAGATTTTTCAAGAGTCAAATTCAAACGATTATTACTCCTTGAATATGAAGATTTAGGTGACTTAGTACCCACCAAATTAAATATCTTCGAGTCTTCTTTCCAACGCCACCGATCGCGCATTAATACGAGTTTGGAGTAAAACGTTATCAACGTTTTACTAAAATGTGTTTGTCTGTCAAAATAACAGACAGAAACCATGAGAGCCATCTATGGCTCGTGATCAAACCACGACCTATGGTTTGAGTCCGTGAAATCGAACCTACAGATCAGTTTTTGGGCTGAGATTTATGAGGTTGATCCACGGTTCATGGATCAAACCATGAACCATGGTTTTCCCCCGTGGAAATCAATCCAGAGGCCTGAAAAGTGGTCTGAAAACCACGACCTCTATCCACGGACCGTGGTCCATTCCACAGGCCGTTTTTCAGACTCTTTTTCTTAGGATATTTTTGTAATTTCCCACTCTTTTAACTCCTAAGTTAAGTCATTTTTGGAAAATTAGAAGCGGTTTTATTCCCACTTAGCCTAAGTTCTCTTCCATTCTCTCAATCAAGTTCCAAGAGAAGAAAAGAGGTTCAATTCTCCTAAGTTCCAAGCGAAGGATTCCATCTTCAAGCCTCCACCCCTCAAGTCCTAGATTAAGAAAGTTTCAAATTCAGGTATGTGGGTATTCAGTAAGGGATTCCTTTCACCCTTATGCCCAAAACCCTTGATTTTACTTTGGATTTATGAAACTATGAAATTAGGGTTCTTACCCAATTTGTGAAATTCTTATTAATTTGATTTAATAGCATCAGTTAATGGTTTCTAATCATTTACCCATGATTTTATATGAGATTCTTCACGTGTTTCAAAAGCCCATGCATTGAGAATGATTTCTAGCATGATTTCACCCTATTGCATGTTTTCAAGCCAAATTTGGCATGTTTAGATAACATGAACTCAAGTATTTGTGAAATTGCATGCCTAGTTCTTCAAAGCTATGAATTTTAGAAAAGAGTATATTTTGAACTATTGTTATGGTAGGCATTTAAGACTTATGATTTATGAATGGCATGACATCAGATATGTTTCTATGCTTATCGAACTGATTGGATATCAGATATGTCCATGAGTTATGATCAGTTTTGGCATCAGATATGCCCAATATATATATGAGCTATAGTATGTTTTTGGGAGTAGTCTTTAGCACTGAGTTGGACGGGGTGAGAGTACCCTAAGTCCCAGAACTGCGTGCCCCCGTAGGTTTATTTAGCCCCTCAGTTAGGCATCAGAAATTATGATCACGCCAATCATACCTCTATACCCTGGCAAGGTATATTGGATCCTCTCGATGAGGCATATGCATCAAATTCTATGTAGCTCACATGGTTTTATGTCGGTTATGAGAATCTCCCACAGAAATGGTTTCAAGCTTTTAAATGCATTTGACTCTTTGCTTTCAGATTTCAGATTTTCTATTATTACTTACGATTATAAGTACGTTTTCAGCTTATGATATTGCATTGAATCATTCATTACAGATTTTACTATTGTTACATGATTCTAGCTTCAAGTATGTTTTAATTATGTTTTACCACGGATTATGCATGGCCTCAATTTTTAAGCATGCTTTCAAGTATATTTTATCATGTGATACTAGCATGGATGGCATGGTTGACACGAACATGGATGGCATGGATAACACATACGATGTTCGTGAAAAGGGAAGCTTAGGAGTCCGTAGAAGTGATGTGGATGAAGAAAAGAGGCCATTTGTGAAAGTGGCTAGGCTTTAAATTCAAGAATCCACAATGTAGACAACCAAACAAGGCTCTTGCCTCATTAAGGGCAATATTGTAAAAAGTCAATGTCTTCTTATTTCCTTTAGTATAAATAGGATATTTCTTTATTTTGCAAGGAGTTTTTGATGAATATTGAGCTTTGAAGCTTGTAGTTTCTACGTATTTAGCTTGTAGTTTCTAGGTGAAGCCTAGCATTAGTTGGTAATTCTAGTAGTGTGGATCTTGAAATTGTTGGTGAACTTCTTGGTTTGGTTAATCGAAGGTTGCTCATTTGTGGTTTTTTGAGTTCCTTTGATTTTTCTCAAACTAGGGTTTGTGTTTGAATTATTGAATTCAATTGGGAGGTGAGGGTATCAAGTCCCTTGTTGCCCATAAATTCAAGAGTTTGAATAGTAACCCACATATCCTTCTTTTGTTTTCTTTCCTTCTTGTTCTTCCCTCTTTGTCCGTTATCATTTGGTATAAAGAGCTTGGTTTAGGTTTGTTCCCACAAATCTAAGTCTTGGGAATTTGATATCTTCAAAATCCCAAAAAAAAAATGAAAATCCAAAAAAAAAAAAAATCATTTTAATTTGTTGTTTTTGACACTAGATATTGATTCCCTAGTATTTTTTGAGTCTAGATCTCAAATTTCGTGCGATTTGGAGTTGTAGAAGTGGAGTTTGCCATTAAAGGGCTTTGAGCTTTTGAAGGTTTACAAACTTTGAAAGTGGGTCTATTGATTAAGGAGAAATTGGAGCTTTAGAACTATTGGGGTTTGTTCACTACGTCAAGGGGAAGCTAACCCTAAAATTTGAGTCAATTCCGAGTTAATTTGAAGGTGTTGGTGTTGGTGTTTAGTGTGTGTTCTTGGTGTTCTAGGTGTTTTTTGATATTCTTCAAGAATATCTTAAAGAAGAAGAAGCCAAAAGGTATATTTGATCTAATTTTTCCAAGTCAAAGTGGTCAAAGATGTTTGTTGGGTCCACAAGTAGAATTTTGAAAATAAATAAATAAATGCTGAAGGACCAAATCTGCCCCTTAGAAAAGGTTTTGGGGGCTGAAATGCACACTTGCAAACTTGGACAGAATGCTTCAAATTTTGGGACTCCAAAATTTTTCTAAGTGTTGGAACTCTTAAGACCCCAAAATTTTTGTAAGTGTCCAAACTTCAAACTTCTTCTTCTACAATCATTTCTCTTTGATTTCTCAACTATTTAACAACTAATTAACATCTTTAATTACTTGTTAACTAGTTTTAAAACATCAAATCATCTCGTTGATTCTCCAAATTAAGCAACAACTAGTAATTTCTCCTACTTTTTGTTACTTAATTCTTGAGTCTGAATTCTTTCGTGCTTCTTCCTTCTTCTTTTCTTGTCCTGTTTTGTTAATTAACTTCTTGATTCTAGTCCTTTTACCTTCAATCGAGTCGTCCGTCTTTCAAAAGTCACAAGAATTCACTTCACCACAAAGGATATGTGATCTTGAATTGATCAAGCAAAGCTAGTTCACTATCAATTTTGAGATGACACTTTAGGAGGTGAGTTGAGATTACATACGAGTGATGTGAGGCTTTTTCTACTAATATTGTTTGTTGAGTTTTTTAGTTACAATGTCTAATCATTTTCCTTATAACCATGGAGGAAGGAGCTCGATGAACAACATAGGGACAAATTCCAATGTGTCAAGGAGAGTGACCAATATGAATGAAAGGGTGGTTGAAACAAATGGGAGGTTTGGAGGTATGGAGGAAAGGGTGAAAGGGATGATAGTATGATTGAAAGGAGGTTCCCTATGACAAGTCAAAGTGAAGAAACAAGAAGGACCATGGGTCAAGAATCCTATCTATACTACCCCCAATCAAATTGGGACCAAACCTACCCTCAAACTACATTTTGAATGAACCCGAGCTATGTTAGACAAGTCACCCCACGTCCAAATACACAACCATATCATCCACCACAAAGGAGTCCTTCTTTTATGGAAAACCAAAATAGAAGCCGGCACCTCCACGAAATATATCACATGCATTCTTGCATGTACCTTATGTTCCAACCCAACAACACTACCCACAAGTACCCTACCAAGATATCTATTATCAAAACCATCTTTATGATGAAATGTGTGAAGAGGTTAACCCGAATGAATGGTGGGAAGGATCCGAAAGTTTTGGTATGAACCAAGACATGAGATGTAAGGGAAATGGGATAGTGGAGATATGTATAGGGATGAAGGAGGAAGGTGTGAAGACCAAAGTGATCAATATGGTGGTCAAGGTGTTCCAAATCACGGGATGGGTGACAATATGGCGAGTCTTCCAATGTTCCAAGATGGTAGTCAAGCTATTCAAGCTAACTATAACACAAAAGGGGAATACCAAGCCTATGGAGGTAATCATGATATACACCTCAATCTTTTTCTCCTTCTACTATTCGATGTTATAAATGTTAAGGTGAAGGACATATTGCTAGAAAGTGTCCACAAAAGAGGTCAAATGTTATCTTGTGTGATGGACCTTGTGCTAAAAATGTGATAGAGTATGAGGTTGAGAATGGTTGTGATGAGCCTAAGGTTAGGCATAATGAGCAATTGAAGGAGTATTTGAACTCTTCTTGTGATCTAAAGCAAATTATGGTGGATCTTTCTAAAGAGGAACTTGATCAAAGTGTGAACCTATTTCATGCAAGGTTCAAGATGATGGATTTGGTATGTTCCTTGGTCATTGATGGTAGGAGTAGTACTAATGTGGTGAGTTGCACTATGGTTGATAAAATGAAGCTTCCTACACAAAAATACCCCAAGCCATACATACTTCAAGGGCTCATTGAGAATGATGAAGCAGAGGTAACCAAGCAAGTGGTCGTGAATTTTAGCATTGGCAAGTATCGAGATAAGGTGTCATATGATGTTTTGCCCATGCAATCTTGTCATATGTTGTTTGGTAGACCTTGGCTAGTCGGTAGGGATGTTCGATATCAAGTGGAGTCCAACAAATACTCATTTGTGTTTGAAGGACGAAGGCACACTCTTGTACCTTTAACACCCTATCAAGTAAGTGAGGACTACAAGATAATGAGGGAGCTTCGAAAAGTACTTAAGAGAGATGAACTTGAAAAGAAGAAGAAAGAATTGGATCAAGAAGGGAAGTTGTATGAGATTGATGAGCCAAGAAGTGACTTGAAAGAGGTGCACAAGGAGCACTTAATTGTGGGACTTGCCAATACCAATCCCTTGTTGCCTACTAACCATGGTGCTAGCATTTTGCCTAGTACCATCCCTTCTCTTTTACAGGTTCATGGACAAATATTTCTAAAGGAGAATCTGAACAAAGTCCCTCATGAACAAAGGATTGAAGGCTTAATAATGAAGCTACCTAGCAAGTCAATTCCTAAGAAGAAACACAAGGACCAAGTCTATGGGTCAAAAATGATGCATTGGAGGGAAAGCTTTGGGAAACCAAGTTTGGTGGACAAGAATGCACACTCAAAGGCACGTCTTTGAGGTATGTACCCTTCCCCTTTTATTCCAAGCAATCTTTGGAGTCATGATGACATTTTTCCGATGGTAGGTAGGTTTTGGAAATTATATGACCTCATACCCTACCATGAGAGTGATGATATAGCTCTAATGTATTCATGGTTGGTTTTGGATATGCTTAAGTTATGTGAGTTTCATGTTTTGAATGCCAACTATAGTTATTATTTGGGCAAGAATCTGTGGTGCATCCGTGATTCCCAATTTATGTATTCTTCTCCTTGTCACACTTATGTGGTTAGACAAGTTGAGGTGTTAGGATGGATTCTTAGGAGCATACTAAGATTAGTGAACATAGGAAGTGCATCCTATAGTTCCTTCAATCTCTCAAGAAGCATGACTCCGCTTGTTTATCCACTCCTTGTGGGAGTTTGTTTGAGGAATAACAATGAATTGTACTTGAAATGCTTAATCTCTTTCTCTTGTGTTCCGAATTGTGAATGCCATCTTGTTAACATTCTTGCCTTAAAGTGTGTATTTGCAATTGAGAACCCTCGAGTGGATGCTAAGTTGCTTATTTGTTTTTGGGAGAGTCCATGGATATTGAAAGCTCCTTGTCACCTTCATAGGGTTGGACAAATTGAAGTTTCAAATGAAACTCTTGGAAGCATGCTTGATTCTATGTTAGGAGGGATCCCAACTCCTTGGGAGTATTATTTTGCATTGAGTGATTTGACTCCTAATAGATTCCTCGACTATTCTAGTAGCATGGCTTTGTTGGTGCACTTCCTTCGTTTGGAAAGTTTCTTGATAGAGAGGGTTATGTTATGCTTAAAATGTCTCTTCTTATCTACCGGTGTCCTTATCTTTTGGCATGCCTTAGATGAGAATAGTGAGCTTAACACCTTTCTCTACTACCTCTTTGCTTATGATGATACCCATGGTGGTGTGGAATTTATTTTGTATGGAGGTAAAGATATATGGGTCTTTTACTTCTTTGACCCGAATGAACCCTTATGGGTGATTGCACCACTTTTGGTGTGGCCTTCTTGTGAGAAAATGAAACAATTATGTCTTATGGCTCCAAAGTTAATATGATACCATCTTTTGGAATTCTTGATGCCACAAAGGCCTTTGTATTTGTCTTGTCTCTTGGTGTTTATCATAGCCAAAACCTTTGCACCTTGTATGATGAGTTGCTTTTATTGGAAGCAAAGGATATTTGGTTGTATCTCAAATTTATGCCTCCTTGGCATGGTGATATTGTTGCTAACCCTTGTACTAACCCTCATGTTTTGAGGATGTTTTGGTTGTTGTCCTTTTCACGTGTTTTAAGGTTTGGATTCGAGGACGAATCATTTTTAAGAACGGGAGGATGATACTAGCATGGATGACATGGTTGACACGAACATGGATGGCATGGATAACACATATGGTGTTCGTGAAAAGGGAAGCTTAGGAGTTCGTGGAAGTGATGTGGATGAAGAAAAGAGGTCATTTGTGCAAGTGGCTAGGCTTTAAATTTAAGAATCCACAAAGAAGACAACCAAACAAGGCCCTTGCCTCATTAAGGGCAATATTGTAAAAAGCCAATGTCTTCTTATTTCCTTTAGTATAAATAGGATATTTCTTTATTTTGCAAGGAGTTTTTGATGAATATTGAATATTGAGCTTTGAAGCTTGTAGTTTCTACGTATTTAGCTTGTAGTTTCTAGGTGAAGCCTAGCATTAATTGGTAATTCTAGTAGTGTGGATCTTGAAATTGTTGGTGAACTTCTTGGTTTGGTTAATCGAAGGTTGCTCATTTGTGGTTTCTTGAGTTCCTTTGATTTTTTTCAAACTAGGGTTTGTGTTTGAATTATTGAATTCAATTGGGAGGTGAGGGTATCAAGTCCCTTGTTGCCCATAAATTCAAGAGTTTGAATATTAACCCACATATCCTTCTTTTATTTTCTTTCCTTCTTGTTCTTCTCTTTTTGTTCGTTATCATCCTGGCATATGCATATCTCACATACTCAGTACATTCCATAGTACTGACCGCATACCTCTTTGTGTTGCATCCTATTATGATGTAGATTCTGTAGCCATTCCCAGACTCAAGGCTAGTAGATCAGCATCACATCCAATCAGCTTGGTGAGTCCTCCTCATTCGAGGACTTGGAGTTTAGCTTCATTCTAGACTTTTAGTTCTTTCATTCAGTTTTCAGTATTTAGAGTTAGTTGGGGGCTTGTCCCAGCAACTTGTCAGTAGTAGAGGCTTTCAGGCATATAGTCAGATATTCAGCTGCATTCAGATTGTCATTCTTAGACTTTTATTTATACAACAGATTAAATTGCTCATTGCTTCACTTACAGCTTCCGCTCAATATTCATGTTGTTTAAGTTTAAGTCATACTAAGGCCAAGGGTTAGCTTGGGATCACTTGTGGTCTCAGGTCCTGTGTTACATCCAGGGGGTAGCCTAGGGGCGTGACAGCGCCGCACCCCCCCCCCTCAATTACCCGATGTGAATTGTTTTTTTATGATTATTTTAAGGGCCTTTTGGTCCTTTCCTCACCCAAAACCATCTCCCCCTCTATTTTAAACGTTCCTAAGTCCCTAAAGCGTCCCATTCTCCAGAACATACGCTATTTTTCTCTCAAAAGTTCCTTGGGACAAGAATACTTAGGGTTCAAGCTTCAAGGGTCAACTTCAAGTCTTTCTCGAGTTTTTCTTCATCAAAAGGTATGTAGAACGATCCCTTTTCAAGGTATTTTCTAAATGTTATAGTTTTCAAACCCTTATGTATACACTTATATGATTTTTAATATGAAACTTAGGGTTGCAAGTATAGGCCTGTTAACTTGGCCAAAAACACATGAAATCGCTAGTCCCTTATCTTTTACTCGAAAAATACTAGTGGTTGTATAATGAATGGTACCCAATAGGGGATTGAATGATTTTTACTTGTTTCTTTCTACTATTTAAAAGTCTTCAAATGATTTGTTGATTTGAAAGATATTGCTATTTTAACGGACTCTATGAATGAATTGGATTGAGGCTAAAAGATCATTGTTTTCTTATATGATTTCTATAGGGCATATTGAATTGGTGACAGACCTTATGGGTTTTAAAATAATAGAATGGATGACTTGCAAGTCTTAGTATGATGATGTCAATAATGTACTATGCCCCTAACGGAATTGTTCTATAAAATGATGTTTTAATGATATGAAAATGGTAAAAATTTGGGCTTAAAAAGAATTAGATGGTTAACCGAGAAGGTGTGAGCCTAAACGTCTCAACACCCGAAACTTGTGTTTTGCCAACATAGGGATGGTTCGATCCTAAATTTGGACGGCCTTATCTTTTCCTCTACGAGGATGATTGTGCTGGCCATAATGTATTGAATCTCGACTCATGCGGCAAATATGGGTAGGGGCTTAGCCGGTCGAGCATTGATCGGACCCACATAAGCTGTGGTATTTAAATGGAAGTCGGTGATACTATCTAGTTCAGAATTAAAGAATAGAAAAGTTTATTTTCTTCTCTTATTTGAAGTTACTACGGATATTTATTCCCTATTGTATTGGATGTATTTAAATGTCAATTTTCATATAAAGTATATCGTATCTACTTATTTGTTTTGTGTATAATTACATTCCACGTACTAACCGTCTCCAGGCGGCTACATCATTTTATGATGTAGGTTCGGAGGCACTTCTCGTGATACTGTGCAGCGGTAGACTCGCTCAGACAGGTCCAGCTTTTGGTGAGCCCTCCATCTTTCGGAAGGCACCTTTATGACAGACATCTTTAGTCTTATGTTTTATGGTATTGTAGAGGTCTTGTCCCAGTACAAATAATTTCCTTTTCTTTATAGATTAGAGCCTTTGTAGAATTATGTTACAGTTAGATTTCAAAGTTGGTATTGGTTCATTTATATTAGACCAAACTTTCTATCATTGTCCCTACTTCCGCAACTCTTTAATTATTGTATGTGATGATAATGAATGCTAAGGGGTCTTCTCAGGCCTTCATTGGTCTGGGTTGCCCGTTACATCCGGGGCCTAGTCTCGGATCGTGACACTTTTCCTTCGAATGAATTTGACTTCTGCCAAAAAATAATAACTGAAATCAGGGTAAGTATGTGCAATAGGGAACCTAAAGACTAGATCAATAAAGGCTTCTTGTGAATGCTTTCTAACTTTGATTTAATGACAATTATTAAGCTCTTTGATTACTTAGGGAATCTATCAATCAAGAATTGAACCATGAGATGCAAAGAATTATGCAAAAACTTTTCTCTTTCGATTAAAATACAAGAACAAGTAACTTCACAATACCAATATGAAAATCAATTCAAGGTTCTATGCACTTCTAACAAAAGCATAAACAAATGTTCACAATCCTATATCATATCGTCCTTGCCCTAATGAAAAATTACTCCATAAAGATAGATAAGTTCACAAAAATAAAAAATAAAGCTAGAAGACATTACAACCGACTATTAATCCTAAGTTTCATTTTGGATTACAGTAGTGTACCCTCGTTCATCTTCTTCTTTGTTCTTGTTCTCTTATGAATTTTTGCCTTCAAAAGTTCATACCCTAATTGTTGGGACCAGTTCAAACTTATAAAGCCTGGGTTAATAGCAAAATTCTGAAAAAGACCTCAAATTAGCTTTTTTTCCCCAAAGTAGCACTGCGCTGGCTGGAAGCTCGTTCGCGTGTGTGATGATCCAAATTTGTCGCGAGTGGCACCCACACTAACCCTCCGGTGGGGTTCGTAGTCATGTATTAGAACATTGATTCTTGTTTCTCGAACTTTGAAGGTTCCATTATTAGTGACTTCAGGTTTGTCCCACATTCCTTGGCACTGTCACATGTGTATATCTTTCTCATATTCTTCACTGCTTATTGAATCATAAAGCAAACTTATAGATTTAGTATTAGTTTGAATTACCTCTTGTTGTTCATGAGTGATGTCAAAGGATTCATGATCTATCTTGCTTGTGGAATCTTTTGAGTTTGTTCCCGGAATGGTCTTAGATCCTTTCTTGATCACCAGCCACATTTGAAAGTGAGTTGATTGAACAAATATTCCAAATCTTTCCTTCCAGTATTTGTAGTGTTGTCTGTTCAAGTAAGGAGGTCTTTTCTAGAAGTGTCTATCCTGCATAATTGCTCCAAAAATTTGATATCTAGCCATTTGATCTTTTCTCACGTGTTGTAAGGCAATTTGAGTGTGAGATCTACTCTGATACCAATTGATACTCGAAAGAGGGGGGGGGGGGTGAATTGAATACTTTTTCAAATATTAGTTCGGATCACCATTGTTGTGCGTCCAATTCTCTTGGGTTACAAGGGTTTCATTAGAGTTTTGATGGTAACTTCAGTACACTGATGTTGTTGATTGTAAACCGTCTGATTTCCTTAAACTAAACAGATTTCAGTTTACCTTTGCCAAATACCTCTATCCTTATAGCTACCTATTTTCTCATGTCTTTTCTTTTCACCAGTAAACTGAACATATTATTGTGCATTTGTAAGATAAAAGATTGACTAGGTATTGCTCAAGTGAAGTTGCGCAATTGACTTCTTTCTACTTCATTTTCTTTGTATATATATTCTTGTGGCTGCTTGTCTCGAGTTAAAAGATCGTTTCATTTGATCTTTTACCGGCTGCTCTAAGGTAACCTAAGGGATATTCGCAATCAAAATAATTTGATTTTGATCTTGATTGAGATTTGATTAACAGTCATGCCTTCTAGGATTTCTCCTTTTGACTGATTTTGTTGATCCGTTCTTTTGACTTTGATATCGGCAATGTTCAGTCTTCAACGATTTTACTCGCTTCCATATGAGGCCTGAAGGTAATTGACTTATTTCCATAAGCAGCTTTGTACGATTGGTGAGATACTTCCTTGATTTCTTCAGCCTGGTTCCATGTAAGGCACTGTCTAATTTGGTGGCAGCTTACTTTAATCCAGCGAGATATCCTTCTCCGTAATCTTTGTGATCTTTGTATGTGATTCTTCATAACTTCCTTGCTTCTGAGGTTTCCTTTTTGCCTACAATAAGAATATCATTTAAGATGTTATATGTCATCATTAAAATTCAAATAGGCTAACATAAATAAAGAAAGTTTTACATAATCAAGAAACTACCAAAGAAGTATATACTCCTTTTTCAAGGTATTTATTAAGGTAAAGTTAGTAAAAATGGAGAGAGTAATGAAGAAAGTTGGTTGTCATTACAGAAAAGGTGAATTTCGGGGAAGAAATCTGCCCTGCAGAACTAAGGCAAGTTGGTCAAGAAATACCTTGTTGTAGATTCTTTCATACCAAAATCATTTGAAGTACTTTATTGTTCAAACTGGTGAGAATTCTGTCCCATCTTCAATAGATAATCTTCAATTTTTTCAAGTAAAAGGTATTGGAGGACGAGTACTTTTTGCTTAATACTTTTTAGAAGTTTCTCAATTTGAGACATGTACAAATTAGTAACAATGTAATGTTCAATTTGCACGGAACAGAGGTATTCGTCGATTGAAGCATTTCAAAATTGAAAATGTTGGCAACATTTTCCACGCTATTTTTTCTAGCGTGGAAGAGGTGGAGAGAAGGGTAAGAACTGCATACATCCTACCTCTCGAGACCCTAGGTATGTTATTGTTGGAAGATAGCAAGCAAAACGCCCAATCTTCAAAGTTAGGATGCATATAATTTGCCGATTCATGCGGTTGACATTCTATGGCAAAAAGAATAGCACCTTTCAGAAAAGAAAGTGCAAAAGTATACCTAAACTGATACAAGTATATAGGCATTGCCAACATATGTATAAACAATACAAAAGTATTAAAGTTACCTTGAGATGCAAAATAAGAACCTCCTAAGGATCTATGTTAAAAGCAAAACATAACATCATAATCTCTAAAAACAAGTGTCATAAAATATCATGAAAAAATCTACAACGTTCCACCAATCCATAAACATTAAAAAGAAATAAAGTCATAACTTACTAAACAAAATCCATATACCAATCCATAAACATTAAAAGAAAATAGTCATAACTTATTCAGAAAAGTTCACAAGACTACTAGTGCAACAAGCCCCAAAAGTACAACATACAGTAGAGAGACAAAGCAGCTGCACCCAACAACTATCACATCAGCCACCAACAAATAACATAAACCCTCTCTCTGCTAAAACCAGCAACAACAAACAATAGCTGCAATAACAAAGAAAAAACAATTCAACACATAAGGTCATAAAAATAGAAAAACCAGAAAGAAAGAAAGAAGGATGAGGTCTGTTATAATGAAATGGAAAATTTCAACACAATTTATTTGGAAAAGCTTTTTAAGGATAGCTAAAGTTTCAAACAGAATAGTATGTATAAGCATGTCAACAAGAAATATATTCAAGGTTGCATAAATGAGTGATAAAATAACCAGTATTTGCTTAGGATTGTACCTGCAATCAGATTGGAAATGAACTAAAGGTTGCAGCCTTAATATTTTAATGCTAAGAAAAGATTTTAACCTCACATTTGTGGCCGTTATCAACTCTTGCTTCTTTGATAGTCCTAGCTGAGTCAGCAACATCTTCACTGCATGATTTTACCTCAATGTATCGCAAATAACTTAGGTCCTCAAAACAATCAGGAATTGCTTCGAGATGTAAGCAGCCATGCAAAACCAATTTCTCAAGGCAATCGAAGGCTTCTTCAGACACTTCCCATTTTGAGAGTTTGAGATTTTCTAGTTCCAAGAATTTGAGCTGACAGAACTCCTGATCTCTCACTTCCCATTTGCCCATTTCAAAGGCAACTTGTTGCAGTTTAAGTACCTCAACGTTGACAAGTTTGGCAATGGTTGAAATTTCCGCAGGTGGCAAAGGAAATTTGCATAAGGTCAATTTCTTGAGATTCTTTGGAAAGTTTAATCTTGAAGGACCTATCTCCGAGATACCAATGAAGATCATTTTTAGCGTTTCAAGTCGAGATAATGAGTCTAATACATGAAACCGATTTTCATTCTTTCTCCAACGCCCTAATCAGCAAATACACATCTTAACTTTCGAAGATTGGGTGTTCTTCTTGCCATCCTCTCCATATTATTCACGTTGGGAACATATACTGAGGAAAGCGTTTCCAAATTGTCCAGTTTTGAGGGTCTTCCATCACGAGATTCTTGTTCACCACACCAATCAAACAAAGCGCTATCCCTAATGCTAACATATCTCAACTTACTCAGCTTCCAAAAAGTATCTGGCAACCATACATGTTCCCCATTTCCTTTGCCTATGAACGTTTGAAGATTCCAAAGATTTCCTATAGATGATGGAATAGGACTCTTAGTAGTTACAGCAAGGTACCTTAAATGATTAAGTTCAGTGGGAAAAGATTCTACAAGAATGACCTCCAAGTCTAACACCCTGAGAAATTTGAAGTTGCCAAAGATTATAGAGGCATGTCCCATTGATGAACATGCATTATCGCTAAGCTCCCTAAACAATATAGAACGAGTGTGCGAACATGATGGCCTCCACTCAGAAAGATCATCCCGATTAGAACAAAAAGATAAGCGGCGGTGCATAGGCCTTTCAGAATAAAAACGTGGAGGATTGGAATCGTGATCTCTGGAATCAAGAATGTAAGTAGGATAAGGAATAAGAGAAAAAAGTCTGAATTAATCAAAACTTAGAGAAACATATAAAGAGGTAATACCTTTTTAGCCACAAAAGGAAATTATCTTCCTTAGCTTTCTCCTTGCAGAACTCGAGCATTAGATCGTGCACACGACATGCTTTGATCTTCCCGGTTGATCTCCTCTTAGTTACCATGATGAGGTTTCTTCCAATAAGATCCTCCAAGTAATCTTCTGCCGTATCCTCCAAACACTTCTCCTCGTTGTTTATTATGAATGCCTCGGCGATCCATAAGCTTTTAAATTTTGACACTGAAATTTCTCTGTCCTTTATAAATGCTCTGAAATATAAAAAGCATGATTTCAGTTTGTTAGGTAAATCATCGTAACTTAATTTTAATAAATCCTTTGCGCCATCCTGAACTCTTTCCCCAAAACTTAATTCCATTCACGTCCAGCATCTTTCTGTCTTGTCAATCTTTGTGAGAAGACCAGCCACTAAAACAATGGAAAGTGGTAGCCCATTACACTTGTTTGCAATCTTTTGCCCAACTTCTTTTCGGTCTTCTGGGCAGAATTCTTCCCCAAATACCTTTTTTTGTAATAACAACCAACTTTCTGAATCTTCCATACTACGCAAATAAATGGGTTCAGTGACACATTTAGCATGCATAGCAACTTCTTTAAGTCTCGTCGTCAGAATTATTCTGCTACCTTTTTCAGCATCAGGAAAACATAGTCTCAAGTCCTCCCATGCTTTTACTTCCCACACATCATCAATGATTAAGAGGTATCTCTTTGGCCATAGAGATTTTTTCAGTCTAGCAGCTAATTCATCAGCACCTCTTTTACTAATATCAGCAGAACTCAGAATGGAAAGCAGCAAGTCTTCACGCGTGTATTCTTGTGAAACACGACACTCTGCCAAGAAATCAAAATGTGAAACAATTATATCATCATTGATAAAACTTCGAGCAAGGGTGGTTTTTCCTGATCCAGCCATACCCACAATGGAAATAACATTCAATTCTTGTGATCCTCCAACTAGTTGATCTCTAATAGTTTCATAGACATCCTTAAAACCAACCAGTTCTCCATAGGAGGCACTTGTCATATTTATTTCCTTGGGTTTAGTCAACTCTGCCTTAATGATCTGAATCTCCCTTATGATTTCCGAGAGCCACATCCTAAGAAAAGTAACAGGTACATCACTAGTTGCAAAAGAGTCAAGTATGTACTCCACCTCATAACCCTTATCAACGACTCTTCAACAAGATTTTGGAGTTCATTATGCTTGTTGTTATTGCCTTGTTCTGCTACGCGCATGAGGAAAGGCTCGAAAAAGTTAAGCTCCTCATGGATTATTTTGAATTCATTCCTCACAGAAGCAAGTAAAGCAGAATGGCCAGAAAGGAACTCCTTCAAGCTATCAAGAATGCAATTGGAAAAGACCAATTTATCATTCTTAGGCAAATGCGATGTTACCCACTCTCGGATATTGTGGTAAATATCTGTTTTGACGGACCGAATCATGTCATGGAGAAGAAGCAATTTTTGGTCCTTATCACCGCACGAGTAGACAGTAAGTCCAGCATGAATGACCACCATCACTAGTCGTTTGAAGAAATGGATCCTCATCTCATCCTGAATGTCGTTAACCAATGGTAACTCTTTGAGGAAAACTCTCAAAAAGTTGACCTGTTCAGGAAAAGTATAAGTTTGATCCGTAGTCGAGGAAGAATCCCATCCTAACTGCATGTGTGCATGCAGAAGAAAATCCATGAATTCATCAGCGTCTTTATTGAGGTACAAGTTGATATGAGTACTGCCGGATGATAATAACTTTAAAGTATATTTCAGGATCTCATCACTGAAGACTAGATTGATACACTTAATGGTATTCTTCACCAAATGAGAAAAGCTGTCGTAACAAGGCAAGTATAAGAAAATTGCTGCACGGGTAGCAACAGATCTAACATGGAGAAAGAAAGTTTGCCAGCAGTTAATTTGTTCTGTTGAAATGCATATTTCTCCCAGAAAGAAGACAAACTTCTTCAGTGCTCTCAACTCCTTTTCGATCGATTCCACTTGAGACTGTACATCAGGCAGCTTGATAAGGCGAACAATCAGCAGGTCCTTGAAATTCTGTACAACATTGTCTATGTATTCCAGCACATGTACGTGGGTCAGAGGAGTAGTAACTGGAGCTATAGTATCTGCAAACTGATGATAATTTATTGGGATAAAGTATTTGAAATACTCAATCGATAGTAGCACGTAAGAGGGATCAGCATCAAAGTTAGAGCAGTACATATCTTCTGCAAATACCAGGAGACTTCTAATCCGCATTTGAAGGGACATACTTTCAAGCTTTAAGAGGAGAAATCTACCCAGAAACCATAGCTCTGTCTTAATCAACTTGATTTCCTTCTTTTTGTCATCCGTCATGTCGTCATGCTCATTTTCTATCCTTTGCAGAATGCTTACCGGATCAGGATCAGGTTCAGGAACACGAGAACGATAAGGAACCTCTGCATTGGACATACTTCTTTTGCTTTTTATGATTTCCTCTTAACTGAAAATCCAAACAAAAGAAAAGAGTAATTTTAGCTTCACAACTTGACTATACCATTGCAAGAAAGTACACCAAGTTGCAAATATTTGGGTTGTGGAGGTGTTTTTATGAAAAGATTAATGTACCAAAGAGATTCAACTTTTGGTATATCTTAGTCTGTTATGAATTGATTCTTATAAAAATTTGAAAATGTTTAACCTTTCATTTTACCCTTAAATGAGAAATAGTTATAGCTGACACAAATAATTTGCCATGCAAATGAATATCTTATTAGGTAAGTTTTCAAATAGCCAACAAACAACAGACTTCCATCTTAATCAAGCAAGTGCCAACCCTCGGAGCAACACACGAACATATAATAATAAGTGGTAGTTAACTAATTTTCTGAAACCAACTTCACGCAAGCGCAAATCACACAACATATATGGATGTAAAAAATGCCAACAATAGCTACATCAAATGCCAATCAAGTAGCAAATACTCTCACTAAAGAAACAGAATCTTTATACCAAACTAAACAGATTACATTGATCATGCAGGCAACATAACATCAATTAGTAGAGCAAGTAGTTCAGAATGATCCAAAAAGCAAAAAAAAATAGAGGAGCTGCTCCAACATCCACATTACAACCAAAAAAATGCTCTCCAGAGCGATATATGATGCTAACGAAAAGGATCAAATTTACCCCTCTACTTTCGGATATTATCTACGTTTACGCTCCGCTATACTATTAGGCCAAATCTACCCCTACTGGTATACTATACGACCAAATTTACCCCTTTTATTATACTATCCGGCCAAATTTACCCTTACCTATGAAAAACTTTAAAAATAACAATCCTCTAAGAGGTAGGGGAAAGGTTTGCGCACATTCTATCCTCCCCAGACCTCCCTTTTGTGGGGATTATACTGGTATGTTGTTGTATTATAAGGCGGAGAATTTAACATAGACCCTAAAGGTGTTAGAGTTATAAGTTATAAGTTCTAAATAGTAACCCCAACGGTTGCAAGAGGCCTTCTTTTGCGAGTCAAAGAATGCATCCATTTCTCTGGAGGATTACCACTCTGTTTTTCATATATTTGTTCAGCGTTTAGGGTGAGGATGATATGATCCTAATGTGTCTTTCCCAATTGGGATTATGTAACAAAGCATCAGTTAGTGACTGTTATGAGTCTCACGTGAGCTGCACGTGAGAAGCTAGGTTATTAAAGCTGTTAGAGTTAGTTATAACTGTTTTCCAGAAGTTGTTTCCCTATTCTTTCCAGTTATGCAGATTTCATATATGTAGCTAGTTCCTATCAATTGTAATCATTCAGAATAGTAAATCAATACAAACTTCTTCCTCTTTTCTCTATCTTGTAACTTACATTCATAGGGCAATTGTCCAAGAACAATTCTCAGTTCATTTGTTCTTTAGGTTGGCTCAATCTTTCCAATTCTAAAGGTATCAGAGCAAGACAATCCTCGGATCTATAGGATCATGAGAGACCACAACACTCGAATGCAGGAATTACGAAACAAAGTCGATCATCTCAAGGGATCGATGGAAGGTGTTGAAAATATGTCTCAAGATATTGCAAAAATAAATTAGATAGTTGCATTATCTCTAAAACAATTGCAGTAAATCTATCATTAGCTAGCTTTTAGGATTTCAAATTATTTTTGTTAAGTGAATATAGGAGTTAGTTTCCTACTTTTCTGTGATTTGATTTTATAGATCATTCATTAGCATATTTTTCTATTTTTAGTTAGGAATTGCAACTATAAATGTATGTCTTTGAATTATTAATAAAATAATTCTCTTTTGACAATACTGCAGTATTTTTTCTCTAAATCTTTCTCTGTTATTTCCCTATTTTCTTTGCTAAAAAATCAACAATTGGTATCTAGAGTCATTTTCTTGAGAGACCTATGAGTGAGAGATGAATTCTGAAAATAGTTTTTCTCAGATGGCTTCTCCTGTCTTTGATGGTGAAAATTACCATCTCTGCACAGTAAGAATGGAGACTTATCTTGAAGCTTTAGATCTTTGGGAGGCCGTAAAAGAGGATTATGATGTTCTTCCGCTGCCCAATAATCCCACGGTGGCCCAGATCAAAAGCCAAAAGGAAAATAAAATCAAAAAATCAAAAACAAAAGCAACTTTGTTTGCTGGTGTGCCTGCAATAATTTTTACGAGAGTTATGGCTCTCAAATCAGCAAAAGAAATTTGGGATTATCTGAAGGAAGAATACACTGGAGATGAAAGAATACGAGACATGAAAGTGTTGAATTTAATAAGGGAATTTGAGTTGCAAAAGATGAAGGAATCTGAAACCGTCAAAGAGTACTCAGACCGACTTCTTAGCATTGTTAACAAGGTAAGATTGCTTGGCACTAAATTTAAAGATTCAAGAATTATTGAAAAAATTCTTGTTCTGGTGCCTGAGAGATACGAAGTATCCATTACTACCTTGAAAAACACAAAAGATTTGTCTAAGATCACCTTGGCAGAATTGCTAAGTACATTGCAGGCACAAGAGCAAAGGAGGCTTATGAGTCAAGATGGCATGGTTGAAGGCGCATTAGCAGCCAGTCACAAAACTCAAAGCAAAGTAATTTTTGAAAAATTATCCACCTTGTCAACACTGTGGCAAAAAAGGTCATCCTCCATTTAAATATTGGAAGAGGCCAGACGCACAATGCAAGATCTGCAACCAGCTTGGTCATGAAGCTGTGATTTGCAAAAGCAAATCTCAAAAGTATGAAGTAGATGCCCAAGTCGCCAATGAGGAAGAAGAAGACCACTTATTTGTGGCAACATATTCTTCAACCAAAAAATCTAATTTTTGGATGATTGACAGTGGGTGTACAAACCACATGACATATGACAAAAATCCTTTTAAAGAGTTTTTGTCTATGGAAAATAAGAAAGTCAGAATTAAAAATGGTGAATATATTCCTGCAAAAGGAAAAGGGTTTGTTGCAATCAAAACAAGTTCAGGTATAAAAATAATTTCAGATGTCCTTTATGTGCCTGATATTGATAAAAGTTTGTTAAGTGTTGCACAGCTAATGGAAAAAGGATTTAAATTGCTATTTCGAGACAATTATTGTCGAATCTTTGATTCCACTAAGCAGGAGATTTTACAAGTTGAAATGAGAAGTAAAAACTTCTCATTTAATCCGGCAGAAGATGCACACAAGCCTTGCAAGACCAAAAGATGAATTGGCAGATTTATTCACAAGGTCAATTTCAACCGAGTCTACAATCTACAATTCCTGAGCCAAGGAGGAGTGTTGAAAATATGTCTCAGGATATTGCAAAAATAAATTAGATAGCTGCATTATATCTAAAAGAATTGCAGTAAATCTATCATTAGCTAGCTTTTAGGATTTCAAATTATTTTTGTTAAGTGAATATAGGAGTTAGTTTCCTACTTTTTTGTGATTTGATTTTATAGATCATTCATTAGCATACTTTTCTATTTTTTTGTTAGGAATTGCAACTATAAATGTATGTCTTTGAATTATTAATAAAATAATTCTCTTTTGACAATGTTGCAGTATTTTTTTCTCTAAATATTTCTCTGTTATTTCCCTACTTTCTTTGCTAAAAAACCAACAGAAGGTGTAGTGAGTTCTATTTTAGAACTGAGGGAGAGTGTGGATTTGAAGGTCGCACAAGCCATGGATGATATAAAAAAAATTGTTGGTAAGTAATCTGAATGGGGTTGCAGTCATAGAACGTTCCTCCCCTATAGTTCTGGAAGACAATGGAGTTCCAGCTACCAATCCTAACAGGAGAGGTAGTTACCAGCTAGCCACTCGAAATTACCAAGCAGAATTTCCTAGATTTGACGGCCAAGGTTTGAAAGATTGGTTGTACAAATACGAGAAGTTTTTATATATTGATGAAACCCCTAAAGATTCAAAGGTAAAGCTGGCATCTTGCAAGTTAGAAGGGAGATCTCTTCAGTGGCACCAATCCTTTATGAAGCAAACGATATCGCGAGGATGGCCTCGATGGGAGAGTATATGGGAAATCTGTATGCTCGATTTGGGACTGAATTATTTGATGATCCTATGGGGGACTTCAAAGACCTCAAGCAGGTAAACTATATACAAGATTATATGGATCTTTTTGATGAGTTACTCACTAGAGTAGAACTGTCAGAAGAATATGTTGTTAGTTGCTTTGTGAGGGGATTAAAACCTAAGATTGGATTACCTGTTAAGATGTTGTCACCAAGAAGATTGGCCAAAGCAATGAGTTTGTCTAGAATCCAAGAGCAGACTTTAGTGGTTCAGAAACAGTCTGTGCCCACGCCCACACCACTGCCTTGCCCAGCTTCCATTAGCCTTGCTTTGCAACGTTGCCTCAACTTGCCTTGCCTTAACCTGCCTTAGCCTTACCTTAGCCTGTCTTAGTCTGCCTTAGCTTGGCCAGCCCTTGTCATGCCTTAGTGACCCCACTGCCAAGACTTGCCATGCCCTACTGACATATATCCATGTCGGTAGTCTTGCCTCAAGCGAACCTGATCCTAGCTGACGTTATTGAGTCATGGCTACGTTCATCATGTAAATACCTAGCCATGCCCAAACCATCCGAACCAACGATCTGAGGTCTAACAGTAGGTGTGGTAGAAACTAACAGTAGTGGTTGGTAGCGATGGTGGTTGTTAGTGGTGGTTTTGATGCAAAAGTGGTTGGTGCTGGTGGTTGACGACGGTAATGGTGGTGATGATTGTGATGGCAGAGGTGGTTAGAGGTGGCACTACTAAAAATAATGCAAAAAATGACGGACATGGTCAGTCCAAAAAATCGAGGGAAAACCGACCCAATCCGTCGATCATTTTTAATTTATTTTTATTTTTTAATAGAAAATCAATGGACTTTAAAATAACCGACAGACATCCATCTTTTGTCGCTCACAAATTATGTAAAAAGAATATTTTTTTAAGAAAAACTGACGCAATCCCTCGATTTTTCATTTATTTTCTTATAAGAGTCGAGGGACTCCATCGATTTTTTAAGTGCAAAATTATAGTTGCGGAGTATAATTAAAAACAATGGAAAGATTTCATCAAATAGCATGTGTGGTCGAGTGGTAGAAGTGTCCAAAGGTATTGAAAATACGTGGGTTCGATTTCAAGTAGCTATATTTTTCAATATTTCTGAAAAACCGATCCTGAAAAATCGACGGACAGGGTCGGCTGTCCCTCGGTTATAACTGACTTTGTGTGTTGGTTTCATTAAATCGACAAAGGCCAAATCGACAATGTATAGTCCGTCGGTTTGGCATCAATTTTCCTTAAAAAAAAACCAATCATGTCCATCGGTTTTGACCCAATTTTAGTAGTGTGGTGACTGATGATTGTGAATAGAGTAGTGGTGAAAATATCCACATAAGAATACCTCTTAATGATATTAAGACTTTGTTCAAGATCTTAATAATTAAGACCTATTAGATCAATTAAGTGCTTAAATTTTAATGAAAATAAATGCACTTAATGGCTTAAGGTTTGAACCATTCAGATTCAGACCTTCATTAAGTGTAAGCAAATAAGGCCTAAGAGTGGGAACCCAACTTTGAGTTAGTATACACTCTAACAACATAAGTTCAACAGGAAACAACAAGTTACTTTGTGTTGCTAAAGCATGAGTCTCCTCTTTTAAAGCCTTGATTTCAATCTACTGCATACTGTTATGTGAGGAGCTAATGAGTTGTTAAATGTCTGATATAACAGAGACATAATGACAAACTTCATAGTGCAAACTATTATGAGAGAGGATGAATAAATTCTTAATGAGATTAGTAAATGTCTGAAGTAACAGGGACATAGTAGTAAATTTCACCTATATGAATATTGAAATGGTGTCGCTTCAAACAAGATCTAGAGGGTTGACCTTGTAAATACTCATGAAACAGGATTGAGCGCATGACCATAAACGTGCTAAGACAAAAATACTGGATTACTTGACTACTAAATGATTATGTGTGATACTTTGGGTTTGATATAATGAATTGTGGTTCAAATTTTAAGATACCATCAACTTCGGCAAATTTTAAAGTATTTACACTAATAGAAAGTTCAAATCTATACAAGATAGTTTCTGCATGCATGATATTATAGGATATATACAAATTAATGGGGGATTGTTGAACTAATTTGTAATAATTGGAGGTCTTAAATTGAACAGAAACATTTGTTCATGAATAAGGACTCTTGCAATATACTAGACTTTATTAAATTCTGAAGGAAATTACTTGTAACCCCCTACAAAATATACCGAGAATATCTCTTTAAGGAGAGTGGTATCACATCAAAGCTTTTCTTCTTCATCTTCCTATTTTTCTAGCACTGCTAAATCATGATTAGAATGAGAAGAAATAAACATATATATACCATACACTTCATGATTTATTATTCCTACTCTTTCATGAATATATGTTAAACTTGATCATGTATTGGGACCTGATTTTTAAGATTCTTTAACTCTAATCTAACCTAGTAACAAAGAACAACAATTATCAATTTTCCATAAGCCTTCTCAATGTATCTCCTTGTTCACAATTTAGAGGAGAACCAAGTCAAAGATATGAATCATGAATCATCTTCACCCCCATCCCTACCTCCTACTCTCACACTCACTTTCCATAGTATTTATCTAGATTATATACAAATACTGCTTTTAGAATAGTAATATTTTCACTTATATATCAAACACAAAAAAAAGTAAGAAACTCACTTATTTTTCAGGTTAAAATGTTTTCAATTTAACATCTACATAAATTTTGCCTTTATTCCAAAAAGGGCAGTCCGATGTACTAAAGCTCTCGCTGAGCGCAAGAGCCGAAAAGGGCCGGACCACAAGGGTCTGCAAGAGACTGTAATATTATTCCAGTACTAAAAAATAAAAATTGACATTGATAATGAAAAAGTGAATTTCATTGCTAAAATAATTCTCACCTGAATATGCATATAAGGGTAATTTAGACTTGTTATGAATCTTTGAAGCTTTGAAAGGATGAGGAAGAGTAGATATTGTAGAAGCAAGAGAAATGAGAAATTACAACAAGGAATTCAAGAAAGTTTTATCACAGATTTTAGCGATAATGCACAAGTACCTCCCTAAACTATACCCGAAGTTGCTATGACACACCTAAATTTTACAGGGGTCCTATTACCCCCTAAATTCATTTTTTCTGTATTTTTGTGCTCCTTTTGTGCTGACATGGTTGCCAAGTCAGCACAAAAGGAGCACAAAAATATTCTGCTACTTGGCAGCCACGTCAACAAAAAGGAGTACAAAAATACAGAAAAAGTGAGTTTAGGGGGTAATAGGACCTCTGTAAAGTTTAGGTGTGTCATAGCAATTTCGAGTATAGTTTAAGGGGTACTTGTGCATTATCTCCAGATTTTATATGAATCATTCATTACTTCCCATCTCCTTTTTTAAAAAAAAAATCCTTTTTGAGTCCTCTTTCTTTAATTCACGTATTTAATTACTCTGCGTCCGACGACTTTCCTATGTATATTTTTTCAATAACCACCTGTATGTATTGTTTATACAAATAACAATAGTTGAATCTGATTTAGGTGGAGAGAGGGGGAAATTACCAAAATAGAAGATGAAATTTTATGAGAAAATACACAAGTTTTATGAGAAACTCACGCACCCGATAGTTCAGTTATAAAACTCGAAAATCAAGATATTTTAGGTGTGATTTTGACCATTAACTCTTTTTTTATTAAAAGCAAAAAAAATCAAACAAAATACTGCCAGGGACATGCAAACCTATAGACTCAAAGGCGAATGCAAGATTTAAATTCTATGAGTTTAATATTTACGATTTTTAGTATTAAAACAATGACATTTTTAAAACTATGGATTCATATATAATATTTATTGTAATTTAGTAAATTTTATACATATAAATTTATACTCCACTAAAAATACTGAATTTAGATGAATCCGATATCGATACATTAGATCCGCCTCTGTGCAAACTAAAGCAATAAATCTAAGTTCTCATGTAGCAGACAAATGAGAAGTTCACACATCCGACTTTCTCTATACCGCGAACAACTTATTATCTAAAAGGGTGATCCTCATTTCTTCAACAAAGCAAAACTCCCTGCGAAGAGGCGTAGACGAAATTTAAAACTTATGAGTTTTGGATTCTAATCCTTTTAAGTTATTGGATTTAAAATTAATAATAAGTACATTACATATATTTTAATGTTTTTTAAAAATAAATACAAAATTTGAATCAAAACTATTGAGTTTTGATAGAACAAGTAGCCAACACTCTCTCCCTGCCCTTGCCTCTACTATCTCGATTTCAGTACTACTATCTCTACTAATTATTGTTTGTTTTATTAAGTTCTTGCTGTTGCTCCATGATTTGCAAGATCAATTAAATAAATTAATTAGTTGAGCTGACTAATTAAGGGGATGACTTTTGATTAAAAAAATGACTTTGGCACAATAATTGAGCGGAGTCGACGATTAGTGATAATCAAAATAAGGATAATCAGATCAAAGCACAAATCTCTATTAACGATCATGGTCATTAGTCTACTCATGTACTTAGTAGCGGGAGCTGAAATTTTTATTAAAGAGAATCAAAATATAAAAATATGTATATACAGTGTAGGTCACATATGCCGAATATTATAAAAATTCTTTAACCACTTTTTGTTATTTTACATTATACATTATTATAAGCATCATCTTCCATGATTTTTCAAATCCAATAATAAAATGGCATTCAGATGTACACCTATTAAAAAGTTAAGTACACCTTTATTATTCTTAAGTGAGCCAAAATTAATGAGACGAGGCATTATTTTGAGATGCCATTGACACAATTAATTAATAGATTATTTGACCGCTCGCATAATTAAATCGAATTATTCATCTGTTGTCCTTTTTTCTACAGATTTCCATCTCGAGTCTCTTTTAAATAAGAGTAAGTGTCTGCTTGGAAAGTCACCTAATAATTAGAATTGGTGTAATTACTAGGGTAGTAATTATCAGCCTAGTAATTACACAACCTAGTAATTACGATGACCTGTTTGTTTGCCACAATGTAATCAAGTATATTGTTTGGTTGTACAAGTGTAATCACATGGTTATATTAAATTTTTAAAATAAAAGTTAATGTTAAGAGGTATATAATTTCCCCTTTCTTTATTTTTTTCTTTATTTTACAGATATGGATTAATAGGTTAACAAAGGACATATAACAACAACAACAACATTTATTTTACAGATATGGATTAATAGGTTAACAAAGGACACAAAACAACAACAACAACATACCCAGTAGAATCCCACAAAGTGGAGGTCCGGAGAGGGTAGAGTATACGTAGACCCTATCATGGAGGTAGAGAGTCTGTTTTCGAAAGACCCTCGGTTTAAATGCAGCAAATCAAAGTATTATTTAAAAGAAAAAAAACAGTAGTAGAGAGAAACATGACACTAATAGCAAAGCATCGGGGGGCATACATACAAGGAACCGTAACATCATCAACAAGATGCGACGCCTAAACACAGTAACAACAGAAGATATCATCATACACCAAAAGCCAAGGCTACCTGAATATGCTAATTCTATGACAGACACAGTGCATACACTATACCACCAAGCCATATGAATATGCTAATACTAGCTAAGATAACGCTCAACTACCTACTAACCTTTTATCCTTATCCGCGACCTCCACACCCTCCTATCGAAGGTCATGTCCTCGGTAAGCTGAAGATGCGCCATATCCCGTCTAATCAGCTCTCTCCAATACTTCTTCGGCCTACCTCTGCCTCTCCTCGCCCCCACTATATCCAACCTCTCATACTTATATAAGTCAAAATTCAATAGGTTCGATCGGGACATTTTTAGCCCTCTTCTAAAAGAAATTACCGAATGATATGCTTATGAACCCGGGAAGTGGACAAAGGAATAGAAAAATGAAAGCATCACAAAACAGCAACTGCTAATCCACCAAGTCACAAGGAATTTCATATATATTCAAAGAAGAATACACGAGTGAATCAAACAGGATGATTTACATAAGATATATTGTATCTACAACCAATTAGGTTTGCAATTACATTATTCTAGTGCTGGATAAAGAGTTTAAATGCACATCTTTGGTACATATCAACTTGTGTTTCTCTGATTTCCATAGCTGAGTCGACAACAGATTGATTGCATGACTTTACCTCAATGCTTTGCAAATAGTTCATGTCGCCGAATTGACAAGGTATTGCATTAAGATATAAACATCTATGCAATACCAATCGCTCGAGGCAAGAAAAGGCTTCATCGGAGGCTCTCCATTTCGAGAGATTGAGATTTTCAAGTTTCAAGAATTTGAGCTGAGGGAACTCATCATCTCTCACTTCCCATTCATTCATGTCCATGTCAACTTGCTCCAGTTTAAGTACTTCAAGGTTGGGAAGCTTTGCAATGGTCGAAATTCCAGCAAGTTCCACAGGAAATTTGCATAATGACAATTTCCTAAGACTCAATGGGAAGTTTAATCTTGTCGGAATTATTTTGGGAATATGGAAGAAAAGCACTTTTAGTGTTTCAAGTTGAGTTAAAGAGTCTAATACAGGGAATCCTCTTCCGTTCTTTCCACGACCCCATGATCTGTCTAATACACATCTTAATTTCTTAAGATTGGGTGTTTTGCGCACTATGTTAGCCATATCTTCCGCACTTGAAATATATGGCGAGGAAAGTGTTGCCAATTTTTTCAAGATTCTCATGTCACGTGATGTACGGAAAAAAGCTATATCACGAATTTGTACATGTCTCAACTTGATTAGCTTCCAAAAAGTATCTGGCAGTGATATCTCTTTCTTCTTTCCTTTGACTTGAAATGTTTCAAGATTCTTAAGACCGTCTATAGATGATGGGATAGAATGCATAGTAGTTTGAACAGCAAAGTACCTTAGGTTTCTAAGTTCTTTCGGAAAAGAAGACACAATAACAAACTCCAAATCCAACACCCTTAGAAACTTGAAGCTGCTAAATATGCCTGATGCATTTTTCATGACAGAAAATGTATTGTCACTGACCTCCCTGAATAAAATCGACCTAGCTCCAGAGGTGCATGGTGTGCTCCACCGAACTTTACTGTCCCCGTCAGAGTTAGAATAAAATCCTGGGCGATCTCTGAAAAAATTGAAAGATTAAATAGTAGTATAAGAAATAAGTGCAAAGGTGGAATTAATCAGAAAAATTAATGAATCACATAGAGGGGTAATTGTACCTTTTGAGCCACAACAGGAGATTTTGCTCCTCAGCTTTTTCCTTGCAGAAGTCAAGCACTAGGTCATGTACACGACATGCTTTGATCTTTCCAATGGATCTCCTCTTAGTAACAATGAGTAAATTTCTTCCGATAAGATCCTCCAAGTAATCTTCTGCGATGTCCTCCAAAGCCTTCTTATCACCCTTTTCAATGAAACTCTCAGCAATCCATAACCTTGTTAACTTTGAGACTAAAATCTCCCTGTCCTCTAAAAAAGCTCCGAAATATAAAAAGCATGACTTTAGCTTATGAGGTAAACTGTAGTAACTTAATTGTACTAAATCCTTTGTGCCACCCTGGATTTGTGCAACTAAACTTACTAACATTTGCTTCCAGCATTGTTTGTTCTTATCCATCCTCGCGAGAACACCAGCTACCAAAACAACGGAAAGAGGTAGCCCTTTACATTTTTCTGCTATTTCTTGCCCAATTTGCTTTAGCTCTTCAGGGCACTTTTCTTCCCCGAACACCTTTCTTTGTAATAACAACCAACTTTCCTCATTTTCAAACAAACGTAGATCATGGGGATCAGTGACATGTTTAGTGTAAAGCGCAACTTCCCATAGTCTGGTGGTCAGAATAATTCTGCTACCATTTTTATCATCAGGAAAGCATAACTTTAGATCATCCCATGCATCTTTCTCCCACACATCATCAATGATCACAAAATATCTTCTTCTCATTAATGTTTGTTTCAGTCTAGCAGCTAATTCACTTTCATCTTCTTTACTAAGATCAGTAGGCTCATCAATAGCTTCATTCAGAATAGAAAGTAGCAAGTCTTTACGTGTGTATACCTGAGAAACACGGCACTCTGCTCGGATATTGAAATGAGAGACAATTGACTGATCGTTCATAAAACTTCGGGCCAAGGTTGTTTTGCCTGATCCAGGCATACTGACTATGGAGATAACATCTAGCTCGCGTGATCCTCCCACTAGTTTGCCTCTTATAGTTTCCTTTACATCCATAAAGCCCACAGGTTCTTCGTTGTTATTCGTGGCAGTAGAAGCAATTGTGAATTCCTTTTTCCAACAACCAGGCAACTCTGTTATCACAATCTTCAACTCCCCTATCATCACTGAGAGCCATATTTTAAGATACATAAGAGGGATATCTTCTGTAACTTCCAAAGAATCAACTGTATGCTCTAACTCGCGTGTCTTGTCAATGATTCTTGTAGCAATATGTCGAAGTTCACCATTATTGACTTGTTGCTGTTCTGTGCCATCGATTAAAGGTTGGAGAAACCCAAGCTCCTCATGGATCCGTTCAAGCTGGTTTTTCACAGAAGCAATTGAATCAGAATGGCAACATAGGAGCTCCTTTAAGCTCTCAAGAAGAAAATTGGTAGAGCCCAATGTATCATTTTTAGGAAAACGAGACTGTAGCCACACCCGGATGTCGTGGTTAACCTGTGTCTTGACAAGATAAACTGTGTCAGCTAAAACAAATTGTCCTTGGTGCTGGTCTTCCTCGTCCTTGGTGTTGTCATACAAGGAATAAACAATAAGTCCAGCATCAATGGCCACATTCTCAAGTCGTGTGAAGAAACGAATACTCATCTCCTCCTCAATGTTGTTAATCAATGGCAACTCATTGAAAACAATTCTACACAACGAAGTCAAAGAAAGAAGCTTTCTTGAGGACATGGGAGGACTGTTTGATAAGTTTAAGTTCCTCAGGACATCGGTGTAGATGTGGCAGACCCGTGGGTCAATAGGCTCAATCGTTTTCAGCAATGACCCTTTACTAGTAATTTCAAGATCCATTGATGTGTCGTTAGGATCACGTAAATACAAGAAGTAAACAATTGCAACATTGGTAGCCACAACCTCAACATGAGAGAGGAAAGCTTTCCAGAAGATTTGTAGTTCTTGATTGTATATTGTTCCCAGAAAATAGACAAAGTTCTTGAGTAATGTCAACTCCTTTTCCATCACTTTCATTTGATCCTTGACTAATTCTAAATAGGAGGAATCTTCATCATCATCATCATCATCATCACTAGCATCATCGTCATCATTGTCATCATCACCATCATCACTACCACCATCATCGTTATCACTATCATCACCATTATCGTCACTATCATCACCATCATCATCATCACCATCCTCATCATCACTATCATCACTATCACTATCACTATCATCATCACCATCATCATCGTCAACACCATCACCACCATCATCATTGTCGTCATCATCAGCAGCAGCAGCATCTCCAAGTCGAACAACCACCAGATCCTTGAGATTCTGTATAATATTGTCGATGAATTTCACCACAATTTCATGGGTTGGAGGAAATACAGGGCTAATTGGAATTTCTGGATATGAATAATAAGCTCTGATTTGTTGCTTGAAAAGCCAAATCTTATTTAGCACATGATCAGAGTCACAGAGATCAGTGGGCACGCCTTTGCTATACCATATGGACAAATCATTTTTTACACTTCGCATCAACACTTTGATATGCCTTTTTAAGGCTTTATGCTTCTTGAAATTCTGCTTTCCTTTCCACAGCAGAAATGTTTCCAGAAACCATACTTCTGTTTTAATGGCCTTTATACATTTCTTTTGCTCATCTTTCAAATAACCCTGGTTTTCAATCCATTGCAGCCAATCTAGACATTCATGAAGTTCTACAGGAACCAACAACAGCATACTTCTTCCCTTAACTGGACTGGAAATCAAAAGAAAAGAAGGAGCTTTAGTTCGACTAATCCATTACTCATACCTCGTCTGAATGCATATATGAATGATACGCCAGTGTGTAAATCTAACCACTGAATGATTAATTTGTATGGTGGTGATGATGATGATTGGTGTTAATGATTAGTAATGGTGGTGATGATGATTTGGTGTTAATGATTAGTAATGGTGGTGATGATAGTTGTGATGGTGGAGATTGTTGGTGTTGTAGTAACTGACACGATGATGATGGTTGGTGGAGATGGTGGTAGTTGTGATAGTAGAGTTGGTTGGTGGTGACGGCTAAAGAATGTGTAGCGGTTGATGATGTATTAGTGGTAGTTGGTGGCAGTGCTAATTGTGAAGATGAGGTAATTGGTAGTAGGGATTGGCCGCAATGGTGGTAGTGACAGATAGTGATTGGCGACGATGGTGGTGATTGTGCTGATGGTGGTTGTAATGACATAAGTGATTAATGGAGGTAGCTAGCGGTTGCGGATAGAGTATCGGTGAAAATTATCCACATAAAAATATCTCTTAATGATATTAAGTTTTTATTCAAGAATTCAATGATTAAAACTTGTTCAAATAAATAAGTACTTAAATCTTAATATATAAGTACTTAGCAAATTTCTTGGAGAAGTAACTTTTTCAGTATTTGATAATCAAATTGTGTGTGTACGACAAATGAAAAAGTAACTCGCATTTATAGTTTAACGAACTATTTAAAAGCGGAATAAGATAAGACATTGAGATGAAAAACGAAGAAGGAAAAGAGATGGTGGACCAAAAATAAAAATAATAAAAAGAAAAAATAATTTGTATTTAATCGAAAGATAACTGTGTCAAATTAATGAAGATAGTGTGGTAGATATAAATTTATGAATACTTCCCTCCTGCAGTAAGGAGGAACCTATCCTGAGCATACCAGTTTCTCAAAGGGTGCGACTAGTGGAATGTGGCTTCTGTTGGTAAGCTCCTATGGCAAATAATGATGAAGGAAGATACGTTGTGGGTGAAATGGGTGCATGGTGTATACATAAAAAAATGATTCTAGTATCTGGACACATGTAGCACCACGAGATAGTAGTTACGTATTGGAGGAAACTAAACTCACTGAAGGAGAATATGAGAAACTGGTATGCTCAGGATAGGTTCCTCCTTACTGCAGGCGGGAAGTATTCAGTCACTAGGAGCAACATAGCTTTATCAGGGAATCTGTTGAGGAATAAAAGTTGTTAGTAAAGTTAGGTAAGTTAGTTACAAGTCTGTTAGGACTAAACAGTTAGCTAGTTAGTCTAAATCTGTTAAGTTAACTCACCTTAGTTTAACTCAGTTAACTCACCTCACTAATCCACACTAATGCATACTAAATCACACATGTATAAATACTTCACCATGGCTCTCATTAACACAAGATGAATAATATCATCACATTTACAACTTCTATCTATCTCTGTGTTCTCTAAACTGTCTTCTTCTTCTTCTTCTCTATTCGTCTTCTTCTTCTTCATTCTATCTTACTAGTTCATCTTAGAGTTCTTAATCATGAACTCATGATAATCTTCATGGTATCATAGCACTGCTGAAAGGATTCAGCTAGTTACGATTCTGTTAAGTCTGAATTGGGAAGTGACTAATTGTTTTCTTGTGGAGTCTTGATCAATTCTCGAAGATCAGGACATAAATCTGATATACAAATTCCAGTGCTTCAATGGCAACTGATAGAGTCAATGGAGGAGTGCCCAGTAACGGGACAACTAGTCAAAGAGCCACTTCGACAGCTCAATTGCCAACATCAATTGACCATAATCATCCATTGCATTTGTCTACAGCAGATGTAAGTGGTATTTCTGTGATTTCTTTTCAGTTGAAAGGTAGTGAGAATTACATTTTGTGGAGTAAGTCCATGAAAATTGCTTTTTTGGGTCGAAATAAGTTGGGCTTGGTAGATGGAACCCGTAAGAAAGAGACCTTTCCAGTCGAGTTATGGGGGCTATGGGAAAGAGCCAATGCAATAGTACTTTCTTGTCTAATGAACTCTGTAGCCAGTGAATTGATTGGAGGGGTGGTTTATGCCTCAAATGCACAGGCAGTATGGGAAGATTTGAGAGAGATTTGATAAGATTGATGGTTCAAGAACTTATAATTTGCATCAAGAAATATCTCAGATCTCTCAAGGAGTGCAGTCTGTGTCTGTCTATTTTTCAAAGCTAAAGGCCCTATGGGATGAGTTTGATTCTATGGTGCCTTCCCCTGCATGTAATTGTGTGCAATCGAGGGATTTTTTGGTGTATTTGCAGAGGCAAAGACTATATCAATTCTTGTTGGGACTGAATGAGTCTTATTCTCAAGCTATGAGTCAAATCTTGTTGATGACACCTCTGCCTATGGTTAATCAAGCCTATTCTATGGTGGTTAGTGATAAGAATCAAAGTTCTATCTCACAGGCTGTAAGTAGTGCTGGGCTACTTGGTTTGGGCCCTGGTGTTACAGAAGCTGCAATGTATTCCAAGACTGGTTTTCAAAGGGAAAAAAGAGGCTATGTGTCTAACTACAAACCAAATGCTACATGTGATCATTGCAAGCTCAAGGGTCATTTCAAGAGGGATTGTTTCAAACTGATTGGTTATCCACCTGGTCATCCTAAGTTTGGTGAACAGAAGGGGGTGGACAGTAGGAACTATTATACAAGGGGTTATGAACCAAGGCACAAGCAACAGAGAAGGTCTGGCCCTAGTGCACACAATGTTGTGGCTGGCAACTGGAGGGAACCTGAGCAAACTAAGGTTGTGATTGACACTGACAATGAGTATAATCAGCTAAGTCATGAGGGGAAAAACTATGGTTTCACACAGACCAGATCAGACATGCCATCTTCAAGTGCAGGGAATATGTTGATGCCTCATAGGTTCACACAGCAGCAGTATGAGCATATCTGCAAAATACTAGAATAGGATAACTCCACTCCTTCCTCGACTGATGTGGCTAACATGACAGGTAAAGATAGTGCTCTGGTGGTCACCAATGATCCACAAGAATGGATCATTGACACAGGAGCCACTAACCATATGGCCTCAGATGTTGAGTTATTGAACAAAGCTTCAATGATTCAACCTAAAATGCCAAGAAAAGTATATTTGCCAAATGGTGCTGTATCTGAAGTCAAACACATTGGCACTAGTGATATTTCACATAATATCACCTTACAATATGTGTTACACATTCCTCAATTCAAGTATAATCTTTTGTCTGTTTCTAAAGCAACTAGGCAGTTAAAATATTCTGCTACTTTCTTTTCTAACTTTTGTCTGTTTCAGGATCTCTTCAATGGAAGGGTGAAGGAGATTGGTAGAGAAAGAGAGGGTTTTTACTTCTTGATAAAGCAGAGATTACCTGGAAGAAAAGGAGCTGAAAATGGTTTTGTGTTTACTGTCAAGGCCTATAAGGACAAAGAGGATATTTCCTTGTGGCATAAGAGACTAGGACACATCCCTTATAGAAACTTACATATATTGTTTCCTGTACATAAGTCAGCTATAGTTGAAACGATAAACAAGTGTAGTGTTTGTCCTTGTGCTAGATAAACAAGGCTTCCATTTCCTGTTAGTGTTACTACAAGTAATAAAGCTTTTGAACTTGTTCACATGGATCTTTGGGGGCCTTATAAGATTGCTACATATGATGGTTTTAAATCATTTTTGACTATTGTGGATGACTTCTCTAGAATGACTTGGGTATTTTTGTTAAGGCTAAAATCTGATGTTGTTGTACTGCTCAAACAGTTTATCAATTATGTAAAGACTCAGTACAATACATGCATTCAAACTGTCAGAAGTGATAATGGAACTGAATTCCTTAATAATCTAACAACTGAATTGTTTCTTAATCTTGGCATTATTCACCAAAGATCTTGTGCTTATTCACCTCAACAAAATGGCATAGTAGAAAGGAAACATAGGCATATTCTAGAAATAACTAGAGCTATCAGGTTCCAAGCTAATATTCCTCTAAAATTTTGGGGGTTATGTGTTAACTCAGTTGTCTATCTACTCAATAGAATGCCATCTACTGTACTGAATAACTTGTCACCTTATGAGAAGCTACATGGAAGAAAACCATCTCTTATACATTTAAGGGTATTAGGCTGCTTGTGTTATGCAAAGATTGTTAATGAAACTAATAAGCTCATGCCTAAGTCCAAACTGTCAGTTCATATGGGATACTCTGAGAATCAGAAAGGTTACTTATTATATGATTTGACTAAGAAGGTGTTGTTTGTCAACAGGGATGTCACTTTCAGGGAAGATATTTTCCCTTTCAAGGTCACCCCAACCTCTTCTTCCCAAAGCTTGTTCACTGCACCAAATCAAGTTGATATAGATGAAGATAGTAGTCATATTAGCTTTCCTCCAAGTGTTTCTGAGGAATTCCCTGGTGAGGAACCAGAGGTTACACCAGTACCACATGCACCAGTTCAGGAGGATTTGCAACAACAAGTTGTCAATGTCATAGCTCCACCTCAACCAGCTGTGGTACCAGTCAACATTACTATCAACACCACTGTCTCTAAGAGGTCTACAAGAGGCACACATCCTCCAGGATGGATGAAGGATTTTGTATCCTTGAATGTTCATGATGATGTCAAATATGCATTATCTAACTATATATCTTATGCTGATTTGACTCCCAAATATCAATGTTATCTAGCTTCTTTCTCTACTAATGTAGAACCTTCTACTTATGCAGAGGCTGTTAAAGATCCTAGGTGGATAGAAGCCATGCAAACTGAAATTGCAGAACTTGAAGGCAATCAAACTTGGAAGATAGTTCCACTACCCTCTGATAAGAGGCCTATTGGCTGCAAATGGATATACAAAATCAAGTATAAGGCTACTGGAGAAGTAGAGAGGTTTAAGGCTAGATTGGTTGCTAAAGGGTACAGCCAGAAGGAAGGGATTGATTATCAAGAAACTTTTAGTCCTGTGGTTAAAATGGTTACACTTAGGACTGTTCTGGCTATTGCTGCATCAAGACACTGGCATATTCACTAGATGGATGTCTTCAATGCATTTTTACAAGGTGACTTACATGATGAAATTTATATGGAGCTACCTCAAGGGTTCAAGAGTCAAGGGGGACAAGTATGCAGACTCTTGAAATTCTTATATGGCTTAAAACAAGCCCCTAGGCAGTGGAATGCAAAGTTATCTGAAGCTCTTCTCAAATGTGATTTCAAACAGAGTCAGTATGACCACTCATTGTTCAACAAACAAACTGATTCAGGAATGATCATAGTATTGGTATATGTGGATGATATCTTGGTAACTGGAGATAATTTGAATCAGATCATAGAAACAAAAGAGGCACTGCACAAAGCATTCAAGATAAAGGACTTGGGAGAACTGAAATATTTTTTGGGAATTGAATTTGCAAGATCGGATAAGGGAATAGTAATGCATAAAAGAAAGTATGCACTAGAATTGATGTCTGAGACAGGGTTGAGTGTTGCAAAACCAATCAACACTCCTATGGACTCTACTACAAAGCTAACAACCAGAGAGTTTGATGAGCAAAACAAAGGTGTGGCAGACTCAAGTGATGAAGCTCTAGTAGATCAAGGCAAGTATCAAAGAATCATAGGGAAGTTGTTGTACCTTACTGTGACTAGACCTGACATATCATACAACATTCAAACTCTAATTCAGTTTCTACATCAGCCAAAGAAGTCTCACATGGATGTTGCTCTAAGGGTTATCAGATATATTAAAAGAACTCCAGGATCAGGAATACTTCTATCAAGTACTAGAAGTGATGTTCTAACAGCACACTGTGATGCAGATTGGGCTGCTTGTCCCTTCTCAAGGAGATCAGTTACAGGCTTTGCTATCAAACTTGGAGAATCCTTAGTGTTTTGGAAGTCAAAGAAACAAGCTACTGTCTCAAGAAGCTCAGCAGAAGCTGAGTACAGAAGCCTTGCTTCCACAGTAGCATAATTGACTTGGTTAATTGGACTAGTTAAAGATCTTGGGGTTCAGGTTCAGCTACCAGTAAAGATATTCAGTGATAGCAAAGCTGCATTACAAATGGCTACCAATCCAGTGCATCATGAAAGAACAAAGCATATTGAAATCGATTGTCACTTTGTGAGAGAGAAAATTCTACATGGACTGATGAAGACAGAATATATTTCAACTCAGAACCAATCAGCTGATGTCCTAACTAAAGGACTTACTAGAGTACAGCATGAGTATCTAATTTCCAAACTAGGTGTGATTAATATTTTTACACCACCTAGTTTGAGGAGGAGTGTTGAGGAATAAAAGTTGTTAGTAAAATTAGGTAAGTTAGTTACAAGTCTGTTAGGACTAAACAGTTAGCTAGTTAGTCTAAATCTGTTAAGTTAACTCACCTTAGTTTAACTCGGTTAACTCACCTCACTAATTCACACTAATGCATACTAAATCACACATGTATAAATACTTCACCATGGCTCTCATTAACACAAGATGAATAATATCACATTTACAACTTCTCTCTATCTTTGTGTTCTCTAAACTGTCTTCTTCTTCTTCTTCTTCTTCTTCATTCTATCTTACTAGTTCATCTTAGAGTTCTTAATCATGAACTCATGATAATCTTCAGAATCAACCGAGATTCGACATTGCTGAATTGGTATGGAATGCAGTTTCACTTCCCAAACGCAGATTCATCCTGTGATTGGACTGGCAGAGGTAGTGAAGTCTAGCTATCACTTGTTTGTTACTTGTAGCTGGTTTAATGCAGTCAAGGCAGAGGTGTTACAGTGGACTGGCATTCAACTACCTAATGTTGAGATCAAACAAGTGCTGGAGGCAGTGAAGAGGAGGCACTGGAAGAAGTTTGTTAAGGAAGGAGTAGTTGCAATACTAAGTGGACTAATATATCATGCATGGAGGGTTAGAAATTGAAAGTTATATAAACAGACAACCTTACAAACTAGTGATGTCATTGTACAGATCAAGAGGGAAGTGGTAGATAGACTAGAATGCTTTAAAGTTTCTAAGAGAGCACTTAGAAGTAGGAGTTTTTGGCGGAGATTATGTATGTTGTTTGTTTTCTTGAGGCTTATAGCCTGTTTGGCCAACCTTATTTTTTGTCAAAAGTGCTTATTTTTTCTCAAAAGTGTTTATTTTAAAAAATTAAGGTGTTTGGCCCAGCTTATGGGAGAAAATAAGGGGTCGTTTGGTTGGAAACAAGTTATCCCGGAATTAGTTATCCCGGGATAACTTATCCCACCATGTATATGGGATAACTTATCCCTCCACTATGGTATAAATGGTGGGATAAGTTATCCCAAACTTGGCAACCAAACAAGAAACCAAAATTTATCCCTGGACTATTTATTTTATCCCAGGACTATTTGTTCTTATCCCTCACACCAAACGACCCCTAAGTGCTTCTGATGGGGAGTAGCAGAAGCTGTTTTTCAGAAACTAAAAAAAGTAGCTTCTCCCCAAAAGCACTTTTTTGAAAAGAACTTTTGATAAAAATACACTTAAAAACACTTTTAAAAAGTTTGGTCAAACACTAATTACAGCTCAAAAGTGTTTTTTAAATTTATTGGTCAAACACAAATTGCTTTTCAGCAAAAGTGTTTTTTGGAGAAATACTTTTGAAATAAGTATTTTTCAAAATAAACTGATTTTAGAAATTTGGTCAAACAGGCTATTAGTACTCATCACACCCTTCTTAGAAGGTAATGGTGAGGTTAGGTGCTCTTAGTTTGTACTTGTGCTGGTGGTTAATGGTATTCACAATGTTACCAAAAAGAAAATAGATCGTTCCATATGTAAATTTTATTCATTGACTTCTCAAAAATTAAAACTAAAATTTGGTTAAAGATATTTATGGACAGATTTATGTAATACTAGAGAATTTACTTATGCTTCGTGCAATTATAAAAAGTAGTACTTAGTTAATCTACGAAATGACCAGCAAACAAATAATGAACCTAGAAATTATCTTTCTATTTTATCACAAAGAATATTATGATGGTAAGCAACACACATCTAAGTGCATTATGCTTGAGATATTTTAGAACCTAATAGTATGAAAGACATAAAATTCAAAACATTTCAAAAACAAATATTGAGTTCATGAGGAAGTTGTGAAAATTAATTCTAAAATGAACATAATTCTGAAATCTTAGTAATTCAATTGGTTGACTATTTGAACTTTCACTTTATTAGTGTGGATTCGATTCTCCACCTTGCGAACCCACCCCCAAATTTTTAAAAAAAAAAAAAAAAAATTCCCACCGAGTCATCAAATCAAATGGACTGCAACACCACATAATAGATATAGTTATTTATGCAACTAATTGTATATTTTCTTTTTTTCTCAAATACTAATTGATTTGGTACTGTTATACTAGAATCTAGTCAATTGTCATATATTGAAATAAGAATCAATAAAAACTGAAGCGATGAAAAATTGATTTAATTGATCTGATTTGATTCTAACATTTGAAAAACCAACTAAATTGGTTTGATCATATTTTAGGGAAAAACTGACCCAAATCAAATCATAAACATCCCTATCCTCTACTCTCACTTATTAAATACTAGTCAAATATATATGTGTAAACGGAAATTATTGACAGGATAATGAAAAAGCAAATTTCATTGCCAAGATAATTCTCACCTGAATATATTCCAATTTAAATTAGCTTGGACGTTAACTTAGTAAGCCTCGGGTATGGAGAAATCCTTGATAGAAAGATCTTCCTCAGAATGGATCTCACGCAATGCGAATCCAAATTAATCGCACTTCACTATAGGTACCAGATAGAAAACTAATTGGTGAGCCTTCTTCTGAGTTTTAAAAGAATGTTTTCACACAGAACTGTGGAAGAAAACTTTCACACAGTTCTTACTATTGTTCCATGGTTTGCAAGATGCATGAATGAAAGAAATTAAATGTAGTATCATGCCAAGTTGATCAGTTAACTAATTGATTAAAAAATCATGACTTTGGCACAATAATTGAACGGAGTCGACGATTAATAATAACAAATTAAGTAAATGACAATTTTATATATATATATATATATATATATTATAAACCTCCAGCTGGTTGGTATCTACCGATCGATCGAGCTGACTTTCATATTCCATTTACTTTTAGTAATTTATAGCAAAAAAGTAAGGCTAATGTATGACTCCATCAAAGCACAAATCTCTATTAATGATGAAACTATATTTCAAATAGGGAAAAGACATCAAATCCACCCTAAACTATATCCGAAAAGCAAAGACATACTCAAACTATTATCGCGATCTAAAACACACCTATACTACTTAAAAGTAAAAAAAAAAATCACCTTGTAAAGTGTTATACCATTCTCATAATGTGATGTGTTTCACACGCGCACGCCACATCACCGCCACGTCAATATCACACAAAAAATATAATAAATTTATTAATTTCACTACTTTTTCTTTTTTTCTTTTTCTTTTCTTCTATACCCATCACAAAACCTCCATTGTTATTTGGGAGATCTGTTCAAGAAAATGGAAGCTGCTTTTGTTCAAGATCTGCTTGCCTCTACTTTGATAGTTGACTAATTGCAGTAAAGTCTTGAAGTGAAAAACAATAGTTACGCAGGTAAAGTTTGGATAAGGGGCAGCTTGACTGGTTTACTAACTCCCGTCGTTTAACCTTATTTGCTGGTTGTTGATGCTAAGCACAAGGTCCATATTCTCAAGTTCTCTCAATTAATATGATTTATTATTTCCCTTTCCGCCATTTTTTTTATTGTTTGACAAATTATCCTTTTCTCATATGTCACTTATATATTGTTTAGTGACACAAAGGATAAAAGAAATGAAGTGATAGCTCAAAGTTGTAAATTTTCTGGTTGTTCTTCCCCACTTTTATGAACAACAGTTATTATTAAAAAAAATATATATTGCAGGTCACGAATTAGTAATGGTGGGACAGGTGATGAAATTGGTGATGGCATTGGGATGAAAAAGGTGGAGATTGGTCAAGTGATGAAATTGATAGTGATGGGTTAGGTGATGAAGCTATGGGGAGATGGTGAAATCGGGTGATAAAGTTATAATTTTTTTGTGGTGATAATAAAATTAATAGGGATGTGATGATTTTTAATTGATGTTTCAATTGATGTGAAGAAATCAATGATGGTGTAATAATTCTTCTGCAATGTGTTTCTAGCAAATTTACAGTGAAAAAGAGATGATGGAAGAAAAAGGTATGGGTGGGTGGGCTGTGAAGAATAAAGAGGTGTGGGTGGGTGGGGAGGAATTTTACTTTCTTTTTTTCGCTTTAATTTTTTATTAAACACGCCTATTTATTTATTTTATTAATTTTTTTTGCCATGTCAGCTTTAGGAGGTAAATAAATTCACTTTTAAGTAGTACAAGTGTATATTAGGTCGCGATAATAGTTTAAGTGTGTAATCGACTTTTCGAGTATAGTTCGGGGTGAATTTGATTGGGGGGTGGGGGAGGTGGTGAGAGAAAATGAGGTGTATTGAAAAGTGGAGAAGACATAATCAATGTGAAATATCACTTGTGAAATTTATTTATTTTTTTGATAAAATAGAGATTTATATTAATATTTAATATACATCAGCACATGATAGTGCGGCAGCTGAGCGTAATTGTAGTTTTCCTTACTTCCTGATACATAAATATGAAGCAAGAACAACGGATTGTGTACCTTTTTTATTGCAGCAAAAATCATTGTTATTGTCACCGGAAAAATTTGCCCAAGTCAAATTTAGAATCTCTAAGAAACCAAGTTTGATTCCACAAACTAAAGGCCCAGTGTGTTTCGGTTTTAGAAGAAGGAAGAAGAGAAACTTTTTCATCTGAAAAAAAAAACGTTCTATTCTTTGTTTATAAAACTCGGATGAAGATAAGAGAAGTTATGTGAAAGTTAAAAAACTGAAAACTACGGTAATTTTCTCCAATAACTTTTTTTATCTTTATCTCCTTAAAATGAGTTGGGCCGAGTCAATGCACATGGGATACAAACGATCCAAACCCAATATCCAACATCTTTCACTTAGCACATGATGGACTAGACCTAAACTAGTATCATGCTAATAGTACACACATAATTCATATGGACAAATAGTTCGTGCGAACTGCGAGTATCAAGAGCTACGATATTTCATAACCTATTAAGGTTGTACAGAAGCTCAACATAGGGATTCAATCACAGGGGGAAAGAATCAACAAAAAATATAAGGATCATATAACTCGTAATACCTCAAACATCATTCACTACTTCAGTAGTTACTTATCCGACCCATCATTCTTTAAAGAGGTGAACTCGAGTTCATGTTTAACTTTATATTCACAATTACACTTGACATCGATATGATAAGTATAACGGTCGGCCTGTATATACAAGTTAAAATATTAATTTTAATTATCGTCCCTTTCTATTTGAATCTATCTGTTCCAAATCAACTATTTTTCAGACATGCACTACATTGCTGAGTCACTCATGGTTATTAGTGATATATTAAAGTAGCAACACCAATTGAAACTTCAAGAAAGAGAAAATGCATCAAGACCACCCTAAAGTTGGTTGACATTTGAAAGTAGACACCTAAACTTTACGGGGGTCCTATTATCCCACTAAACAATTTCAAACTGATACTATTACATCATTTTCGGATGAATTATAATTTCCAAAATATAAGTGTTAATCACGCTCCAATTATTATTTGACACGTGTTAACTTTATTAAATATGTATATTTTCTATTTTTAGTCTTTTTTTTCTTTATATTTTTTCTTTTTCTCTCTTTCCCCTTTCTCTCTCCTTCTTTTTGATTTTTTTTTCTCTTTCTACTTAATTTCTCCCTCCACAGATTTCTTTTCAGCAAATCCTTCATCACATATAGATTTTTCTTCTTCTCCACCTAATCCCCTCCCTTCTACTGTCATTATAATCAATAAAAGTTTTTCAAATTTTTTTTCTTTACTACTTTTTTAACTTTTATTAAATAATTGATAGTAAAAATTAAAAAAAAAATCGCTGAACAAATTTTACAATTTTGGGGATATCAATAATTAACTTATCTCATTTTTATATTATTTTTGCAATTAAGATTTTGAAAAGAATGATAGCAATAATATTAAAAATGAAGGTTTTGTATAGAATCAATAAATTTTCAAAAATTCGTAAATAACTGAATTGAAGCTCGAATAAAAAATTGAATGATACTCCTAATCATCTTGAAATCTATTGGGTTTTACAAAATTATTTGAAATGTAAAAAAAATGGGGATAAGAACTTGAAATTGAACAGAGTAAAATGAAAATGACACAGAAAAGTGGGTAGAGTTATGACGAAAATGGTGACGTTGAAAACGCTAGGGGTCCATCAAATTTACCAAGAAGAAAGAAGGAAAAAAAAAATAAGAAACAAAGTTAAAATAATAAGAAAAATAGAAAAATATATTTTATAGAAAAAAATCGTAAAAATAAAGTTATAGTCATTTTTGTGGGATTTTCACGCTCTTTAAGAGAGTGGATACACTCTCTATGCCAGGTGGCCTAAAAATGATGTAATAGTATCATTTAAAATTGTTTAGTGGGGTAATTAGACCCACGTAAAGTTTAGGTGTCTACTTCCAAATGTCGACCAACTTTAGGGGGGTCTTGATGCATTTTCTCTTCAAGAAACAACCAATGGTCAAACGGTATTCTAATGAAAAGTTAATGTAACTTTTCGGGGTCTCACACAATGAAGAAACAGAAATTTATTCTTTCATTAACTCATTGGTCGCCAAGCACACGTAGTATAATACACGTGCTACAGTATTTTCACCTTATATTGACGCGTGTGTCTCATTCTTTTACTTATTCAACATCGTACAGATTTTGGTATAGACATCTCTAGATGTCTAACCCGAGTTTCTCTCTTCAATGATCCTCAAATTCATCTTCTTTGAGAGACTCACATTTATCTTACAAAACAAGTTATAATATGGTGGTGAAACTCATCTCTTCACATTTTTTTAATGTAAGAGGTGATTGCTCGTGTGAGAGAGTCAATCTCGCGATTTGTTTGACATACTTTATTAATAAAATATATCATCACATGCAAATGAGATGTGAACATAAATTCAAGAGTTAAATATTGATGAGAATATTATAATAATCTCGTTATTTTACAATATAGAAATATGATCATATTCTACGCAAACCTAGAACAATAACATGTTTCTCAAACAAGTCTCTAGATATTGCCTTTGTAAAATAATCGGCTATCATTTTTCGCGTAGAAATGTATTATGAATTTATTTCTCCACCTGCTATTATGTCTCTTACAAAGTTATACTTGATGTCAATATTTTTTATCTTGCTGTGATATCGATAATCGCTTGACTGTCACAATATAAAATCATGGGTCCCTGAAAATTCTTTGCAATATTCAAATGCTCAAAGAATCTCTTCAACCAAATAGCTTTTTGTACTGCAGATGCATAAGCCACAAATTCGAATTTCATGATTGAAAAGGTTGTGCAAGTTTGTTTCTTACTTTTCTATGAAATAGTATCATCATTAAGTAAAAAAATATAACCGGAGATTGATTTTCTATCATTCCAACCACCAGCCCAATCAGCATTTGTATAACCTCTCAAGAGTAAATCAGATCCACTATAGCATAGTGAATAATCTGCAGTTCTCTTCAGTCTTCAGGTATCAAAAAAATTTCTTCACTGCTTTTCAATGATCTCTTCCAGGATTGGATTGATACCTGCTAACCAGACCTACGGCATAACAAATGTTTGGAAGAGTACACATCATACTATACATTAAGCTCCCGACAGCACTAGAATATGAAACTCGAGACATGTCTTTCTTTTCCTTTTCAGCCTTAGAACACATTTCGAGGCTTAAGGTTTCACCTCTTACTATTGGAGTATTCATGGGTTTGCAACTATTCATTCTAAAGTATTTCAGAATTTTCTTTATGTATGTTTCTTGAGATAGACTCAAAAATTTCTTGGAACGTTCTCTTTGAATTTTAACACCCAATATATAGTCTGCTTCACCCATGTCTTTCATGTCAAATGACTTTAAAATTTATGACTTTACAGTTTTTACGTACTCTAAATTATTTTTGAATAATAAAATATCATTCATGTAAAGGAAAAGAATTATAAACATTTCATTGGACTTCTTTAAATAGATGTAATGGTCTTCATCGATCATGGTGAAATCAAATAAAATCATTTTCTTGTGAAATTTCAGATACTAACTGTCTTGAAGTTTGCTTCAGACCATAAATTGATCTTTTCAATTTATAAACTTTCTTCTTTTGGCCTTTAACAATGGAACCTACAGATTGTTCATGTAGATTTCTTCGTTTAGTTCTCCATTGAGAAAAGCGATTTACACGTTTATTTGGTATAATTCTAGATTCAAACGTGCAACAATAGCCAAAAGTATTTGAATAGAGTAAACTTCACAACTGGTGAAAAAGTTTCCTCATAATCTATTCCATCCTCTTGAGTAAAACCTTTTGTTATCAATCGTGTCTTGTGTCTTTTTATTGATCCATTCGATTTGCGTTTAACTTTGAGAATTCATTTTTTCTCAATAGCTTTATGCTCGGGAGGAAGTTCAACTAGATCTCAGGCATTGTTAATTTTCATGAACTCTAATTCTTCTTTCATCGCTTTCATTCACTCATCTTTTCTAGGACTTGTTAAAATATCAGTCACACAATTAGGCTCATTCAATTCTATGAGAGATACCAAGTAAATATAATTCTCAATCTCATACGATTGTTTAGGTACACCTTTTCTGGTACACTTACGTATTTGAAGTTCAGATTCCTCCATAGAATTTTGGGATTCAAAATTCTCACTTGATCAATCAGGAACTAATTCTTGATTTATTGAATTATCAAGTATGTCGGAAGACATTGTCTGATCATCTGAATTTAATACTTCGTAAAGAGGCTCACTCTCCTTCATTTCATCCTTTTTGAAAAAATTATTTTTTAAATATTTGACATCTTGTGATTCAATTTCAGTAGTACTTTTGTCCTTCAATTCATCAATGAATATATATCCTTTGGAGTATTCTGAGTATCTTATAAAGATACATTTCTTTTTTTCGACTTAGTTTATCATATTCATCAAAATGATCATTTACATATGTAGCACAACACCAAGGTGTTAGATCATTCAGGTTTGGTTTATGACTAGTCCATAGTTCATAAGGAGTGGAAGATACTGATTTAGAAGGCACTTTATTCAATATGTAGGCTACAGTCAATAATGCATCTCCCCTAAAAGAGATAGATAAATTTTCTTGTGTCATCATGGACCTTGTCATGTCCAATAGTGTTCTATTTCTTCTTTCAGCTACACTATTATTTTGAGGTATATAAAAAATAATTAATTATCTGGTAATGCCTTTTTCAGTACATAATTCTTTAAACTGTTTTGACAAATATTCATGGTCTCTGTCGGTTCTTAAAGTCTTTATACTTTTATCTAATTGATTTTCAACTTCATTCATATATCTTTTAAAGCATTCAAGTGCTTCATATTTATGAGAAATCAAATAGACATAACCAAAGCGCGTGAAATCGTCAATAAATATAATGAAATATACATCACCAGACTTTGACCTCATAAAGCTTCAAAAAAAGAAATATATACTCATTTTTAATCCGTGTTACATGCATACTATATAATGAGTAGATTATAAAAATATAGATTTCGTGCCAAAAATTCAAAAGACAATTTCCATATTTTATATTACAACGAAATTTTTTTAATCAGATTTACGGCACTCTAAACAAATTGTCGAAAATAATGTTATTTCTTTTTTGTTAACTCACATTTTTTTCTTTTTTTTTCTCATTCCCTTTTGAAATCAATAGGAGAGAATATTTTAGGGATCCACCGAACATATTTAGCCTTAAATTCAATCCATCTTTGTTATACACAACTATCATCAACAATACTCTTCAGAGATTATCGAGAAAAATAATTACGCCAAATAATTTGAATAAATTGCAATGGAAGAAAAACAAGAATCAAATTTCAGCGTAAAAAATTATAGGCTTTGATGCCAATGATACATAAGTATGGAGCAAAAACAACGAAATGTGTACCTTTTTTATTGCAGCAAAAATCATTGTTCTTGTCACTGAAAAATTTAAAAGTCAAACTTAAAATCTCTAGGAAATCAAGTTTGATTCCACAAACTAAAAATCCAGTGTGTTTCTATTTTAGAAGAAGGAAGAAGCAAAACTTTTCATCTAAAAAAAAATGTTTTATTCTTTGTTTAATAGAACTCAGATTGAAGATAAGAGAAGGTACGTGAAAGTTAAAAAACTAAAAATTGCGGTAGTTTTCTCCAGTAACTTCTTTTATCTTTATCTCTTTAAAACGGATTGAGTCGAGTCAGTTCACATGAGCGACCCACGATCCAAACTCAATATCCAATACTTTCATTAGGAAAGTCTGTATGGGCTAAAATTCAGACTTGATAAATGGGTGAATTAGAAGAAGATGTGGCAAGAGTGACAAGTTGGATGTGGGTCAACAGAAAGAGCATTAGTGAAGTCGATGGGAAATAGCTTGTCTGAAATCGAGCATACTGATTTAAATAACAATAATAACATACCCAGTATGATCTCGTAAGTCGGTATGGAGGAGGGCAGAATGTATGCAGACCTTACCCCGATAACTTTTGTGGGTTAAAGAGGTTATTTTTGATAGACCACCAACTCATAAAAAAAAGAATTTAAAACACGATAACACGAAAATATGACAATAAAATAACAAGAAATAACGCAAACAAAATAACATATAGTATGGAAAAGGGTCAAAATGCCCTTAACCTATGCGAAATTGAATAAAAATGGCCTTCATTAATAGTTTGATTCAAAAATGCCCATGTTATCAATACTTTGATCCAAAAATGCCTATGTTGTTACTTTTGGGTCAAAACTGTCATTTTCCTAATAAATATATTATTTATTTCTTTTTAAGCACATTCTTTTCCTAATAAAAATTATTGACCCGTCATTAATTTTTTTATTTTATATATATATATATATATATATATATATATATATATATATATATATATATATATATATATATATATAATTTTCATTTAGGTAACTGTCAAAAAAAAAATCTAATAAAACAAGAAATATTTTTATTTCTTAATATTTTTCAAACTGAAGAACGATAAGCATTTGCTAGTATCGTCTTTGATTTCAAAGTTAAGATGCAACAACCATAATGCTATAAAACATGAAAATTTGTTACATTTCTTCAAATCAAAAAATATTTTACAATATCGCTGATGGAGTTATTATTGACTCTTTTTTCATAGTAACTTTAAAATCAAAGAATATATTAGCAAATGTATATCCTACTTCAATTCGAAAAATATAAAGAAATGAAAATATTTTCTATTTGATTAGAATTTTTTTTTAATCATTATCTAAATAAAAATTAATGATGAGATTACTATGATCTTATATTATCAGTTTAAAAAGTATATGGAAAATTCTATTTTAATTGATAAAAGGAGATTAAAAAGAAAAACGATTACTTTTAACTTTAATATTAATTATTAATTAAAGGGATTTATTTTTAAAAAATAAGGAAAATATTGCTTAAAAATAATATTTTATTAAAAAATAATGTGTTTAAAAAGAAAAAAACAACATGTTTATTAGAAAAGGGGCATTTTTTACCCAAAAATAATAATAGGGGCATTTTTGAACCAAAGTATTGACGGCATGGATATTTTTGGACCAAACTATTAACGGGGGGCATGTTTATTTAATTTCGCGTAGTTTAAGGGTATTTTTGATCCTTTTCCGCAGATAGTAATACACATTGAAGAAAAAAAATTATGTGATTATTAAATAATAATACTAATAAGGAGAACCATAGAAGAGGCTAGTCTCATGCCTCTTCCACACAAAGTACGACAACACTCGATTACCTACTAACCTTCTAGTCTAATCCTCGCCCTCCACATTTTCTTATCTAGAGTCATGTTTGATGTCCTAACTAAGCTAAAATTGTGTCATGTCCTGTCTAAGCACATCTCCCCAGTTCTTTTTTGGCCTACCTTTACTTCTCTTAACTCCTATTATAGTCAACATCTAACGCTTCCTTACTTGTGCATCCATGCACCTTCTCCTCACGTGTTCGAATAGTCTCAACCTCGTTTCCCTCATTGTTTGTTATGGGTGCCACTCCCATCTTACCTAAGGGTGTTCACGGGTCAGTTTGAGTCGGTTATTAGTAAAATCAAAACCAAATCAATATAATCAATTTTAAATTATTAAAATTAAACCAAATTAAATGTAATAAATATTTATCGGTTTGATTATTATCGATTTTGGTTCGGTTGATTTGATTATTAATCATACACGAAAAATAAAAGAAACGATTCATTCAAAAGAGAAAAAAAGATAGGAATTCATTCAAAAAGAAAAAAAATCCTGAGATTACCACATAAAACATAACATGACGTACGTCTAATACAAGATATTTAAAATATAAATAAATTTTGATGAAAACATGTATAAGATAGTTAAAATTGTTCATAAAAATAATATATTATGTATATATAATTATAAAATATAGGTAATCCCTCTGTCCCATTTTATGTGGCACACTTTCCTTTTTAGTCCGTCCCAAAAAGAATGTCTCGTTACTATAATTAGAAAAAATTAACTTTGAAATTCCCCTTTTACCCTTAATGAAATGATTTACAACCACACAAATATTCAATGATTATTTTGGACCACAAGTTTTAAAAGTCTTCCTTTTTTTCTTAAATACCGTGCCAAGTCAAAGGGTGCCACATAAAATGGGACGGAGGGAGTATATAATTTACCAGTTTGGTTCGGTTATTTTTTTGATACAAAACCAAAATCAATATATTATCGATTTTTAAAAATGTAAAACCAAACCAAACCAAATAAAAATCAATTTATTTAATCAGTTTGATTCAATTTTTCGATTTGGATCGATTTTTACCCAAATCGTGAACACCCCTAATCTTATCCCATATAACTTCATTCCTAATCATATCTCTCCTAATATACACATATATTCATTTGAACATTTTTATATCCTCTATATTCATCTTTTAAATGCTCACGTTCTTGACCGACCAACATTGTGTCTATAACTAAAGTGACCATAAACATAGTCTTTCTTTCTTTCCTTGTAAACTTGTAAGACTGCAGTGTAAAGTTGGAAAGGGATTTGTAGCACTAAACATTATGTGGGCACAAGAAGAAGGCCCATAGTAAAGGAAGAAAAAGTCATAATCAACCCATTTGAATATTGTTATAGCACAGCTTCTATTTTCTGTTCTTCTTCACAGGCAGAGGCCAGCCACATATCTCCCACTTGGGTTCTTGCTGGTCCAGTCTAGAGCCAATTTGAAACAACAGAGAAAAAAGGACTATACTCCAAATTTTTAGTGTAATTCATATCAAAGCTAAAAAGATATTTCAGATGACACCGATAGAGCTCACAACAAAAAAAATATTTTTTAATTTTTTTTTTTTGATATATATTAATTGTACACTTATTTATTTTATTTTATTTTTGAAACCCCAGAAACCTACAATCTTGGTCACAGTTAGTCTCTGTCCTTTTAGTGAACACTTTGTAGTGAGCACTTTATAGTAACTTATTCGTTGTCCAATAGCTCGCAAATCACACAAGAGATGTAAATTGCACTAGACAAGCCCCATGCAACAAGCTCATGGTTGAGCATAGACGAAGCACATTTATTATTTTTCTATACTTGTTATTGTTTATAAATTTTAATCAATATAATTAAAATATTTTCTAAAAAATAAATGAGTTTCTTATTTTCTTGTATTTTAGTAAGTAGCCAAAAATATATGTAAACTCCTTTTGTTCGTCTTAAAGACTTGTCATATTTTTCTTTTTGAGAGTCAAATTACATGAATTTCAATCAATATTTTAAAATACTTTTGTTTATCATATTGATTTGAGAAGAATTATAACTTATAATACTTTTTGTATAATTTTTATATATCTAAATTGTTATTAAAGTATTGAATTAATCTATCCAATTTAGCTTGAAAAAAGTCAAACTAACTATCGAAAAGTGAAATATAATAATCAACATAAAATAAAGAAAGATAATTTAGAAAAATACGATCAAGAATAAAAGTGGGGTAGAGGTGTGACAATAGGGCCTAGGGAGGTGGGTAGGGGTAGGATCTATTAAAGAGCAGAGAGGAAACAATTAATGTGAAGTATCAAGATGAACTTTTTTTTTTCATATTTCTATTGAAGAAGTCATTTCCTTATTTTTAGAGATTTTCGTGTTTTTAGAAGAAAATAATTCCAAAAAGTTTAACTATTCAAACATAAAAAAATTAAAAAATATTTTTCTCGCTACCAAATGCACTCTAAGGCGTTTGCCATAGATTTGGGATTTCAATTCAATTATAACTTTGGTTTACTGCATGGATTAAATTGCATTTTCAAATAAAAATTTAACTTTAAATCAACATAATTTTAATTTTAAATCAACATAGTTTTAAATCGATGATTTGAAATCATATTCAAATGGACTAAGCTAGCATTTGAACATACCATATGAAGTCATAATTTTAAATTAGCGTTTCGACATGCAATTTGAGATCATAATTTAAAATAATCACCAAATTCCCCCCCCCCCCCCCACTCCCTAAAAAAACCATGATTTAAGATTCAAAATCATGATTTCAATTTTTTAAAATGTAGAAACTTAATTCATAAATTTATATTTTTTTAAAAATTATTATTTTAAATTTTATAAAAAAACTCATGCTCGATAAGGAGATTATTTATATCATGCAAAAATATTATATTAAAAAATAATTAATAATTATTATTGACTTAATGAATATTTATAAAATTGTGAGTATTTAAAAATTTATCAAAAAATTTAAATTGTATATTCAAACAGCACTGAACTTCACATCAATCTAATTTCATATTACTGGTATTGCACGTTCAAATGAGCCCTCTTAAGTATAGAAGGTGGAATTTCTTATAGTGTGGCTAGAATTAGTTTGAAGCTAACGCGTTTTAAAATTATGTTTCCAATACACAATGATTTTAAAAAAAAAAAAAAGAATGGTAAAGAAACAATAGAACACTTTTTCTTTCATCATCCTTTTCTTTTCTTCCTTGTACTTTTGGGCAGGATTTTTGAATTCTTTTTATACTTCAAAAATTACAAAGATTGCATGAGAAAAGCAAATTTTCTAATTTATTTTTCTATTCTTTTTCTCATTCATCAGCTGTTCCTTTATATGGGAAAAAGTAAACTGACCATGCACTTTCCTAACAGAAATTATTGGAACACAACAATATTTCTTAAAAATAACAACTATTTGACAACTTTTATTTGTTGTACAATTTTTTATAATTGAAAAAAGAGAGAGATAAATGTGAATGCAGAAAAAAAAAGGGGGGTTTCAAGAAATTAAAAAAAAAACATTGGAGCTATACTTTTTGAGGTACACCAGTCACCAGCTACAATAATTTTTTTAAAATAATGATCTTTTAAGAAATAAATTTCCAAATTATGACAGTAAATCTGAAAATATGGAGCTCAACAACATTAACATATCGATGTAATTTTGTAATTTTATAAGTAAAATCTGAAAAAAGTATTTATATGCCAACCTTATCCTTAATAAGAAAGCTAGATAAATTATTTCCGACAAATCCTCTATTAAGTAAAAGGTAAACAATGAGAATGAAGAAAAAAAAATATGGAGCCCTTACAAGAAATAAAAACTCCAATTACTAAATAAATGTTTTTCACGAAGGAAAATTGCAAATTAAATATTACTTCCTCCGTTTTAATTTTTTGACCTATTTTTTAAGTTTGTTTGATAAAAATGACTCTTCTTCTTATTTAATTTTAATTTTTTCGTATGATTAAGACTATGAAATTAAAAAATATTTTGATACATTTGACATATTTTTAATTTAAAATTATAGAATTTAAATTATTTTTTTATTTTTTTAAAAATAAAGTTAAATAAGTCAAATAAATTGAAATTGAAGGTGTACAACTTCCGTCAAAAATTACCAACAAAAAGGAACTTTTTTTTTTTTACAGAAGTGGAAAAGAACTTCACATCAAGCTCTTCAAAAAACTGGAAATAATTCCCCAAAAACTATTTCATATCTCAAAAAAGAAAAAAAAAACTCATCAACTCATCATCACCAAAAAAAGACCATCGTGTTAATCATCATCATCATCACGGGAGGGGGCATCAATGTAACTTCACCTCAACGAGAACCAATCAATCACATCCTACACCACGCGCCGCCGCGTTACCGCCACGCGCTCATCGGAAACCAACGACGTCCGGCAAATCGGACAGTTAAAATTAAACGTATCCAACCACCCATCAAAACACACTTTGTGAAAAACATGCTTACACCTCAATTTCCTCACGTGCTCTCCATCACCCAACCGGTTCAAACAAACGACGCAACTCGAACCGGCGGCTTCATCTCCTTGATCATCAAATGTGTAGGAGAAAATCCGGTTCAAATTGAGCTGTTCAGCTAGAATAACAACTCCGGCTAAACCGGACCCAACGGTAGCCCCAACGGCGTCGTATAGAGTATCTTCCATTTGAACCGGAGTCGATAAACCGAGGAACCGGAGAAGAGCGAAGATAATTGAACGGAGATTGGATAGGGAATTAGCGAGAAGGGTTAGTAGTAAAATTGGGATTGATTCAGTAGAAACATCACTTAATTGATTTTGTAATCCCATTTTCTTGGATTTAATTTTTTTGTTTTTTTTCAATGGCTTTAATTGGGTGATGAGAGATTGCATAAAGTTGAAGTGTGAAGAGAGTATATATATATACAGTTTTCTTTTTGGAGGGGTGGGGGTGGGGTAGGGGTAGGGGGTAAGGTGTAATTTGGAGGGTTGAGTTACGTGGTAAGGGAAAGGAAGGGACAGGCAATTAGGCTGTTTTCAGTGTCATCGCAGCGTATTTTGCAATTTCAACTTTACGTTACTTGGAAAAAAAATTAAAATATTTTATTACTGAGTTAAAAAGATAGTTAACTTAGTACATAATTAAGTTCCAAATGAGATATACTTATTTCATTTCAAATAAGCATATGCTTCATTTTTTTTTTACTTTATAATTGTATGGGGTAAAAATCAGATCAAATATATAGGCAAATCAGGAGGTGACACATAAAAATGTAGGATAGGTCAAAAAGTTTAGATCCAGGGCTCTCGAGCCTAATGTCACGTTTGTAGGTTCGCTTAGCTCTAAAACTATGAGATCAGATGTCATGCTATGACCGAACTGGGTAAGCGCAAGGCTCAATCGTTATCGAAAAATTCGTGATCTTTCTTGAATATACATAACGAATACAGACGTGAGTAAACAAGAGTTTCAGAGGTCCGAATTCTACGGATAAGGCTTATAAGGTTTAGCCATATAGTCTCCTATTCATTCATCGCAAGACACCAAATTTCTATTCATTCACCAACTATACTCTATTACTTTGTGTGATCAAACTCGTTTTAAGCTCTGAAACTTACCCAATAACGTTGTCAGCTACAAATAGAATGTTAGGCTCATTCTATTTACTTATCTAATTGCTTCAATTCAATTCTGTACTACTACCTTTTTTTACCTCACATTAATTGAACAAATTATAGCATATAAGTTAAATGTTTTAATCATTTCAGTTCGCGTGTTCTTGTATCACGACTATAAATTTAATGGTATTATTTTAAGAGTAAACAATAATATTTATTCTTTTTGCTTTCGAAATACATTATTCTGAACTTTAATAACATTAGATATTGAGTAAAAAATCCGAAGGTATAGATTTTAATCTTGCACACTAAGGAAAGCAATAGCTTGAGAGCGTGGAGGCAACCGCGAGTGGGTTGGTTTGAGGAATAGTAGTAGTAGTATTTTTATGAAGAAAGAAAGGGGGTGGCCAAAATAGTTGGAGAATTTCACTAGTATAATCAAGTGACATGTGGGGGTGGGTGGGTCAGGTTTTGGGGGATAAACACGAAGCTATAGCTTTCTCCACTTCATAATGTCAACATTTTTTCGGAGGTCTTGAATTTAAGTCTCCAGGAATATGGAATAGCATTGTTAGGAAAGCGTTTTTAATTCCTCAACATTAGATTTTTAGTATGAATTCAAATTTAATTGAGTTTCAATACAAATATCGCATACTGAATCGAATAATAAAAAAGGGATTGAGACAGAATAATAATTACTTATTTATCCTTAACTAATGATTTTGACATGAAGTCATCTTTATTAAGAATTATTTTACACATCTAGACATGAATTTAAATTTAATCGAATTATAATGCATATGTTGAATACCGAATAAAAATCAAAACGAAAAATATTGACAAAAGGAGTGAAGTAAATCCAAAATTATAATGGAAGAAAGTTGCTTTAAAATACCTTCAATCTTTTAAAATTAGTGCAATTTAGCTTATAAAAAATAAACTAAAACATCAAATAGAGAAATTTTATCTCAAAATTCCCTTACCATGCATCATTCAAATATATAAAACTTAGCTAAATTGAAGAAGAATTGGTGGCTTAGAATTTAAGTTGAGAAGAAGGCTTTAGTTGTTATTGTTAAGCTTACATTAAGTTCACTACTTATCATGAATATTCTACTATTTTTTTATTATATAGAAAAGTGAAGAAGTAGGTCGATCATTGATCAAGGACACTTTTGTCAATGCCCTCACCATCAAACAATTTTATTGGTTAAAAAAACAGGATAATCTTAGTGTAGATTGCTATTCAATACTTTTGCACCTTGACTATTTTACCCTTCCTCATTCAAAAGATGATGTTATGCCCACAAGTTCTCTCGAGCTACTCTAAAGTCTGGAAAATTTTGTAGAGGCACGAACAACAATAGTTGTGTGAGGGTCCATTTATCTTTTGACACTTGGATAGTGGACTCATTTACTTACTTTACATGTTCTTCTTCTTTTATTTTGTTATTCTTCTTTTCTAATCAATATCAAACTTTTAAATACACAATTAAGCAATTTGATAATTATATCCTCTTAAAATAACTGAAACGTTCTTAGAATTGTTAAGACTTTGATTCATTATTAATAACACTACTAAAAAAATATTAAAATTCGATGGAAAAAAATTGGCGAACTCCGTCAAGTTATCAATGATTTTATTTTTCTTAAGAAAAAACTACGCACTTTAGAAAAATCGACATATTTCATTGATTATTTTCACGCAAAAATTCACAGAAACTTTAAAATAATATATTATTTTTTAAAGAAAATCAACGGATGTCTGTAATTATTTTTTTTACAAAATATAACGGACGGACGTTGATTTTTAAAGTACAAAACTGCAGTTGAAGAGTATAATGGTTACGTTATTTTTATTTATACTCTTCAACTGTAGTTTTGCAGTTTAAATATCGAAGATTGTTCGTTAATTTTTGTAAAAAAAACTAGACGGACAATTTTCATTAAAAATTAATATTTTTTATGGTTTCTGCGCAAAAAATTAACCAACAAAAATACATCAATTTTCTTAAAGTTCGTTGGTTTTTTTTTAAAAAAAAATCATTGATAACCTGACGGAGTCTGTCAATTTTTTTCCATTGAATTTTAGCATTTTTAGTAGTGTTATTAATAATAAATCAAAGTTTTAACAATTCTAAGGATGATTTAGTTATTTTAAGAGAAAATATATTTATCAAACTGCTTAATTGGGAATTTAAAAGTTTGATATTAGTTAAAAATAAAAAGAATAAAAAAATAAAAAAAGAAGAAAGATAATGATAAATGACATGCAAAGTAAATAATGAACCCATTATTTAAATATCAAAAAATAAATAGAGTGTCACACAACAATTGTTGATTGTGACTCTCCCATTATAAAATTTTTCCTTGCATAAGAGGGAAGAGGCAAACCGCTGCCTGCAAAAGGCACCAACTGGCAAAAAATCAACAGTATGTGTAATGTGTCAGCACAAATCTGTATCTAATGTTCTATTAGTGGACATCTGAGGTGCTGCATACGGTTAGATTCTGTCACTCTCAAAATCTCTTCCTTATATATCATTGGCAAAATACATCGCCAACTTTTGATTTTTATCGACAAAGTTTCATTTAAATACTCAGAATTATATTAATGGTGTCTATGAGCCTGTTTGAATAGGATTAAAATTTAATTTTTAAATTTAATTTTAATTTCTTTTTCAGTTTTTTAAAGTGTTTGATAAAATAAAAAGTAATTAAAAAAAATTAAAAACTGATTAAAAAAAACTACAACCTAAAAGCTGGACTCTCCCCCTGCCCCCCTCCCCCCTCCCCATTTTTTGCTTTTAACTTAAATTCTTTTTTAAGTTTAATCAATATATTTTATTTTTTTTCTCTTATAATTTTTTCTAATTCCAACACTACCTTTACTTTTTAGCCTTAAAATATATAGAAATACTCTTTTTTCTCTCATTCTCATCTCGTTTCTTCATTTTTTTTTATTTCTCCTACAACAAAAAATTGCTTAACAACACTTGTTTATCAAACACATTAACATTTTTTTTTTCAATTTTAGCATTTTTTTTATCTAAACACTTATCTACTTATTTATAAGCACTTATTTTTAACTTTTAATCATATTACTTAAAAGCTACTTTTTTAAATCAAATCCAAACAGGCTCTATATCTTAAATGAAATAAGCTTGCATTTCACAAACTAAATCGAGATATTTACGTTGTACTGCATACTTACTATAATTAATTACATAAGTGACATGACTTTTACATCTTTTCATAAGTAGCATAATTTATATCATTTTTAGCGCATCTACAAAAATCTGCACATTTATTTATTTAAATAAATATTTATTAAATAAGGTGTCACAATTAAGATCCACATCTTTCTTTCTATTCTAATTTCTCTCTCCGGTAAATGGTAACAATTTTCTTATTCCCACATATTTATTTTTATATTTTTTTTCATTTTTTTATTTTATATATTTGACATAATAAATATATATTTTTCTAATATGTTAAATGTATTTTTTAATATTAAATATTTGATATAATATAAATATCTTATATAAGCATGCCAGATATAATTTTTAATACTATACATTTGGTATAATATAAATATATACTTTTATTATCTCAAATTTAATTTTTAATACTATATTTATATGATTTTTTTTATATTATTCAATCAACTTTTTTCTAATTATCATACACGACAAATATACACTTTATCAAAATATAAATTGTATGAATATAATATACAACTAAATAATGAAATATATCATATATAAATAATATAATATAAATAAATAAATAAAATACTATATATATATATATAATATATATACAGTTGTCATATATATTTTAAAAATGAAATAATTATTCAAACTTGAATTGCAAAAAGAAATTAAAAAAAAGGTAATAAAAAAGAAAATGAAGTAAGAAATAGTTTTCCAGCTACATTAATTTTCCTAATTAATGAAAGCCATTTTTCTCTTTTTTTTAATGAATTGATTTAGAATAAATGAGAATTTGTTTAGGATTAGATTTGGCTAAATCTATAATTATTTTTTGACTATTACTGTAATTTTGAGAATAATGCTAAAATTCTGTAATGCACTTTTTAAGATTGTATAGTAATGTAAAACTCTCAACTAAATCGAAAGCTAATGAAAGGCCCACGAGTCGTTAACTTCTTTTTTTATAGAAGAAATAGTGACGATACGTGGAGAATAAGTATGGAGTTAGAGCTTGTTTGAATTAGTTTATTTTAAGTATTTTAAAATTAAAATAGCTTTTAAGTATTTTTGAAATATTTAGATATATTTAAAAAGTGCTTATAAGCACTTAATTTTAAGTTAAAATGATAAAAGTAAATCAAAAATCATAAGTTAAAATTTCTAACTTATGACTTTTAGCTTTTAAGTCAAAAGCAAAAAATTAATTCAAACACTCTCTTATTCTATGCTGGCCGTTGTGGATGTAAATAAAAAGAGTTTTTATTAGATATTTTTAATTCAATTTTTTTCTAAAAAAAAAAGAGATTGTCCATGTTTTGATGTGCTAATTATATAGATAAATTAATTATATAAAATAATTTTTTTTAAAATTATATAGTTAAACATGCATATTCGATCATGCTCAATAGCTTATTTTGAAAAGGCTAATCAATTTTAAAAAGACTTTTGAGCAATAATTAGTATTTGATCAAGTTTTTAAAAAGTGCCTAAGTGTATTTTCTCAAAGTATTTTAAAAAAAAGATATCTTTGAAAAAAACATAATTTTTTTAGTTTATGGAAAAAAAATCTGTTACTCCCTAAAAATACTTATTTTTTCTGAAAAATTTGATCAAAAATCTAAAAAAAATAAAAAAATAAATACTTTTGATATCTCAAGGCTTGATCAAACAAGCCAACACCAGGCAATAGGATTTATTCAATTCCCTTACGTACAAAAAATTCATTATTTAGTAACTATTCATGAAATTACTCACTTATTAATTTAACTTTGAAACAAAGTTTAATAATTTATGAATCGATTATAGCATTAATACTTCAAGTTTTAAAAATTATAATTTAATTGTAGCATAAATTCTATGAATATCATAACTTTTAAATCTTTGACGGCTATTTTCAGAACTAACAAAGCAAAATATTGTTCCATTGGTTCATTTTTATTTGTCTACAATATTAAAAATATAACTATTTTTAGAGAAATTTTAGTAGCTTAATTCATTGGCTAATTGAACTTTATCTTGTTGGTGATAGTTCGACTCTAATTTTGTAATTTCCTCACTCATTTTCTTTTTTCCTAGTCCTATTTTTTTTAATCAAATAAAATAAAAATATATTTATTTTTATTTGTTCAGTTTAAAAATTTAAGAGATGATTTATGATTTATTATTCCTAATTTATCTTTACTATCAATTATATCATTTCTTTATGCATTACATTTATTACATTCAAATGATGATATAATAAATTTATCATTTTATTAATTTTTTTTTGGACCACTTTACTTATCGTCCATACTAAAAATAGATGGTGTACAATAGTTGCCATTTTAAAAAATTAAAGTATAATTAGCTGTTTGTTTCGACCTTTACCGTTAATCATAAATATGGGAGATATTAACATAGTATAAAAGAGAGAAGTATTAAATATTGAGGAGAAATAATAAGAATAATTTAGTCAAAATATACTTTAATTAATATTTTTCTTAGGGGCGTGTAAATAAAAAATGTGACAATTAAGTGGTCTAGAGAGAGTATTTAAAATGTGTGTTAAGTCAAATACTTATATTGTTTATTTACCCACCCCTTAAAAAAGGTATTACCCTTATTTATTACTCCTCTCTATTTAATACTTTTCTCTTTTGTACTATATTAATATCTCTTCATATTTATAATTAAGAATAAATATAAAAATAAATAATAAATTACGTCTTAATTTTTTTAAATGACAAGTATTATGAACTCTTAAAGTAAGAAAGAAGGAGAATATAGTAGAGAGGGAGAAAAATTCTTATTTCTCTCGAGGGATTTCTCTTGGGGATTAAGAAATGAATTACAATGAAGGAAAATCTTTTTATTTATAGGGAAAAACTGACTTGGTCCCAAAATTAGGGTTTCTAACTTTTCAAAGAAACATAAATATTGATATTCAGTATAATACAAATATATTTATAACAGAAATATATATTTTTATAAGAATAACAAATATTTACAAACGTAGGGAGTATGAACAAGTAAAATAGAAGATAAAATTCTTAAGTCACCTCAATGTGTTTAACAGCCACGCGTTTTTCTAATCACCATAGCGAGTGGAGTTTACAAATATTTGACAATTACTTTGAAAAGACCAAATTTAATAATAAGAAATTAGAGATTAATTAATTAAATAATTATAATTAAAACGCGTTGGGCGGTGGATGATTAGGCCCTTCTGAAAGCGACCATCTGACTGAGTACAAGATTTGCCGCGATCTTCGAACGCAACTTGCAACATTAATACTCATATAACTCAATTATCTCAAATTCATTAAAACACAATAAAGAAAAAACAATTAATCATTAATTCCATTTATGTTATATATATTTTCTTAGTCCATCTTAAAAAAATATCATATTTTTTAATTTAAACTTCTTAGTTTGCTTTTTTATGACATTAGAAGTGATTCATGATTTAATGCTTATATGTTTCCATAAGGAACTCAGGTTAATATACACTAATAACTAAATTTAAAATTATATATTCCATTTGTTTCAAATTAATTGATCTATTTTGACTTGACATAGAGTTTTTGATAAAATAAAAAAAAGTTTTGAATCTTGTGATTTTTAAATTAAAGATATATCATATGTACCAAAATGCCTTTTAATATTATGGTTTTAAACATGTCATGTGTAAGTTGGAACTAAAGAGTTGCTAATAAAGAAAATGGTTTTTTTTAAACGAACTAAAAAAAAGAGTAGGTCAAACAAATTGAAATGAGAGGAGTATTTGTTATCTTTCTATTTCCTTAACCAAATTTAGTAAAGTAGCGAGCTACAAAATTCAATTGTGTCTCTTTAAGAAATTTAATTCCCTCATTATTGTTCAAAGTTTTGAAATAATTTCTCTTAAGATAGAACATAATAGACTATTTTATAACCCAGATACTTTAAATTACAAAATTTTGATGAATTCAATAAACAAAATAAAAAAAGTAGCTCGGATGGTGAGCACTCTTCACTTTTAACTTTAAGGTTGTGAGTTCGAGTCAAGAAAGAAGAAAAAGGATAGGAGTTCCTTTATACACACAGTTGACGAATCCAAAAAATGCGTTTTTGATATAATTCAAAAGATGCATTTTTCATTTTCCGTTCACATTTTAAAATTCCAATAATATTTATATATATATTATAAATTTTTCTGTAGAAATACAGAATTTGCTTAGTAAAAATTATTGACTTCCTGTAAACATATAAACTATATTCTTTTTTTATTGAATGACATAATTTATAATCACACAAATAATAATAATTTCATTTAAACCATAAATTTTAAAATATTTCATTTAAAATTCTTAGCTGGCCAAATACCCTTTTTTAAATTGAAATTAAAACAGTATACTTATCATTTAAGGTGACCTGAGATGAATAATCATTGAAATGTGCAGAAAAACCGTCACCGTGTGAGAAGATTTGCATATCCACCGACTCCTCACGTTTGATGGCCCAAAAAACCCTCTACTTGACCCCCCCCCCCCACCCATCCCAACACAAGAAAAAAAGAAAGCAAAACCCAATTTTATTTTGTTTTGAGTTTTTTAAATGTTATTTTTTCATTTTAATTTATTTATCTGATTTTAACTTGATATTAGATAGGAAGGCGGGGCGAACGTAAATTAGGGTAGAAGAATAGAAGGTAGAAATGTGTCCATACTAGTAGATAGGAGTGTTGTCCTTATTAGTAGTCGTAGTGCTACATTTGTAGTTTCTTATTCTTGAATTTTTGTTGATATCTGTTGTTTCGTGTAAATCGATTGTAGTATAATTTTGTGGCAGAATTGTTTTGTTGCTATATGTTATTGTGTTACTCCCTATTGTCTCTTGTACCTCTATTGCATCTTTTTCTAGACTATGTTTTTGTTGGGGTTTAGTAATGAAAAGTGAAATCGAAAATGAAGGAAATAAAAATGGAGAGAATGAAATTTCACTTTTGCTTTTGTAAAGAGCATTTGTACCACATTGGTGGTAGAAAAGAAATTTCAAGTGTTTATATTAAGAAACACTTCCTCATAATATTAAAGGGGTTGAGAAGAAAAGCATTTGTCAAAGATCGATAGAGAGATTATCTTTTTGGACAAAGTTTATTTAAACTTAATTGTTTAAGCCAAAAGTCTAACCCATAATATTTCTCCATGTGCGAGCTGCACATCGACTTGTGCGTACCGCACATGAATCACACGTCAAAAATGACGTGTCCTTTCGACTCACTATTTCATGACATGCGAAGAGACATGCAATGCAAACAATGCCTTGTGCGTTTTGCACATCCATCGCACATCACGGTCAGCTTTGGCAGTCTCACTGTTTTCATGTGCGACGGACGTGCGACGCACACTTCCTCTTGTGCGAACCGCACGTCGTCCTGTCGATTTCGAAACAGTGTAACTTTTTTGAACTGTTGCTTCCTTTCTGAAGTAGTGCTTTTGACTATAAATATCTGATTCTTCCTCAGATATGAGATACGAAATTAAGTATTATTTGAGTATGAAATACATAAGTATACTTCTACATTTTTTCTAATTCAAGTTTGATTTACTACCGTTGAGTGGTTCACCGATCAATAGAGTTTGAGGTATCGCTACTCTATTGATGTTAATTGTTCTATCCTGGGAGGATATATTCCATCAATCTTGGGTGCTTGAGGGGAATAATTTTCTTAAAGATACACTGTGTATTCAGTGAGCTCGATTATCTTCTTCATCTCTTTTCTTCTACTATTTTTCGAAAATGGTTTAAGTTTTTATTTATATTTTCTATTGTTTGTTTAAATACAAATTTTATATCACCCAAATAACAATCTTAAGGAAATTATTGTTTATCAAAATTCTTAAGATAACAATCTTAAGGAAATTAGTATAAATCTGTATTTGGTTTTTGGAGATTAAAACCTTTTGATTTTCTACTCTGTTTGAATCTTTGTTCTGATTTGAAGAATATAAAAACTTTGTCAGAACTTAGAGTTCATTCGGTTGAACGATTCGAAGATATAAAAACTTCATCGTTAACTAGAAACAAGTTTGAATAAAGAGATAGTCTTTATTGTTAGTATTCTTATACTAAAGTGTTTGCCAAATTTGTGACAGAAAAATGACGAATGAAATAGAACATCAAAATGATTCTGTTGTGAATAGTGTTTCCCCAGCAGTAACAACTATAGCATCATCAAGTCGTACGAATGTTGCACCTGCAATGATTACGGCAGAAAAACTGAAAAAAAATCTGGGCATCGACTTCAAGAGATGGCAGCAGAAGATGTTCTTCTATCTCACAACTCTAAACCTGCAACACTTCATAAGTGAGGATGTTCTGGTGTTGCCTGAAGGAACACCAGATAAAGAAAAGTTTGTGGTTACTGAGGCATGAAAACATTCTGATTTCTATGCAAGAACTACATTCTCAATGGCTTAGAAGATGGCTTGTACAACGTCTTCAGCGTTTGTAAGACTTCAAAAGAGTTATGAAATGCTCTTGAAAAGAAATACAAAACTGAAGATGCCAGACTGAAAAAGTTTGTGGCTGCAAAGTTTTTGGACTTTAAAATGGTTGACAGCAAAACTGTCATGTCCCAAGTTTAAGAATTGCAAGTCATTGTTCATGATCTCCTTGCGGAAGGTATGGTAACAAATGAAGCTTTTCATGTGGCAGCCTTCATAGAGAAGTTGCCTCCTTCATGAAGGGACTTTAAGAACTACTTGAAGCATAAGCGCAAGGAGAAGACTTTTGAAGACTTGATTGTTCGTCTAAGGATAGAAGAGGACAACAAGGCTGTAGAAAAGAAATCTCGTACAAGTTTAGCAATATCGAGAGCACATATTGTTGAAGAAGCACCAACAAACAAGAAAATAAAGAATCCTACTGGACCAAAGAATAATTCGCCAAAGAAAAAGTTCAAAGGCAATTTCTATAATTGTGGCAAGACTGGTCACAAGTCTTCGAATTGTCGAGCTTCAAAGAAAGGCAAGAACAAGGGTCAAGCAAACATGGTTGAACAAGTGGATGACTTGTGTGCCATGCTTTCTGAATACAACTTAGTTGGCAACCCAATGGAATGGTGGATAGATTCCGATGCCACCCGTCATGTGTGTGTCAATAAGGATCTGTTTGCATCCTATGCTCCCGCTGGACCCAATGAGACCATCTTTATGGCAAATTCTGCTACAACAAAAGTTGAAGAAACATGCAAGATATGCTTGAAGATGATATCCGGCAAGGTCATGACTCTAAACAATGTCCTTCATGTTCCTGATTTGCGGAAGAACTTGGTCTCAACTTCACTTCTTACTAAGAATGGATTCAAGTATGTTTTTGTTTCCGATAAGGTTGTAATTAGTAAGAATGAAATGTATGTAGGAAAAGGTTACCTAACTGAGAGACTTTTCAAACTCAATGCAATGATTGTTGAAATGAATAAAAGTTCAGTTTCTTCTTACTTGATTGAGTCAAATGATTTATGGCATGTTCGTTTAGGACATGTCAATTTTAAAATCTTGCAAAAACTGATAAGTTTAGAAGTATTTCCTAAATTTGAGTGCAATAAATCACAATGTAAAAGCTCTATTGAATCTAAATTTGTTAAACATACGTATAAGTCTGTTGAAAGAAATTCCAATCTCTTAGACTTAATTCACACACATATTTGTGATATGAAGTCAACACCAACTCATGGTGGAAAAGGGTATTTCATAACCTTCATTGATGATTGTACTCGGTATTGTTATATTTACTTGCTTAACAGTAAAGATGAAGCAATTGAAGCATTTAAGCAATACAAAACTGAAGTTGAAAATCAGTTAAGTCAAAAGATCAAAACGATAAGGAATGATAGGGGTGGAGAGTATGAATCTCCCTTTGAAGCAATATATTTAAAAAATAAAATTATCCATTAAACTACTGCCCCTTATACACCTCAATACAGTGAAATTGCGGAAAAGAAAAATCAAACTTTGAAGAAAATGATGAATGCCTTATTAATAAATTTTGATTTACCGCAAAACTTGTGAGGGGAAGCTATCCTTGTAGTAAACAAAATACTCAATAGAGTACCCCACAACAAAACGCAATCTATTCCATATGAAAAATAGAAAGGAAGAAAACTCAACTTGAAATATTTCAAAGTGTGGGGGTACTTAGCCAAAGTCCAAGTTCCTAAACCCAAAAGGGTCAAGATAGGACCAAAGACTGTGAATTATATTTTTATTGGATATGCTACAAATAGTAAAGCATGTTGATTTTTTATTCACAAATTCGATCATCCCCATATTCATGACAATACGATAATAGAATTAGATAATTCTGAATTCTTTGAAAATATTTGTCCGTATAAAATAAATAGTAAGCCGTCAAGCGAAAGAACTAAAAGACCTCGAGAAGAATCAAAGGAAAGTACTCTTAATGAAGAGAATCCAAGATGTAGTAAATGTCAATGGACATCTACTTCTTTTGGATCATATTTTGTGACTTTCCTTCTTGAAAATGAGCCTCAAACGTTTAAAGAAGCAATAGTTTCTAGAGACTCAACTTTCTGGAAAGAAGCTGTCAATGGTGAGATTGAATCAATCTTAAGCAACCATACTTGGGAATTGGTTGATCTTCCTCCTGGAAATAAACCTTTGGGTTCCAAATGGATCTTTAAAAGGAGAATAAAAGCTGATGGAACTATGGACAAATATAAGGCAAGACTTGTTGTCAAAGGTAATAGACAAAATGAAGGTCTTGATTATTTTGATACATATTCTTCAGTAACAAGAATAATATCTATTCGGATGTTAGTTGCATTGGCAGCAGTATATGGTATTGAAATTCATCAAATGGATGTAAAAATGACTTTCTTGAATAGAGAGTTGGAGGAAGAAAATTACATGGAACAACCTGAGAATTTTGTGGTTCCAGGTAAAGAAAAAAAGGTGTGCAAACTTGTTAAGTCACTTTATGGACTAAAACAAGCACCCAAACAATGGCATGCAAAGTTTGACCAAACAATGCTGGCAAATGGATTTAAGATTAATGAGTGTAATAAATGTGTTTACATTAAAGACACTCCGAATCACAAAGTCATTGTTTATTTGTATGTTGATGATATGTTGATCATCAATAGAGACATTTTTGACATAAATACTACTAAGCATATGCTGGCTAGCAAATTTGATATGAAAGACTTAGGAGTTGCTGATGTGATCTTAGGGATCAGAATTCATAAAACTCCTCAAGGTCTAGCATTATCACAATCTCATTATATTGAAAAGGTACTTGATAAATTCAAGTATTCGAATTTTAATGTTGCCAAAACACCAATGGATGTGAGTTTTGCATTTCAAAAGAATGAAGGTGAAAGCGACTTACAATTGAAATACGCACGAGTTTTGAGAAGTTTGATATATATCATGAACTGTACGCGATCAGATATATCATGTGCTATTAGTAAACTGAGTCGGTATACAAGTAATCCCAATCAAACTCATTGAATGGTAATTAAATGAGTTTTGGGGTATTTAAAACATACTCAAAGCTATGCTTTGCACTATAACAAATATCCTACAGTACTTGAAGGATATAGTGATGCAAATTGGATCACCGGATCATCTGAAGTTAAATTCACTAGTGGATATGTATTTACTCTTGGTGGAGGAGCAGTTTCTTGGAAGTCGTCCAAACAAACATGCATCGCTCGCTCTACAATGAAATCTGAGTTTATAGGTTTAGATAAAGCCGGTGAAGAAGCTGAGTGGCTCCGAAATTTCTTGGAAGACATTCCGTTTTGGCCCAAACCGTTGGCACCTATATGCATACACTGTAATAGCCAAGCGGCAATAGGTAGAGCAGGGAGCACTATGTATAACGAAAAATCTCATCATATTTGACGGAGACATAGCACCATTAGATAACTATTTCTAGTGGAATTATCACGATTGACTATGTAAAGTCAAAAGATAATGTGTCGGATCCACTTACAAAAGGCCTAACTAGAGAGGTAGTTGAAAGATCATCAAGGAGAATGAATTTAAGGCCTAGGACAAGTCATCATGGCGGTAACTCTACCTAGTAGACTGGAGATCCCAAGAGCTAGGTCCAAGGAGAAAACTAAAGTTATGATTGACAGTTCAACATTATCAAATAACTCAACCCATTCTCGTGATGAAGACAATGTTTGAAAAAATAAGGGTAAAACTTTTAAGGCTTAAAGCTTTTTAATGATTTCTAAGTTTGACAGGTATGACCAGATAGTTTATTTATAAGATTAAACGTTTAGAAAACACCTATGTAAGTGTGAAGTGTAAGCTGCTTCAAGGAGAATGATGGTAAATGCCGATTCTCTAAGCACTTATCAAACCAGGTAGTGTTCATGGCTGAAACGAATAAAACCATGAGAATCATAAATGGTTAAAGATTAGTTGTGTGACTTGTATTGTCTAGGTGTACAATAAAGATGGACGGTTCAAAGATATCACTTCTACGATTGACCGAGTGCATCCGATATAAGTTCACTATGAAAAGTTCAAAGGGTCCAGATGCAATTAATCTTTGCTTGTAGATCACACACTTGTCCGTATATATATATATATATATATATATATATATATATATATATATATATATATATATATTCTTTCATCTTATAGCCATTCTCCATTCATGTGGGAGATTGTTGAGGTTTAGTAATGAAAAGTGAATGAAAAATAGTGGGAATAGAAATGGAGGGAAAATGAAATTTTACTTTTGCTTTTGTAAAGAGCATTTGTACCACATTAGTGGTGGAAAGGAAATTTCAAGTGTTTATATTAAGAAACACTTCCTCATATTATTAAAGGGGTTGAGAAGAAAACAAGCCTCGCGCCGTCATCGTTGTCGGCTCAGCTCGGCTTCGGCTTCGGCTTCGGATTTGAATTTGGATCGATCGAGAGATTATCTTTTTGGATAAAGTTTATTTAAACTTAATTATTTAAGGCAAAAGTCTAATCCATAATATTTCTCCATGTGCAAGTCGCACATCAGCTTGTGCGTATCGCACATGAATCGCACGTAAAAAATAATGCGTCCTTTCGACTCACTATTTCGTGACATGCGATGCGTATAATGCCTTGTGCGTTTCACACATCCATCGCACATCACGGTCAACTTTGGCAGTGTCACTGTTTTCATGTGCGATGGACGTGCGGCACACACTTCCTCTTGTGCGAATCACACGTCGTCCCGTCGATTCTTAAATAATGTAACTTTTCTGAACCGTTGCTTCCTTTTTGAAGCAGTGCTTTTGGCTATAAATATTTGATTATTCCTCAGATATGAGATACGAAATTAAGTACTATTTGTGTATGAAATACATAAGTATACTTCTACATTTCTTCTAATTCAAGTGTGATTTACTACCGATGAGTGGTTCGCCGATCAATAAAGTTTGAGGTACCGCTACTCTATTGATGTTAATCGTTCTATCCTGGGAGGATATATTCCATCAACCTCGGGTGCTTGAGGGGAATAATTTTATTAAGGACATACTGTGTATTCAGTGGGCTCGATTATCTTCTTCATCTCTTTTCTTCTACTATTTTTTGTAAATAGTTTAAGTTCTTGTTTCTATTTTTCATTGTTTGTTTAAATACATATTTTATATCACCCAAATAACAATTTTATCTTAAGCTGACGGTCTATCGAAAACATCTTCTCTACCTCACCTTTGAGGTAGTGATACGGACTGCGTACACTCTACCCTCCCCAGACCCCAGTTTGTAGGAATACATTGGGTCTATTGTTGTTGTTGTATTAAATTTTTAAAAAGTATTTTTTTTGAATTTAGTGAGATTAAACTACAAATATGTAGAATATACCAAAATATTTTTTAATATTGTGATTTTAAACATGTTATAAAAAATTAATATTATAGAAAAGTCACTTTTTCCGAGACAGACTAAAAAGAAAATAAATAAACAAATTAGAATAATGAAAGTATTTTGTAGGTGTGTTTAGGCTAGGGCTAAACCCACAATGGTAATTACGGATTCGACAATATCAAATATGTTAAAATTTATTTGATATATATAAATAATCTGTTCACATATTAATAAGTAAAAATAATTATAATTTAAAATTCATAAACTAAAAATTTCGATTCCATCTCAGAATGGAATTTTCTTTTATAATTTTTTTGGGGATTGTTTCCATGCCAGCAATTCAAAATGTTTTTTTCTTTCTTGTAAACATGTCATCAGCCCTGTGATTATCGTATTAAATTAATTTTATAAATGGACAAAAGAAAGGAAATTAGCGTGAAAAATAATAAAACTTAATTTTATGGACGATGCTAACTTTGTCATTGATGTTGTAAAACTAAGCTCAAAATAATATAACTATAAAGATAAGAAGACAAGATATGTAGACAAAGGAGAGAACTTTTCTTCTATTCAAGTGTATTCAAGTATATACAAGTGTGTCTTATAATGGTGAATAACATCCCTATTTATAGGTTGCGAAATCACTCCAAAAGTCATCAATATTAAGTATCCAACTTAATAGATACATTCTTATCCAAGATGATTCATATAATCTTGGGAATATGTATACATAAATGTAAGTAGTTCAAGTACTAAGTAAATGGATAATTCACTAATTCAATGTATTTATAACACTCCCTCTTGAATGTCCATAAATAATGTGTCTCGTTAAAACTTTACTAGGAAAAACCCAGTGAGAAAAAACCTAGTGAAGAAAAAAAGAGTACACACATCTTGTAATACGCCTTGAATGCTGCCTCATTAAAAAATCTTACCAGAAAAATCCTATTGGGATAAAATCTTGGTTAGGGATAAAAGAGTACAACGCGTATTTTACTCCCCCTGATATGAACATCATTTAACCTCTTAGAGATGAGACATTCTAATTTTGTATACCAGCTTCTCAAATATTGAGGTTGGTAATGCTTTAGTTAATATATTCGCCAAATTGTCAACCGGGCGAATTTATTGAACATCTCTTTCACCTTTCTTTTCAAGATCATGAGTGAAAAAGAACTTTGGTGAAATAAGTCTTGTTCTGTCTCTGTGATGTCTCCTTCCTTCAATTGAGCTATACATGCAACATTGTCTTCGTACATTATAGTTGGAATATCTCTTTTCAAAGAAAATGCATTTTCTGAATGTGTTGAGTCATTGATCTCAATCATACATACTCTTAGCTGGCTTTATGAATGACTATTATCTCTGTATGATTTAAAAAAATGGCAACTATTGTTCGCTTCATTGAACACCATAATATCACTGTACCTCCATATGTGATTCGATAAATACGTTGCATCATTTCAATGTCTTCTCGCTAAGGAGGGGCTGAATCTTTCAATATATGTTGATTGATGAACAAATATTTTATTTATCAAATACTCTAATAAATATTTAATTTGTTAAATACAACGAGTACACATATTTAGTAATACACATTTTTAGCTGCCTCATTAAAATTCTTGCCAGAAAAATTCAGTGGGATAAAACCTCGACTAAGGAAAAAAGAGTGGTGCGCATATTATACTCGCATTGATTAAAACATCACTTAATTCTTGTAAATGATGCCCCCAAAATATAAGTGCATCAATTGCACTAAACATGGTACTGTTAAATCATTTTTATGAGATGGAAATTAATCTTTTCTTATGTTTAGCGATCTTACAACCATTAGGGTATTCAATGGAATCGCTTTAAAACCTTATAAATCCTTCAAGGATATTCATATAACTGTCACTGTCTAGCTAAGACATGACAACCATTCATTTATACATATTCAAGCTTTTCATATTGCCATACTGAAAGAAACCCCATTGCATCCACCATAGGAGAATACGTCTCCCTATAATAATGTCAGGACCAAAACTCTTTATGCCCCAAGGCACAAGCTGTACTTTATATCTTATGGTTATTCTTTTCACACAGTGACCCATTTGTACCCCACTGACATTATATATTGAGGTCTTTGGACTAAAGTCCAGACCATCACTTTTTAAGTAAAATAAAATATACTTGAATCTCGCTTATTTTTATTTGTCCAATAATTTATCTGTCCATACTATTGATAAATTTAAATTTAAGATCCTCGTTACCATTTATAATGGTGACCGCTACATTATATCAAAAATATCATCGATGGTCATTTGATATCGATTCCATTACGGCATAACATATCGAGATCGATCTCTTCTTTTTCATCATTTTCAGGTACCTAAACCTTTGCCAAGGTTTTATGAAGAGTTATGTCATGGTGCTCTTTTAAAGCACTTGCCTCATTACCATGACCATCTTGATCATTTGCTCCTCTCCTTCTTCAAGGAGTTTTACTGTTGGAACCGATTAGTCTATCACGCTTCAGGCATGCTATAGACCCTGTCCTTCGAGGACTTTTCATTGGAGCATTTACAACTGAATTATGATATAGGGTCAGCAAATACATTTGACAATTAATTTTTTGAGAGAAAAAACCTGAATTTATTGAGGAAGATCAGCTGTAGAGGAAAACCTATAGTCAAACTGAGAATCGCAGCTGAAGTTTGCTAAAGAGTCTGCCACTTTGTTGTTTTCTCTAAATGTATAGACGATTTTAAATTATAATATTTTACAATTGAATTATCTCTTGAACTTTAAGTTCACATTTTCCTTATACGAGGATCTAGATAATTCATTCCATCCATTTCAGCTGTTAATCATATCTCTCCCTAATGTTAGGAAATCTAACATTCACCTCAACCTTATTTGGGAATCCATCTTTGTGCATGGTGGAGCAATTAAATCAAATACCGCACATTTAAATTTCTAGATGGAATATTGGAAATCTTATTGGCTTGATGCATACAAGTGCTGCTGCATTAAAATAACATCTCATACCAAATTTCTTTTGGGAGTTTTGTTCTCATAACCAACATGTTTAGCTATAATTGGAGGCATATAATTTTTGCTAAACTAACCAGCATTATCAATTTTTTTATAGTTTAGAACCATGCTCTTAATTTAACAATTTGAGCAAACAACCTTGCGAAAATTAAATTGCAAGTTGATAGCAAAACACATGTGATCAATCATAGATGCATCTCATTTAATAGTAAACTGTCCACATGACAGGTGAACGGGTCCATATTCACCTTTTTATACGTTCTAAAAGTTCATGAGATACAGTCTCAACCTTAGCTGGTATGTGATCAATTTATTATGAGAACAAGCAGCACAAGAAAATTCGTGAAGAACTTTCATTTCTTCAATATGTCAATATGAACTCTCAATTATTTTTCACATCTTATAAGGACCGGGATGGTCAACCGGTCACGCCAACTTATATATTTTCTGTAAGCTTTTAGTTTACTATCGTATGTGATTCCATCACCATGCCCATATTTGTATCAACAAATAGGAGGAAAAGACGGGTAACCTTTCATATAAATATTTAAACCCGCTTCAATTGTAGTTATATGAAGATATTAAATCTTCTCATAATTTATAGTCTCAATATATATTTATTTTTGGTGCCTTTAAAACTCAATAAGTTTCTTTTGAGACTTACTACAACCTCAAAATCATATATGAATAATTTTATTTTCTCCAAGTAGTAACACATTAGCTTTTTCAGAGCTATCAAATACTTGTGTACTACCACATGTTTCAAAAATACCACACCTGTGGTGAACATCTCCTTTAAAGAGAAAATTATATGTACCCAAACAATGACAAATTTGTGTAGCCACACAATAACATTCATTTTTTTTTGGTCATGATCACAACTTTTAAACGAAAGAATTATTTCTTTCTTTTTCCCTTTGATAATTCATAATAAAATATACCACAATATTTGTGTAAGACTTATTTCTTACCTTTACCATATGGTAATCCATGATAAGACATATCACAATATTTATGATGTACTAAAAAGTACTTGATCAATGACCGTTAATATCAAAATGTCTTTTTCTCTCAAACCTCCCATAAAGGCGAGTTGTGGTATTAATTGAACCATACATCAGCACATTCTTATCCATAATCTTTATCACATATTGACACATTTATTTTCAATAATGGCCAAGCATTTGCAATGCTTATAACTGTTAGAAAATAATCTTATATTTCAAAAAGAATTAGTATCTTTTAATATATTATTTATATCATCTTTATTACTCTTAATAGTTAATTTGAAAAGTCAAATATGAAACCAATCCTTTATCATTCATTGGCATTTGCCTCTCTTTATTGGTCATTAATCTTTGCTCTTCAATAGCCATTATTGGCTTTAAATACATTTCAACAATGACAATTATTTTGGGAGTTGATTTCTTACCTATATATATATTGGTGTCTTATCCTTTTGGGAAGGATGAAGAAGAGATCACAAATATATAATATTCCTCTTATTCTAAATAGTGCTGGATTTTCTTCTTATGAAATCTTTGTTAGTTTTGTGCTCCTAGTTTATATTAGAAGAGCTTGTTGAATCCTGAGGGATACACCTATACCGGGTGAAATATCCTTAAGGACAGTGCCAATTGGCGTGCCCAAGCTTTGGAGAATTCCTACAAATGTTCAGAATGAAGAGTTCCTACAAATGTTCGTGATAAAGAGTTCCTACAAGTGTTCGAGATAAAGTATTTTTCGTAAGATTTACAACAATCTTAAAGATATTTCTTTTATTACATTCTTATGGAAAATATTGAAGTTTCACTCGGAAAAGAAAAAAAATAATTTGAAAGTGGACCAAAATTTGGTAGACTCCACAGTATGGGCATGGGCGATAGAGTTGGAGAAACATTATATTTTTGGTGATTCTAAAGTTCATGCAATTACAGAAAAGGAGAAGCTAAGTTCATATCTTTCTTATAATTCTATTCAATCTTCTTTAACCAATTTTGTTTTGATTCATCATTTTTAATTTTTCCTAATGGCTCAACTTTCTAAAAGTTTGTGGTTGTGTTCAATTTTGATAAATGAAAAATGATGACAAAATTTGATATGGAGTTGACATATATACGTACTATGGCTTTGGTGGAGATATTTTCTAAAGTTGTTAGTGTGCAAGGAATGACAACAATCACCATTACAAGTATTTGTCAAATTCGACAAGGGCTATGCCATAAGCTTGCTCCAATTCCTGTAGTGAGGCGCTTTCAGACGAATAATTCTGCTTATTGTGTTGGTTTTTGTGTTCATGCTAATGAGGTATGTAACAATACCTAATCTCTATATTATAATGAGAAAAAGAGATGTGGTTATAGGCTTAAAATCAATTAGAAAATCTTTTACCAAAATAATTAATTATTTTGCGTGTGACATAAGCTATCAAATTCCTGATGTAGTAGAAGATTCGGAGAAATGATAATCCCGCTAATATAGAGATTAAGCGGATGCTATAATTATTATGGTCATTTCTCAACCGACTCTTGTGGTCATTATGAGAGAGCGAGTGTTAGACTTTTGTGTTGTCTGGCGCAGTTGTGCTTAGTAAAATAATTTTGTGTTCTACACTCAAGTTGAAGAAGAAAAATAATTTATATATGTTGGTGATTCTAAAACTATTCAAGTTCTTAGAATGAAAAAGTTTTTCTTATTAAACTTATATATAAAAATATTGACATTTACTGAGATGGTACATATTTTTAATATCTGAACCAATTTGATTTCTATGTAATTATTAAAAATAAAAAAATAAAAAAAGTGGGTGAAGATTTTATTTGAACTTGTGATGTTGTTCTGGGTGATGAATATTATAATTATAGTTTATTTGTACCTAATAGTTTTCAAGATGAAATTATTAATTTTTGATTTACTTGATTGATTCATTTTAACACGTCTTTAAAAGTTTATTTACTTTAATATTTTTCTAATATTAGTTTTCTGGGGAATTGCTTTTGACTGTTAGTTGATCTTATAATAGCCATTTACATATTTTAATGGTTTTTACGTTATAAACTTTAACTTCATTTTGTGAGAAATAAATTTGGCAATTTGAGTAGCCTTTAATTGCACTCACCATTATATTATATTGATAGCTTTGATTAGACATAAAAAAGTCTTTTATTATTCAATAACATTGACAGTTAATTTTCAGAAATTTATAGTATGCTTTGTTAGCATTGTTACTTATACATATAAGTATGCTTTCACAATGATACAACGAAATTAAGAGACAAATTTCTTAATCTTCGATTTATTTTTCAATGTGTGAATTTGTATGATATATACAAAATTAAAATTTTCATGAGTTAGTGAAAAAGTTATCCACTATTTTGAAATATTTGAAAGTATGGGGGTTATCTTGCTAAGGCTGTATTTTATGATTCTAAGAAAATAAAAATAGGATCTAAATTTTTTATTATATGTTAATAGTGTTGCATATTGAATTCTTATTAAAATATGATATTGATTCTTAATGGATTATTTTGGAAAATAGTCCTTGATTTATGAAATATACCATAATTTTGATACTGAATAAAGTGTTATTGTTAATTGAAATTCATGGTACTAAAAGGATACAATGATGTAAAGTGAATTTAAAATTCACAAGTTATTATGTGTTTACCCAGTGTAGGGGTGTTATAATATGAAATCTGGACTTTCTGATTTGGAGTTGGTTGGTAATGAGGCTGGAGGATTAAGAGACCTCTTAGTAAGTATTTCTATTGAAATATAACCAACATATTAATTTTGTGTCTATACAATGTGTTGCCATGACTGTAGTGAAAAATAAATATTTTTCAATTGCAAAAATAGACATATTCATTTGAGATATAATGTGATAAAATCGCTACTGTGAGATAAATTATTTACGTAAAATATGTGTAGTCGGAGGTGAATCTGATCAATTCACAGACTAAAGGAAACATCGAGGGGAGTGAGACTTCGGTCATTTGAGAAGATCAACAATGTGGTAACCCAACCTATGTAATTGGAGATCCCATGAATTAGGTTCATATAGATAATAACAAGTTGTTAGTTGGTCAAAAGTGCACTATTAAATTTTGTCCCTCCTATGATGTGTGAACAGCTACAAGTCAAAGTGAGGGTTGAGTTATACTCTTAATCCAAATCATATCCTTTATAGGTGGTGTATTGCTCTGTAGAATTCACTTGATGATTGGACCTATGTGAGTGTGGAGTGGTGCCGCTGCTATGAAATTGTGACAGATTTCTAGAGCACTCATGAATACCAGAACACACACATGGCCTCTTAGCGCAAAACCGCGATAACAACAAAGATTGTGCGAGTATAATGTGATAGAATAAGATCCTAAGCTTACAAAAAGAATTTTTGGTTCATAGAAATTTTATACTTCACCAATTGTTCTGTGAAGCTTAATCTTATATTATCTATGTCTGGTTCATAGTCTACAGGACACCAAATTCGATGCATTGTATGTGAAAACTCAGCAAAACTTATTATTTTACTATATTCTTTGACATTCTTTTTGAAATATGGAGAAAATTATTGGGAAATAATCTTATATTTCAAAAAGAATTATTATCTTTTAATATATTATTTATATCATCTTTATTACTCTTAATAATTAATTTTAAAAAGTCAAATATGAAACCAATCCTTTGTCATTCATTGGTATTTGCCTCTCTTTATTGGCCATTAATCTTTGCACTTCAATAGCCATTATTGGCTTTAAAAATATTTCAACAATGACAATTATTTTGGGAGTTGATTTCTTATCTATATATATTGGTGTCTTATCCTTTTGGAAAGGATGAAGAAGAGATCACAAATATATAATATTCCTCTTATTCTAAATAGTGCTGGGTTTTCTTCTTATGAAATCTTTGTTAGTTTTGTGCTCCTAGTTTATACTAGAAGAGCTTGTTGAATCCTGGGGGATACACCTATATCGGGTGAAATATCCTTAAGGACAGTGCCGGTTGGCATGCCTCAAGCTTTGGAGAATTCCTACAAATGTTCGTGGTGAAGATTTTCTACAAATGTTCGTGATAAAGAGTTCCTACAAGTGTTCGAGATAAATTATTTTTCGTAAGATTTACAACAATAACAAGTCACATTCTCTTCAAGGAATGGACTATAATCTTATATATATGCTTCATAAATTTGTATTAGAAGCCTATTATCATGCCTTCACATTTATCATATAAATATGATTCACCTCAACATCATTTGAATGGTCAAGTGCACCACCACTTTATATTCCTTTATTTTGTTGGAGAATTTATAAATTTATCAAAATTAGGACACACCTCAACATCACTTTGAAAGGTCAAGTATCTTTCACTTTATTTTCTTTTGATGGAGGATTTATAAAATTTATCACACTACAAACGAGTGCCCAATACCTTGCATACCAAATTGATGGTAGAAAATTATCTTCACCTTTTGAAGAACCACTTTAAGAACCCATAATGTTCTTTCTTTTATAATTAGCATAATAATGACTATTATTATTTGTCCTTTGCCACATCCACGTTCATTTGTACAACCACAATAATTATTTTGTCATCTTTCAGATTTATCATGTATTGCTATCACATTCACTTCATGGAATGGAGCAAATTCGTGGGACGAATTTCACAATTTTTATCAAGAGCATATAAATTTGCTCACTCATCATTATATCGTAAATATATTGCGTTGGACTTGAACCAAACACCTTACCCATATATTTGAACACCTTACCCATATATTTGGCCATATTTGATGAGATTTGAACCCAACTACCACAATGATGACTATTTTTAATTTATCCCTTCACGCCCATATTCATATATTCAACCATTTATCTTTTTTTTCCAGACATATTATGCTTTGCTATCACATTCACATAAGAGAATGGGGCAAATCAATTGGATGAATTTCATGACCTTTAATCAAAAGTACATAATTTTGCCTTAATCATCATAATATCATCACTATGGTGCATTAGGACTTAAACCCAATGTCTTATTCATATAAAGGCGTCTTAGGCCATAAATCGATGAGACTTGAATCCAATATCTTATCATCATGGTGCACCAAAGCTATAGCCGATGTCTTACCCTTTTGGTGCGATAAAACTTGAATCCACCGTCTTATCCTCAACCAATAACATAATAGGCCAAATTATACAACTCACCCTCAAGCCTTTAAAAGTATTGCCATCTTAATTAAAAGTGAAGAGTAATATTATCCACAAAAACTTTACAAGGACAATAGTAACTTGTAAAATAAAGACCATAGCTGTACTTGCCAAGCAGAATGAGAAAGTGGCAAACAATTAATAAACAAAGTTGTCTGATAACCAATTGCCCAATTTTCTCTTTTGCTTATGGTTTATAAGTTTTAATATACAGAAGACGATTTGACATGCAATTTTCTTTACTTTAACTCGTTTAGCTATATACTGACACATATAATTAGTCTATAGAATTCATACCTCCACTTACCAAAGTACTAGAAATATTGAATACCTTCTGCTGGCTAGAATTCCTCCATAATCTAGTTGTCCAACTAATTTTACCTTTTATTTGTGAACATCGTGTTGATAACGTATTGTAAAATTAAGCTCAAAATAATATAACTATAAAGATAAGAAGACAAGATATGTAGACAAAGGAGAGAACTTTTCTTCTGTTCAAGTGTATTCAAGTATATACAAGTGTGTCTTATAATGGTGAAGAACATTCCTATTTATAGGTTGAGAAATCACTTCAAAAGTCATCAATATTAAGTATCCAACTTAATGGATACATTCTTATCCAAGATGAATCATATAATCTTGAGAATATGTATATATGAATGTAAGTAGTTCATATACTAAGTAAATGAACAATTCACTAATTCAATGTATTTATAACAATTGAAAAGCATTCTTTATTATTTATTTTTTAAGTAGGAGCATAGAATAGCGATAAAGTTATTTTTATATCCTATAAATTACGAATTTGAGCTATAAAAATAATTATTTATGCTAAAATCAAAATAGGCTACCTACATTATATCCTCTTGGAATATGATCCTTTCGGGACCGTAAATAAATACAAAATATTTTCTACATTGAATTGTCATTTTCTAACGACACAAGTACAAATTTCTAATAACCTCTCAAATGGGTGTTTCTTTTGTTTTAGTGATAAAATGATCCCTTATGTCTACTCATATTTTGGTACGAATATTTGTAAATTAAATAGCATGATAAACGTGTTCTTTTTTCAAAGTTGAGATGTTTGGAGCTGAAGAAAAAGTGTTTTTGAATAAAAGCAGAACTTGTTTTTGAGAAATTTAAATAATAGTTTCTCTTTTGTGCTTTTCGAGAAGCACTCTAGGGAAAATACACTAGAAATATTTTTCAAAAAAAAAAACTTGATCAAACACTAATCAAACATAAACCAAAAGCACTATTTTAAAAAATACTTTTAAAAAAATATTTTTCAGTTGATTTTAAAAATTTGGTCAAACAAACATTAAATTTAACTTTCATTAATAAGTCTAAAGACGTGTCTTATGGCTCTCTTTTCTCTCTAAGAGATATGGCGAACCTAGAGGCGATCTAGATGTTGTCATGGTTTCACAACCCCTCTTCAACTTAAGGCTAAGATGAGGGAGATTAATTCTACACCAAATTATGCATCTCTCTTCTCATCTAAAACAACTAGCCAACATTTTAGCTAAAAAATTGGCAACAACAAAGCTAAAACCTATAGAGATTATTCATGGAGAACTAATATCAAGTTCACGATGGAAGAGAGAAAATAATTTGTTGTAGAGAAAGGTGTGCATCAAGCTTTACTAATCAAGTTTTCACATGAATTCTCTTATTATATAAGAGAGAGTTAAGCTGGAAGCAGGCAAAAGCTCGTTGATATGCCTGCTTCAGCAGTTGTCTGCTTCAGTAAGGGTATTTTTGGAAGGATTTTTCTTTTTTACTTTAATTTAATTATTTATGTGTCAGAATAAAAAGGACGTGTACAACCATTTCAAAATTGTGAGACCCACTTAAGCTAAATTCTTTAGTTTTAAATTCACTCTTTAGTTAAAGCTTTATTACTCTGAATGTCGTTAGTATTTGTATAAATTTTATAACTATTTGAGTAAATAATTGACAGTCAATGAAGAAAAATACTTCAATTATGGACATTTCAATAGCCCCTCTCACATCAGATTTTCAAGAAAAAAGAATGAAATAATTTACTACCACACAAATACATATAACTTATTTTAGATTAAAAAAAATTAAAATTATTTAATTAACACCATTTAAAATTTACCAATATTAATGATATTTATTACACATTCATTTTACACTTAATGAGATGATTTACTATCACAAATATATATAAATTATTTTAGATAAAAGATTTAAAATTATTTTAATTAACACCACTTAAAAAAATTTAGGAACAAATATTGAGCCCGTGTAAAATACAAATATTTCCTCAGTAGTCCATAAATATGCAAGAAAATACAAAAAAACTACAATATGCAGATGAGAAATTTTGATGAATTGTGGAATACATTCAGAAGGTCGCATTTGATAAATTTGTCATTCTATTGCATCTTTTGTAAGCACTGGGAACATGACGAAAGTGAATGTCGATTACTTCTGGGAAATAACGCAACAAAAAAATAGGAAAAATTATGGAAAAGTATCATTGATATTGAAAAATATCAAGGTAATGCGAGAAAATTATTAAACACGAAGAGATATATAAGTAAATTCATTATGATTGGTAAGAGTAGTGTTGAGGATCATGTTTTTTCTGCTTGTGATCTGTAACGACTTGTCGTTAATATAGTAAAGTAAGAGCATAAGTAATCGGCTAGAAAAAGTTTCTAAGGTGAGAGGGCCATAATCATCATGCATACTCAGCTCTTCCTATTCAGTCAGCTCTGCCAGCTGCTACAGGTGGTCGTCAGGGAGCTCATAATCAGTATTCAGCTCCTAGAGGCCAGGGAGCATCTTATACATCAGCTAGTAGGCCTACACTTGACCGTGGTTGCTTCCATTGTGGTGATCTGGGCCACTTTAAGAGGGAGTGCCCACTCAGGCAGACAGGTAATCAGGGTCAGCAGCAGTCTAGAGCGGTGGTCCCGGCAGGTAGAGGCGGCAATGCTAGAGGTCATCCACAGAGTGGGCGAGGTAAATTTCAGGGAGGCCGGGGCGACAGAGGGAATGATAGCGCGGGCAGGGGTGCAGCGCAGCCAGCCAGGGAAGTTGCCCGAATTAATGATCGGGCTCATTGCTATGCATTTCTAGGGAGAATTGAGGCAAAAGCATCAGATGCGGTGATCACAGGTACTATTTTTGTCTGCGATAAAATGGCTTTGGTATTATTTGACCCATGTTCTACATATTTTTATGTATCTGTGAGTTTTGCGTTGGGTCTGGAATTGACTTGTGATATCCTTGATTCCCCTATCCATGTCTCTTCCCCGGTTGGAGAGTCTGTGATTGTGACCCATGCGTATCGTGACTGTTCTGTTGTGTTTGTGGGGTTGCATACTTGGGTAGACTTGGTAATCCTAGATATGACTAATTTTGATATTATCTTGGGCATGACCTGACTGTCCCCTTATCATGTTGTGTTGAACTGTAACACCAAGACTGTGGCTCTAGAGATTCCGGGTAAGGATAGACTAGAGTGGGAAGGTGTGTACAGGACTAAGCCAATCAAGGTCATATTGCTCGTTCAGGCTAGGAAGCTAGTGAGGAGATGGTGTCTAGACTTCTTGGCTCATCTCCGGGATGATAGTGTGGAGTCCCCATCATTGAGTCAGTTCCAGTGGTTTCTGAGTTTCTAGAGGTGTTTCCAGCGGATTTGCCTGGTATGCCTCCGGAGAGGGATATAGTATTTTGTATTGATTTAGAGCCAGACACTCATCCCATTTCTATTCCTCCGTATCATATGGCTCCGGCAGAGTTAAGGAAAATTAAGACTCAGCTGCAGGAACTCCTAGATAAGGGATTTATCCATCCCAGTGCGTTGCCTTAGGGTGCTCCTGTTTTGTTTGTAAAGAAAAAGGATGGTAGTATGCGGATGTGCATAGATTACAGGCAGTTGAACAAGGTGACCATCCAGAATAAGTACCCTCTACCCCGCATTGATGATTTGTTTGACCAGCTTCAGGGTGCATCAGTGTTTTTGAAAATTGACTTGAGGTCGGGGTACCATCAGTTGAGGATTAGGCCTGAGGACATTCCTAAGACTGCTTTTCAGACTCAAAATGGGCATTATGAGTTCCTAGTAATGTCGTTTGGTTTGACCAATGCGCCGACAACATTCATACTTGGATTTTTTCGTGATTGTGTTTATCAATGACATTTTGATCTACTCCAAGAGTAGGGAGGGGCATGCTAGTCATCTTCGTATTGTGTTGGACATCTTGAGACGCCATAAGCTTTATGTGAAGTTCACTAAGTATGGGTTTTAGTTGACTTCAGTTGCATTCTTGGGGAATGTAGTGTCAGAACATGGAGTGATGGTGGATCCCCAGATGATTGAGGCAGTCAAGAGTTGGGCCCGACCTAGCTCTGTGACAGAGGTGACGAGTTTTGTTGGGCTACCGGAGGTTTGTAAAGGATTTTACGTCTATTGCTACTCACCTGACCAGGATGACATAGAAAGACGTACCATTCGTGTGGTCCGACAAGTACAAGGAGTGCTTCCAAAAGCTCAAGACACTTCTGGCCACGGCTCCTATATTGTCCTTGCCAGTTGAAGGTAAAGACTTTATTATTTACTGTGATGCTTCACATTTTGGTTTGGGTGCTGTGTTGATGCAGGATAGGAATGTGATAGCCTATGCATCTAGGCAGTTGAAGGTGCATGAGAGGAGCTACCCGACTCACAATTTAGAGTTGGGAGAAGTGGTCTTTGCACTCAAAATTTGGAAACACTATCTCTATGGTGTCAAGTGTGAGGTGTTCACCGATCATCGCATCCTGCAACATGTATTCACTCAGAAAGATTTGAATTTAAGGCAGAGAAGGTGGATGGAGTTATTGAAGAACTATGATGTGACTATTCAATATCATCCGGGTAAGGCTAATGTAGTGGCAGACGCATAGAGCAGGAAGACAGTTAGCATGGGTAGTTTGGCCTGTTTGGGGGTGTCCAAACAACCACTAGCAAAGGAAATTCGGGCTTTGGAGGCCAAATTCATGCACTTGAGTGTTTCAGAATAGGGTGGGTTGTTGGCCAGCATTGAGGTCAAAGCCACCTTCATAGAGGAAATAAAGGCCAAATAGTTTCAGGATCCAAAACAGAGTAAGCTTCGACGTAAGGTAATATCCAGGGAATCCAGGGATGTCATGTTAGACTCCGTGGAGTGCAACATTTCAGAGAAAGGATTTGTGTTCCTTGGGTTGATGATATAATTCAAAAAATCTTGGCAGAAGCTCATTGTTCGCGGTACTCAATTCATCAGGGTGTGACTAAAATGTACAGAAACTTGAGGTAGCGTTAGTGGTGGCCCGGGATAAAAAGGGACATAGTCGACTTTGTGTCCAAATGTCAGAACTGCCAGCAGGTAAAGTATGAACATCAGAGACCTATAGGACTACTTCAGAGAATGCCAATTCCAGAGTGGAAGTGGGAAAGGATAGCCATGGACTTTGTGGTGGGTCTTCCTAACACATTGGGGAAGAGTATGACTCCATTTGGGTCATTGTTGACAGGATGACCAAGTCCGCTCATTTCATTCCGGTCAGGGTAGATTATAATTCACAGCAATTGGCTAAGATATATGTGAAGGAGATTATGAGATTGCATGGGGTTCCACTGTCCATCATTTCAGACAGGGGTACACAGTTCACCTCTAAATTTTAGGGCAAGCTACATGAGGAGTTGGGTACATAACTCACTTTTAGCACAACCTTCTATCCTCAGACTGATGGTCAGTCGGAGAGGACAATCCAGGTATTGGATGAGGCTGAGAGCATGTGTGATGGACAGTGGGGGTCATTGGGACCAGTTTCTACCATTGTGCGAGTTCTCATACAACAATAACTATCACTCCAGTATTGACATGGCACCATTCGAGGCATTGTATGGGAGGAGCTACAGATCACCAGTTGGGTGGTTTGAGGAATGCGATGTAAAGTATTTGGGAGTGGAATTGGTAAAGGAAGCACAGGAAAAGGTAAGGGGCATTCAGGACAAGTTGCTGGCTGCCCAAAGCAAGCAAAAAGAGTATGCAGATCGCAAGGTCCGGGACATGGAATTTCAGGTTGGTGAACAAGTATTGTTGAAAGTGTCACCAATGAAGGGAGTTATGCGGTTTGGTAAGAAGGGCAAGCTTAGCCCTCGGTTCATCGGTCCGTTTGAGGTTCTTGAGATTGTGGGGCCAGTGGCTTACAAGTTAGCACTGCCGCCCAGTTTGTCAGGCGTCATTCCAGTATTCCATGTATCCATGCTTAAGCGATACCATGGAGATGGAGACTACATCATCATGTGGGATGAGGTACTTTTCGATAAAAATCTTCATTATGAAGAAGAACCGGTCTTGATTCTTACTCGGGATATCCAGCGGTTGAGGACAAAGGTGATTGATATGGTAAAGGTTCAGTGAAAGCATCGTCCGATTGAGAAAGCAACTTGGGAAATCGAGAAGGACATACGGGACAAGTACCCTCATTTGTTGGAGAATTCAGGTACTACACTTTCTTTTCTTATTTTCGTAATTTTGGGTTTGATCGTTTGGGGATGAACGATGGGTAAATTGGTATCTTTTGTAATAACCGGGTCCGTCATTATGGGTAGTCCAATCGTGCCAAGTTTTATAGTTAGAAAACTCCGAGTTTGAGAGTTTGAAATTCTAGGCTAGGATAGTCTTGGCCTGTTTGGGAGTGAGGCTGAGTCCAGGGCAATCCGAGTAAGAATTGGTTTGGATCTCTTGTGGTGAGATAGTTTTCCTAGTAGCTAACACATAGAGGATTCTGGGGGACTTTTCGAAATCAACTCCCGGAATTGTGGTTGACGTGAAGGGGTTGTTTCGGGATGTCGAGAAAATAAGTGTGTTGTAAAATGGACTAATCTTGGAGGTTTTACGACTTTTTGTCCCGCGTCAACCACTATATAGAGCTTGGAACATTTCGAGGTAGGTTATGGCTTACGATTCCTGTGAATGTTGTATATTTTTGTACTCTTATCTAAGTGTTGCATGAATTGCATTGCTTAGAGGAATTGTGTAGAATGTCTAAGGGTCATGTTTTACAGTCTGTGAATTGAACAGTGTGTTGCTTGTTGGTTTTACAAGTTATTTGTTCATTATTTGACTGTGGATTGTTGACATTTGGTTGGCTCGAGTACCACGCCTGGTACGGGTATACTAACGGTTGGCTTGGGTACCATGCGTGGTACGGGTATAACAAATGGTTGGATCGGGTACCACGCCTGGTAAAAAATACTAACAGTTGGCTCGAGTACCACGCTTGATACAAGTTTATTTTACTGCATCACTGCATTGATATTATTGCATTGTATTGACTGTTATTGGTTTCGTGAGTGGACCAGGCTATTTTATTGAATTGTGATATTAGTTGGTGGTACTTGAGTGACCTTGAATCCTGTTATATATATTGAGTTGGTCTTGGATTAGGCCGGGTTATCTGCTTAACACTTAGGTGTTGTTTAGAGGGGATCCCAGGGTGAGGTCCGGGCTAGACGAAAGGAGTGGTTTATTAGTTATATGATTGTTGTTTATAGTTATCAAGGGTGGATACTCATGCAGAAACAAGACAGGTAGAGACTTGTAGTCTAGGGAAGCCTGTTGACTTGTTGCATGTTTTCCGTACTTATACTAGATTGGTTGTGCTCAATATACACTGTTTATTTAGAACTGGCTGATGATCCTACCAGTACACGGTGGTTGTGTACTGATACTGCACTTGCTTATTTTTTTTGTGAGTACAGAAAATCTTCCTGCGATTGATGCACGACCTCACTTGTAGGCCTGACTGTTCCATATATCAAAGGTGAGCCGTTCGACCAAGTCGCCTTGGTGTTTATCCTTTGAGTTGTAGCCCAATTATTTCGGGCTTAGACTATCTCTTTACTGTTTCAAGTTTTTGGGGTTGCATCCTCGTACTCTAGTATTGGTAGTGTTTGGTACGATGACTTTCAGATTCTAGGGGGGATTTTCCACAGTTTTATTTAAATGAAAGGTTTTTGCTTATTGAATTGCTAGTTTAATTTCTGTTTGCTGGTTTTAGGCTATTAGACTAGGCTATGGGTTGGACTCTACTGGTTCGCTCATCTGGAGGTTGGGTGGGTGCCACTCACGCCGGACTGGGTCATGACAAAGATGGTATCAGAACCCTAGGTTCGTTGATTTTATCATACCAAACAAGTCTAGTAGAGTCTTGGGGAACGATGTGGAGACGTTCGTACTTTTCTTCGAGAGGCTATGGGGCTTTAGGAAAAACTATCTCTTCCTTCTTTCCTTCGTGCTATAACTCGATTCCAATTGGTATCTGCTGATACAAATTAGTATCTAACATCATCCACTCTTCTGTCCGCAGATGGTTAATACAAGGAACAACGAAGCTAGAGCAGCGGTCCCAGTAGCGGGCCCGGTTGTCCGTGGTAGAGGCAGGGGAAGGGGCAGAGGATGAGTTAGAGCGACACCCGCCAGGGGTGGGGCTTGAGTTGCTGCTGATGCATGTGAGGCAACCCCTCCCCCACCTCAGGAACATGTTGCTGAAGATGTAGAAGTTGTGGCTGAAGATGGTGAGGTGCAGGAGGAGGCGACACTAGTTGGGGGTGTAGGCCTTCCTACTATGACACCAGAAGCCTTACAACAAGCTTGGAATATTTTGAGTGGTTTGGTTGGTGCTGGAGCCATACCCGCAACTTTTGCAAACCAGGCCTTGGATACTCAGCCAACGGTTACTACAACGCCTAGGATGGATGCAGCTTCAGGCAAGAATGACTTCTTCAGGCCAATGCTAGGCCTAGTGATGACAGGGAATGAGCATGAGATGCTGACCAAATTTCTCAAGCTGAAACCTCCTACATTTCAGGGTACTAAAAGGGAGGATGCTTATGAGTTCATCTTGGATTGCTATGAAAGGTTGCACAAGTTGGTTATTGTACGTCAGCATGGGGTTGAGTTTGTCACATTTCAGCTGCAGGGTAATGCTAAGCAGTGGTGGAGGTCTCATGTGGAGTGTCGGTCTTCTGTTCTACCCTCACTGACTTGGGAAAAGTTACACGCTTTGTTTTTAGAGAAGTACGTACCCCATACTTTGAGGGACCGAAAGAAGGATGAGTTCTTGAACTTAGAGCAGGGTGGCATGTCAGTCTCTACTTACAAGGCTAAGTTCCACGCCTTGTCTCATTTTGCCACACAGATGTTGGGTTCCGAGGAGGAACAGGTCCGGTTGTTTATGAAAGGTTTGAATACTAAGCTACAGGTACTGAGAGTGCATATGACTTCTTCAGGGAAGGGCTTTAATGATGTGGTGGATTATGTGTAGAAGTTAGAAGGAGTCAAGCAAGCGGGGCAGGCTAAGGCTTTAGCCAAGAAGCCCCGGCATGAGGAAAATTTCGGTAGCTCATACTCCTGGGGCCAGAATCAACAGGCATACTTAGCTCGTCCTATTCAGTCAGCTCTGCCAGCTACTACAAGTGGTCATCAGGGAGCTCATAATCAGTTTTTAGATCGTAGAGGCCAGGGAGCGTCTTATACATCAGCTAGCAAGCCTATACTTGATCGTGGTTTCTTCCATTGTGGTGATCTGGGCCACTTTAAGAGGGAGTGCCCACTCAGGAAGACAGGTAATCAGGGTCAGCAGTAGTCTAGAGCGGTGGTCCCGGCAGGTAGAGGCGGTAATGCTAGAGGTCATCCACAGGGTGGGCGAGGTAACTTTTAGGGAGGCCAGGGCGACAGAGGGAATGGCGGCGCGATCAGGGGTGCAGCGCAGCTTAACTGGGAAGTTTCCCGGATTGATGATCGGGCTCATTGCTATGCATTTCCAGGGAGAACTGAGGCGGAAGCATCAGATGCGGTGATCACAGGTACCATTCTTGTCTGCGATAAAATGGCTTCGGTATTATTTGACCCAGGTTCTACATATTCTTATGTATCTGTGATTTTTGCGTTAGGTCTGGAATTGACTTGTGATATCCTTGATTCCCCTATCCATGTCTTTATGCCGATTGTGACTCATGTGTATCGTGACTGTTCTGTTGTGTTTATGGGGTTGCATACTTGGGTAGACTTGGTAATCCTGTATATGGCTGATTTTGATATTATCTTAGGCAAGACCTGGCTTTCCCCTTATCATGCTGTGTTGAACTGTAACACCAAGACTCTGACTCTAGAGATTTCGGGTAAGGATAGACTAGAGTGGGAAGGTTTGTATAGGCCTAAGCCAGTCAAGGTCATATCATTCGTTCGGGCTAGGAAGCTAGTGGGGAGCGGGTGTCTAGCGTTCTTGGCTCATCTCTGAGATGATAGTGTAGAGTCCCCATCTATTGATTCAGTTCCAGTGGTTTCTGAGTTTCTAGAGGTGTTTCTAGCGGATTTGCCTGGTATGCCTCCGGAGAGGGATATAGACTTTTGTATAGATTTGGAGCCAAGCACTCATCCCATTTCTATTTCTCCATATCGTATGGCTCTGGCAGAGTTAAGGGAACTTAAGACTCAGCTGCAGGAACTCCTAGATAAGGGATTTATCCGTCCCAGTGCATCGCCTTGGGGTGCTTCTCTTTTGTTTGTAAAGAAAAAGGATGGTAGTATGCGGATGTGCATCGATTACAGGCAGTTGAACAAGGTGACCATACGAAATAAGTACCCTCTACCCCGCATTGATGATTTGTTTGACCAACTTCAGGGTGCATCGGTGTTTTCGAAAATAGACTTGAGGTCGGGGTACCATCAGTTGAGGATTAGGCCTGAGGACATTCCTAAGACTGCTTTTCGAACTCGGTATGGGCATTATGAGTTCCTAGTAATATCATTTGGTTTGACCAATGCGCCGGCAGCACTCATGAGTTTGATGAATGGGGTATTTAAATTGTACTTGTATTATTTTGTGATTGTGTTTATCGATGACATTTTAATCTACTCCAAGAGTAGGGAGGACCATGCTAGTCATCTTCGTATTGTGTTGGACATTTTGAGATACCAGAAGCTTTATGTGAAGTTCACTAAGTGTGAGTTTTGGTTGACTTCAGTTGCGTTCTTGGGGCATGTAGTGTCAGAACAGGGGGTGATGGTGGATCCCCAGAAGATTGAGGCAGTCAAGAGTTAGGCCCGGCCTAGCTCTGTGACAGAGGTGACGAGTTTTATTGGCCTCGCAGGGTATTACCGGAGATTTGTTAAGGATTTTATGTCTATTGCCTCTCACCTGACCAGGCTGACACTGAAAAACGTACCATTCATGTGGTCCGACAAGTGCGAGGAGAGCTTCCAAAAGCTCAAGACACTTCTGGCCACGGCTCCTATATTGTCCTTGCTGGTTGAAGGTAAAGACTTTATTGTTTACTGTGATGCTTCACATTCTGGTTTGGGTGCTGTGTTGATGCAGGATAGGAATGTGATAGCCTATGCATCTAGGCAGTTGAAGGTGCATGAGAGGAACTACCCGACTCACGACTTACATTTGGGAGAAGTGGTCTTTGCACTCAAGATTTGGAGACACTATCTCCATGGTGTTAAGTGTGAGGTGTTCAGCGATCATCGCAGCCTCCAACATGTGTTCACTCAGAAAGATTTGAATTTAAGGCAGAGAAGGTGGATGGAGTTATTAAAGGACTATGATGTGACTATTCAATATCATCCGGGTAAGCCTAATGTGGTGGCAAACGCATAGAGCAGGAAGACAGTTAGCATGGGTAGTTTGGCTTGTTTGGGGGTGTCCAAACAACCACTAGCAAAGAAAATTCAGGCTTTGGAGGCCAAGTTCATGCATTTAAGTGTTTTAGAATAGGGTGGGTTATTGGCCAGCATTGAGGTCAAAGCCACCTTCATAGAGGAAATAAAGGCCAAACAATTTCAGGATCCAAAACTGAGTAAGCTTCGAGGTAAGGTAATATCTAGGGAATCCAGGGACGTCATGTTAGACTTTGGTGGAGTGCTACATTTCAGAGAAAGGATTTGTGTTCCTTGGGTTTATGATATAATTTAGAAAATCTTGGCAAAAGCTCATGGTTCGCGATACCCAATTCATCCGGGTGTGACTAAAATGTACAGGAACTTGAGGCAGTGTTACTAGTGGCCTTGGATAAAAAGAGACATAGTCGAATTTGTGTCTAAATGTCAGAACTGCCAGCAGGTAAAGTATGAACATCAGAGACCTGCAGGATTCAGAGAATGCCAATTCCAGAGTGGAAGTGGGAAACGATAGCCATGGACTTTGTGGTGGGTTTTCCCAAGACATTAGGGAAGTATGACTCCATTTGGGTCATTGTTGATAGGCTGACCAAGTCTGCTCATTTCATTCCGGTCAGGGTAAATTAGAATTCGCAGCAATTGGCTAAGATATATGTGAATGAGATTGTGAGATTGCATGGGGTGCCACTGTCAATCATTTCAGACAAGGGTACGCAGTTCACCTCTAAATTTTGGGGCAAGCTACATAAGGAGTTGGGTACATAACTCACTTTTAGCATACCCTTCCATCCTCATACTGATGGTCAGTAAGAGAGGACGATCCAGGTATTGGAGGACATGCTGAGAGCATGTGTGATGGACATTGGGGGTCATTGGGACCAGTTTCTACCGTTGTGCGAGTTCTCATACAAAAATAGCTATCACTCCAGTATTGACCATTCGAGGCATTGTATGGGAGAAGCTGCAGATCACCGGTTGGGTGGTTTGAGGAAGGCGATATAAAGCATTTGGGAGTGGAATTGGTAAAGGAAGCACAGGAAAAGGTAAGGGGCATTCAGGCCAAGTTGCTGGCTGTCCAAAGGAAGTAGAAGGAGTATGCAAATCGCAAGGTCCGGGACATGGAATTTCAGGTTGTTGAATGGGTATTGTTGAAAGTGTCACCAATGAAGGGAGTTATGCGATTTGGTAAGAAGGGCAAGCTTAGCCCTCGGTTCATCGGTCCGTTTGAGGTTCTTGAGATTGTGGGGCCAGTGGCTTACAAGTTAGCACTGCCGCCCAGTTTATCAGGCATCCATCCGATATTCCATGTATCCATGCTTAAGCGATACCATGGAGATGGGGACTACATCATCAAGTGGGATGAGGTGCTTTTCAATAAGAATCTTCGTTATGAAGAGGAACCAGTCTTGATTCTTACTCGGGATGTCCGGAGGTTGAGGACAAAGGTGATTTATATGGTAAAGTTTCAGTGGAAGCATCGTCTGGTTGAGAAAGCCACTTGGGAAATTGAGAAGGACATGTGGGACAAGTACCCCCATTTGTTTGAGAATTCAGGTACTGCACTTTCTTTTCTTATTTCCGTAATTTTAGGTTTGATCATTCGAGGATGAACGATGGGTAAATTGGTATCTGTTGTAACGAATGGATCCGTCGTTATGGGTAGTCCAATCGTGCCAAGTTTTAGAGTTAGAAAACTCCGGGTTTGGGAGTTTGAAATTCTAGGCTAAGTTAGTCTTGGCCGATTATGGAGCGAGGTGGAGTCTAGGGCAATCCGAGTAAGAATTGGGTTGGATATCTTGTGGTGAGATAGTTTTCCTTGTAGATAACACATAGAGGAGTCTGGGGGACTTTTCGAAATCAGTTTTCAAAATTTTGTTTTGGGAGAAGGGCAAGGCGATTCCAGGCAATTTTCCTCTGTTTTCCATTGTTTTTCTTCCCGAAGGTAAGGTTTTTACTCCCCAATATTCGTACTACTTTTCCTACGTGGTAGAATTGCTAGGAGGGAACTTGAGGAAAGGTTGGAATAATCTAGGGATGGTAAAATTCGGAGAAGAAGGGGGATTCTAGGCATGGAAGTTCTTGGGTATCGTTAGAAATAAGGTTTTATGATCACATATTACTAAATTCTCTATTTTTATCCGTGAAAAGGATAGAACTAGGGAAATTAATGATGGAAAGCCCGGGAAAAAGGGTAGGATGATCATAGGTGGCCTGGGGGTTTGGGATTTGGTGTAATCCGGGTAATGCGCAGGCCTTGTTGTTAATTAAAAGTACTTGTATGTTGTTTTAGACCAAGAACGAGAAAGGAATCCAGAACACAAGAAAGCTCGGGTTGAATAGACCTTGGATCATTTCGAGGTAGGTGATGGCTTACGATTCATGTGAATGTTGTATATTTTTGCACTCTTATCTAAGTGTTGTATGAATTGCATTACTTAGAGGAATTGTGTAGAATGTCTAAGGGTCCTGGTTTAAAGTCTGTGAATTGAACGGTGTGTTGCTTGTTGGTTTTACAAGTTGTTTGTTCATTATTTGACTGTGGATTGTTGATATTCGGTTGGCTTGGGTACCACGCCTGGTTCGGATATACTAACGGTTGGCTCAGGTACCACACTTGGTACGGGTATAACAAATGGTTGGCTCGGGTACCACGCTTGGTATGAAATACTAACGGTTGGCTCGAGTACTATGCCTGGTACAGGTTTATTTTACTGCATCATTGCATTGATATTATTGCATTGTATTGACTTTTATTGATTCTGTGAGTGGACCGGGCTATTTTATTGAATTGTGATATTGGTTGGTGGTCCTTGAGTGATCGGGAATCCTGTTATATCTATTGAGTTGGTCTTGGATTAGGCCAGGTTGTCTGTTTAACACTTAGGTGTTGTTTAGAGGGGATCCCAGGGTGGGGTCTGGGCTAGACGAAAGGAATGGTTTATTAGTTATATGATTGTTGTTTATAGTTATCAAGGGTGTATACTCATGCGGAAACAAGCCAGGTAGAGACTTGTAATCTAGGGGAGCCTGTTGACTTGTTGCAAGTTTTCCGTACTTATACTTGATTGGTTGTGCTCAATATACACTGTTTATTTGGAACTGGCTGATGATCCTACCAGTACACTGTGGTTGTGAACTAATACTGCACTTGCTTATTTTTTTTATGAGTATAGGAAATCTTTCGGCGGTTGACGCACGACCTCACTTGTAGGCCTGACTGTTCCAGATATCAAGGGTGAGCTGTTCGACCAAGCCGCCTTGGTGTTTATCCTTTGAGTTGTAGCCCAATTATTTCGGGCTTAGACTATCTCTTTACTGTTTCAAGTTTTTGGGGTTGAATCCCCGTACTCTAGTATTGGTAGTGTTTGGTACGATGACTTTCATATTCTAGGGGGGGATTTTCTGCAGTTTTATTTAAATGAAAGGTTCTTGCTTATTGAATTGCTAGTTTAATTTCTGTTTGCTGGTTATAGGTTGTTAGACTAGGCTATGGGTTGGACTCTACTGGTTTGCTCATTCGGGGTTGGGTAGGTACCACTCACGATGATCTGGGTCATGACAGATACCTACCAATACATAGTATTTTATACTGATACTACCCTGTATTCTTATTTATTAAGTGCAGACCGTGTTCCAAAGACTGAGATGCGACCTAGACTAGACTAGGTGATTGATCACAGATTTAAGGGTGAGCACTACTTCGTAGGATACCGTGGATCCTCTAGAAGTTGTTGTCCTTCTTTTGGGTAATGTAACTCTTATTATTATTACTGTTATCTCGGTTATTGATTTTCTTAGACACTATTTATATTTAGAATTCTTGTACGATGACTTTTAGTTTTTGGAGAAAGTTTTAGTCATTTGAATTATTTCAACAAATTTTTTTATAGTAATTTGATTTTCATTATGGTTTAATTTGAGTGAGTTTTATTCTATCTCCTCTAAAATTGGCTAAGTATAAAGTTAAGCTTTGATTGGTTAATTCTCCCATTGGAGAGTTAGTGTGGGTTTCACTCATGATCTTTTGAATTGTGAAATGATCACAATCAAGTTGAGATAGAAAATAATGCAGTTAATTTGATCGATGCATCACATATTAGCTAGTTGCTGGGAATGATACTAGAGTAAATAATGGTGCTAATCCAAAAGTTTTGATTGTTTCGCAACAAGTCAATTCTGAGTAGCAATTAAATGGTCAAGAACATGGGTGTTCTGTAGCTCCAATCCGAAGATCAGTTGGTGTAGTTAACAAAATAGAGATTCGTGAAGCTGTAATTCCTTGAAATGCGTTAAGCTCAAAATATTTGGGCAATAATAAAAAATGATTGGTGATCATACCCATGAAGTTCAGATGAGTGATACTCGTATTGATGAGCGACATGATTTTCAAACTGAAAATTCATCTTGTGATTCTGAAGAGAGTTTGATTCAAAGGTAAATACAATGCTACTAAAGATAATATTGAAGGAGAGCGGACTGATGTGACAAGAAAAAAATTAGCAGTATAAGGATCATATCGCCAATGAATAGGAATCATGTTAGTTTGTAATAGAAAATTGACAGACAACACAATGAAGACACTGTCTAATTTGAAACAAAAAAAGAAGCAGGAGAATATAAGAAACTAAAATCAATGGAGATGAATACGAGAAAAAATTATGCAAAGAATAATTAATTTTGTAGAAAAAATCCTGTGGAACAGGTTCTTCAATCTGGTTCTTTATACTGGCAGCACTTGAATAGGTAAGTAGAACGCTCTCAAATAATGTTCTTACTTATTTGCTCGTGTTCTACCTTTTTTTCTCTCAGTATGAGGTCATGAATTTATTTTGGAAATCCTTGAGTATTTATAACTATCATTGATCTTTACAATCAAGTAGACTTTTAGCTCCACAAGGATCCCCATGCTTCTTGGACTCCCTTCTTGAGTATTATAGTCAAACACTAACTCTCATTCATACTTTGTGCAGACTCTGAGTTCTTAAGTAAGTAGACTTCTAATTCCACAAGAACTCTCTTCTTTCTTGGACTCCCTTGATTCTTGGACTCTCTTATTTCTTGGACTATCTTGGTCTACCCATATGTATACTCCTTATCCTATGTAGACTCTTATCTAATTCGTGCTTTATGCAGACTTTGAGATCTTTTATACTTGAGACTCTTTCATTTTAAAGAATCCTAATATAAGTTGGACTCTGCGTGATGGAACAAGTAATAGAAACAGGTTAATGTATGTGTTCCACTGTTTTGTCAATCATGAAAACATATAAGAACCCAACAAATTCCCCCCTTTTGATGATGACAAACTTACGCTCCTTCTGTACTGTGATCAACCTGTTTCAGTCAATTCAGAGTCTAAACAAAGTATCAGAAGACACACATTAGATGAATCAGGTCAGAGTCATTTTACACAGAATACACTCTTCCCCCTTTTGGCATCATAAAAACCAGTTTAAACCATATGGATAGCAAAGCATTAGGAGAAACATGTTAGAAGAATCAAGTTGGAACACTGGGTTATAAACATTACATAGTATACTCACTTCCTCCTTTTGGCATCATAAAATATTGTGAATACAAAAGAGCACACTAAGATGGACAAGTTAAACACTTATGGCCACTGGGGCTATCATCTATACAAACACTTAAAAGCTAAAAACTCAGTTAGATATAACAAAGTATTTGCAAAGACAAGGGATTAGCCAGAAGCAAGAGACTAAAACCAAACATTTTCATTGATTATTCATAAGATGCACCATATTTTTTTAATAAAATTAAAAATAATATTAAAGAATTTGTGATGAGAGTAAGAAAGGTTTGGGAGAGTCTAAGGATAGGAGGTCTAGGCTTTTGGTGAAGCTGGAGCATGATATGATGAAGGAAGATCTTTCTTGAGCAAGTCAAACAAGCCTTGTATGTTGGCAGAAAATGTAGCCTTTCCCTTTTTTTTGGTTCAGCTTTAAGACATGCATTTTTCTCTCTAAGAGCATCCTTCTTAATATTATACTGCACATGAAGTATATTCAAGACCTCAAGGTATGAAGCACGAAGTGCTGCAATCTTATCATTCTTAGCAGTCAAAGCAGCCTTTAGGTGCTGCAAATGAGCATTAGACCTTCTTGAAGAACCAGGTGCATCAACCTGTTCCATAGGTGCAGATATTTCAGACCCAACCCTCAATTGTCCATACTTGCTCACCAATCCTAAATTCCTTTCAATAGTGAGCTCAACAGGAGAAATAAGTTCTACTGAGGGATCCCTAAACATTTCCCCCTAAATAGATGCATCAATAAAATTGAGCCCATTAGATGGATTTGGTTCAACTATGGGTCACCCAGATATTTCCCCTCACAAGATACATCCTCCTTAACTCCATCAACAACATTAACAACCCCATAAATGGATTACCCCTGATTCACACCCCTAGATGATTCTCTCTTACTTTTGAAAGAGTGATAGTTACAGAGTTCTTTTAGGAGTCAATCTTTTTTGGGAATTTTGAAAGAAACGGGTACAAATGCTTTATAATCATTTTTAATATTTTAATAAAATTGGTGCACATACCTCGATCAATATTCCAATGCTTAATCGTATTTCTATTTTTAAAGTTATTTTCCTGTGACATAGGCAAATATAATGTTATATTGCATGAGTTACTTGAACTTGAAAATGGTATAGAGACATACAACTAAATGTACAAGCCTGAGCATAAAATTAAACTTAATGTGCAATATGTACAGTGTCCTTTAGCCAATTATTGAGGGATACTCATGTAAACTTAATCATCCTCAATTAGACTCCTGTAATGGACCAGGTTCATCCACATGTTTCATCCATAGTTCCCCCTATCACAAAGTTTTTATTCTTTCCAATGCCACTTATCCTCTCTTTCATACCATATGAGGCTTACATTTCCTCCTTTCATAGCTGTGAGTGAAAGAAATTTATTTTCCCCCATTCATATGCCTTAAAGCAAGCACTAATCATGTATCATATCTGCTTGCTTACTTTCACTCGATCCGGCAAAACAATCAGAAGTTAGTTTTAAGAATCCAGACTAGCTTGAGCCTTTTTCTTTGAGTAAAAGGATGAATTAAGATTATTTTTGCCCATGATGGCAACATGTTAGTGCACCTGTTCCTTTTACCAGTTTTGGGAGTTCTCTTTTCAGCCATTTTTATGTTTCTGTTCCTAACTCCTGCTGTAACTGGATACTCAGTGGTAGAATGTCCATCCAAGTTTTCCACAAATATAACATAGATCCTCAGTGGAGATTATTTCTTTGTGAAAACCTATACCAACCTTTTCATTTTGATTTCTATTTCCTAGATGATTTACAATTCTAGAAGAGTTAGTCCACCTATTTGCTCTTTCAAGATCCAGTTTTAACCTAGCTTTTCTAGATTAAGTTTTTTCACATTTTCTCTTTCACAAAGAAGACTCTCTTTGTGCTTCTTCAGTTCTGACTCAGTAGTCTTATGAATTTTGCTCATGGTCTCTTTATTTTTTTTAGAAAGTGCCAATTTTAAGACTTCTGATTTAATATCAAAGTTGGTTGACCCAAGTTGACTGACCTGTTTCGTTAGGGTACAATTTTCTTTGTCAGTTGCAATCTTACAAGTTTCCAAATCAATATATTCAAATTTTAGACTTGCAAGAGAACTGAACAATTGATCCTTATCAGAGGTTTGTTCATGAAAATCATCAATTAGAGCATTCATCAAAGAAATAAGTTTCTTTTTAGAGAAGAGATGCAATTTATCTTTTAGCTCAAGAATACTTACCTTAGAATCTGCCTCTTCTTCTTCTAAGTCTGAATCTCCAATTGCCATGAATGAAGTTTCATCTACTTCTTCATCATTAGATTCTTCAGAGTCTGAACCCCAAGCAGCTACCATTGTATAATCTTCTTTTTCCTTTTTCTTAGAGTTAGCCTTCTCCTTCATTTTTGCCTCCTTTTCTGCCCTTTCCTTTTTCCACTTAATTTCCCATAATGGACACTCTTTGGTCATGTGATCCGTCTTTTCACACTTGAATCATACAAGTTGAGGTTTTTCATTGGACCGGGTTTTGCTACCTGTTCCTTTTCTTTTATAGCCATTTTCTTTCTTAGAGAATTTTTTGAAATTCTTGGTAATGAGAGTCATTTATTCATCATCCAGATCAGATCCTTCATTATCAGAAGCCTTTAATGGCAATGATCTTTTCTTAGTACCTTCATTCTTCTTGATGGTCTCCATATTCTTCTCATACGCATTCACAAGAGTTTCCCAAATTTGTTTTGCAGTGGTACATCCTGAGATCCTGTTGTATTCATTTGGTCCAAGTCCGCAAATAAGAATATACTAAGCTTTGGTATTCTTTTGAAGCATCTTGAAATCAGCCTCATCATACTCATTATTTTCTTTTAGTACATCCTTATTTTCTGTATCCTTCTTCATAGGGTACTGAGGTCCATCAATGACTCTGTTCCAGAGTTCGTTGTCTACTGCTTGCAAAAAATCTTTCATACTTTCTTTCCACCCTGAGTAATATTTTCCATTAAACAATAGAGGCCTATTGATGTCTTTTACCTCACCGTGTCTGAGTGGAGGTGCAGAATTCATTTTCTGGATCTAATCTTAAGGTGTTAGCCTTTAAATAAGATACCCATTCTGATATCAATTGATATTCTACACGACCTAATGTTTTAGAGAATTTTACTTACGAGTTACCTATGAGTGAAATGGGTTGCCTGACGTGTTCTAACAGAAGCAGTAAAGACAATAAGTAATGAGCACGATAGTTTTACGTGAAAAACACTCGGCTTACAAAAAGTGTAAAACCCACGGCCTATACCTCTACAGGATTTAACCCCATCTTCACTAAACACAATGAGCCTCTCAACAAAGATTATAAACTCTGTAACCTAAGGAATTATAAACTCTAATTTCTATTTTTCAATAATCTCCCAGACTGTTGAATCCCACTTCAAGTTCTCCGACTTGAAAATTAGATTACAAAACTCTTGCAACCCTAGGAACTAAATCAGATTATAAAACTCTTGCAATCCTAGGTACTAACTCTAATTCCTAAAAACACACAAATCTCCCAAGACTTGTGTTCCCAAGCCTTCGAGTTATCCCAACTTGAAGACTAAACTCCTAAACTAGTTTATAACACACTGGTACTAAGACAACATGAAGATTACAACTCAATACTCAAAACTAGACTCAAGAACTGTAAAACATAGTCTTGTGGAACAGGTTCTTCAATCTGATTCTTCGTACTGGCATCACTTGGATAGGTAGGTAGAACTCTCTCAAATATTTTCTTGCTTATTTGCTCGTGTTCTACCTTTTTTTCTCTCAGTATGAGTGCATGAATTTTATTTTGGAAGTCCTTGAGTATTTATAACTATCATTGATCTTCACAATCAAGTAGACTTTTAACTCCACAAGGATCCCAATGCTTCTTGGACTCCCTTCTTGAGTATTGTAGTCAAACACTAACTCTCATTCATGCTTTGTGCAGACTCTGAGTTCTTACGTAAGTAGACTTCTAATTCCACAAGAACTCTCTTCTTTCTTGGACTCTCTTGTTTCTTGGACTCTCTTATTTCTTGGACTATCTTGGTCTACCCATATGTATACTCCTTATCATATTTAGACTCTTATCTAATTCATGCTTTATGCAGACTTTGAGATCTTTTATACTTGAGACTCTTTCATTTCAAAGAATCCTTATATAAGTTGGACTCTGCCTGATGGAACAGGTAATAGAAACAGGTTAATGTATGTGTTCCACTATTTTGTCAATCATCAAAACATATAAGACCCCAACAGAAGAATAATAGGAAAGTCTGAAAACATAAGCATATATATATATATATATATATATATACATAGTCAAGTCAAATAGGAAATACAATCCAAAGAGGAGACCCGAATACTTTCTATGTCTGAAAAGCCTCTAAGCTAGCATATAGAGTTGATCAAACAAGACCCCAACTAACTCGAAAATCTAAAGGAAAGATAAATAATACAACTGGAATGAAAATCCATCCTTGAACTATGAGAACTCACCAACGCTGACTGGGTAACTGTCTCCGACTAGCCACGAGCCTGATGGGAAATATCTGATTCTACGTCATCAAGAGGATACAATGTAAGATATGCGTTAGTAATATAGGATGTACCGAGCATGTGAGCGATGCATGAACATGATAAGTACAGTTTAAAATATGCTTAAAAATGAACTCATCGCATAAAGGAAGAGACATAAGTAAGTATCAAGGCATAAGGTGTAAAACATGAAATAAAGTTTAAGTTCAAATATAGAATCATATAACTTCATAACTTGAAAATAATCATGTGGGAGTTTCTCTTAACCGACATAAACCATGCTGAGCTACATGGAGTCCAGTGTTTTGAACCCACACTGAAAAAGGTTATTCTAACCAGCCAAAGTTAGAACCATGTCATAAGGATTCTTTCATGGGCCACAGAGGGAAACGTACGGTGGCAACGTAGTTCTGGATTTGGGTCTTCTAGAACCCTCATCGGTTGGTGATAAATACTACTCCCAAAACATATATCATGAGCTCACATACATGTGACATATCTATATGTCAAGCTTGTTCATAAACATTTTCATACCCCAGATCTTCATACTACTCACGAACCTTGGTTTTAGGAAAAATAATTCATGAGCATTGATGGAACATCGGGTGTCTTGTCTTGCATACTAATTCATAACTTGAAAACTTGCATGGCCTTAGTTCAATTTCATAATAACATATCTTTTCATAGAATATAGGAACTAGGCATGCACTTGCTTGAAAATTCATGAAAAATACATGTCATCAAATACCCAATTTTTCTTAAATCAACTCATGCATGTAGGATTTGCCATAATTAGCTTCAATTCATGAGATAAGAATTTATATGTAAAAAATCATGCAATTTAATAGAATTTCATAATAAAATCATGAGAAGGCAATTTATAACAAAACCCATAAGAATTGAGTAAGAACCCTAATGTGAAAGTTCATGAAATAAAAATAGAAATTAGGGGTTTTGTGCACAAGTGTGGAAGAAACCCATCGTTGAATACCCACATACCTTGACTGAAGTTAACTCACTTGAAATTGAAAATATTTAGGAGACGTGATCTTAGAGCTTGAGACCTTGAGCTTGAGAGAGACCTTTTCCTTTTTGGGAGTTGAATGAAGATTTGAGAAGGGACTTAGGCTAATGAGGGTGAAAACCCTTCTAGAAATAGTCAAAACGATATCATTTAGGAGTTAAAAAGGTGGGTAATGACTAAAATACCCCTGGAACATAATTAGGAAAAAGCTGGAAAAATGGCCGGCTTCAGAAATTACAGATTGGTTCCACGGGTCATCGATTGAACCACAACTCGTGGTTATAATCACGAATCGTTATTTGGACTCGTGATTTCTGGAAGCTTAGGATTTTTCAGAGATTCTTCTTTAGACAGCTGAATAGGTTTCCGAGGTGTTACAATATCTCCCCCTTGGGATCATTCGTCCTCGAATAAAGACTAAGCAAGGGAAAACTAGAAACCAACATCAAAACATGAAAACCAAGGAATAAACATGAAAACTTAACTTTTCAACTTAAGATATGACTGAATCAACTTTGAAATCTTGAATGCATGTTAAAATCATGAAGGGAACTGATGGAGTAGATTCGAAGGGACATAGCAAGTAGGAAACTATTACCTGAAGTTGAAGCTGACTCAGAAGGAAAGAGATGGGGATATTTTGCCTTCATGGCTTCTTCCACTTTCCAAGTAGCTCCCTCTACAAGTTGGTTTCTCCAAAGAACTTTCACTGAGGCGACTTCTTTGTTTCTCAATCTTCGGATTTGACGGTCAAGAATATATACGGGAACCTCCTCATAGATGAGACTATCCTTCAGACCTACATCCCTCAAATAAATAATCAAAGTCGGATCACCAACGCACTTCTTCAACAAGGAAATATGGAAAACTGGATGAACCGCTTCTAACTCCGAAGGCAATTCCAACTCATAAGCAACCTTACCAACCCTCCTCAGAATCCGATAAGGACCTACAAAATAAGGACTAAGCTTTCCTTTCTTCCCGAATCTCATAACACCCTTCATGGGTGACACCTTAAGAAATACCCAATCATTAACCTCGAACTCTAACTCCCTCCTACTCACATCTGCATAGAGTTTTTGTCGACTCTAAGCGGTCTTCAACCTCTCCCTGATAATCTAAACTTTCTCCATGGTCTCATGCACCGAATCTTGACCAATCAAGGCTGCCTCACTAACCTCGAACCAACCAATAGGAGACCTACACCTCCAGCCGTAAAGGGCTTCATAAAGAGCCATATGGATGCTAGAATGAAAGCTGTTGTTGTAAGCAAACTCGATAAGAGGCAAGTGATCATCCCAATTACCTTTGAAATCAATTACACAAGCTCTTAAAATATCCTCCAAAGTCTGAATAGTACGCTCTGCCTGGCCATCCGTCTGTGGGTGAAAAGTTATGCTAAGCTTCACCTGAGTACCAATACCCCTCTGAAATAATCTCTAAAACTGAGACGTAAACTGAGTACCCCTATCTGAAATGATGGACAAAGGAACACCATGCAACCTGACTATATCTCGGATGTAGAGTCTGGCATAATCATCCGCTGAATCCGTAGTCTTAACAGCCAAGAAGTGGGATGACTTAGTCATCCAATCGATAATCACCCAAATCGAATCATGTTGCCTTCCAGTACGAGGCAAACCCGTAATGAAATCCATATTGATTGCTTCCCACTTCTAAGTAGGAAGGTGAATGTCCTGAATCATACCACCCGGTCGCTGATGCTCTACCTTCACCTGCTGACAGTTGGGACACTTATCCACAAAATCGGCTATGTCCCTATTTGTACTATTCCACCAATAGACTTCCCATAGATCACGGTACATCTTTGTGGCACCGGGGTGAATAGAATATCTGGAACTATGAGCCTCAGTCAAAATCTATTGTCGCAACCCATCTATATCTGGCACGCACAATCGACCCTGATAACGAAGCACACCTTCTACCGCTTGGGAGAAAACCTCAACCCTTTGCTGATGGACTGCACCCATAAGCTGAAGCAAAATCGGATCACTATCTTGCTTTGCCTTCACCTCAGCTACCAAGGATGACTCAGAACCATTCTGAATAATAACACCACCCTCAGTCGAGTCCATAAGTCGCACTCCCAATCGGGCAAGTTTATTAAAAACCCTCACCAACTCCTTCTTCCCATCTTCAATCGAGGCCACACTACTCATGGACAGTATACTAAGTGCATCTGCCACAACATTGGCTTTACCCGGATAGTAAAGCACACTCATGTCATAATCCTTAAGAAGCTCAAGCCACCTCTTCTGACGAAGATTCAATTCTTTCTGAGTAAATACATACTGGAAACTCTTGTGATCGGTGAACACATCCACATGAACGCCATACAAGTAATGTCTCTAAATCTTCAAAGCAAAGACCACGGCTGCAAATTCAAGGTCATGAGCAGGGTAATTTTTCTCATGAGTCTTAAGCTGTCTAGAAGAATAAGCAATTACCTTTCCTCGTTACATCAACACACAACCCAACTCGATCCTGGAAGCACCACAATAAACCACAAAATCATCTGAACCCTCGGGTAGGGTCAACTCTAGAGCAGTGGTCAACGTAGTCTTCAATTTCTGAAAACTCTTCTCACACAAATTGGACCACTGAAATTTTACCTTTTTTTGAGTCAATCGAGTCAAGGGTGTAGCAATGGAAGAGAACCCCTCCACAAACCTCCTGTAATAACCAGCCAAACCCAAGAAACTATGAATATCCGACGGGGAAGTAGGTCTAGTCCAATTCTTCACTGCTTCAATCTTTTGCGAATCCACACGATTACCATCTCCCGCCACTATGTGACCCAAAAAATCAAAAAGACTGCATCCAGAATTCACACTTGCTATACTTAGCAAACAACTGTCGATCCTTGAGAGTTTGCAAAATAACTCGCAAGTGGTCCGCCTGCTCCGCCTGCTTCTCCTCACTCTGGGAGTAGATAAGGATGTCATCAATGAAAACAATCACAAACATGTCCAAATACTATTTGAACACATGGTTCATCAAAACAATAAAAGCTACAGGAGCATTTGTTAGTCCAAAAGACATAACAACAAACTCATAATGACCATACCGAGTCCTGAAGGCTATTTTTAGAATATCACACTCTCTGATATGAAGCTGATGATACTCGTATCTAAGATTAATCTTAGAGAAATAATTAGCACCCTGAAGCTGATCAAACAAGTCATCAATCCTACGAATGGGATACTTATTCTTAATTGTGACCTTGTTCAATTATCGGTAATCAATACACATTCTAAGGGAACCTTCTTTCTTTCGCATGAATAAGACTGGATTACCCATGAAGAAATGCTAGGCCTGATGAAACCCTTATCAAGAAGATCCTTCAACTGATCCTTTAACTCCTTAAGTTCAGCGGGAGCCATCCTATAGGGAGGAATAGAGATAGGATTTATATCTGGAATAAGATCTATCCCAAAGTCAATTTCTCACTCGGGAGGAACTCCGGGCAAATCTTCGAAAAACACTTCTAGGTTAATCATTCACGACATGAATAGATTGAAGAGTTGGGGTTACGGACTCCGTGTTCATAACCCGAACTATATGATAGACATACCCTTTTGAAATCATCTTTCTAGCCTTAAGATACGATATGAAATGACCTTTCGAGGATGGGGGACTACCTTGCCATTCTAAGACGGGTTCATTAGGAAACTTAAACCTAACTACCCGAGTACGACAATCAGCTGAAGCATAACAAGCATGCAACCAATCCATACCAAGAATAACATCAAAATCAGTCATCTCCAACTCTACCAAATCCGTTGAAGTGACTCTATGAAGGACTGAGATAGGGCAATTTCGGTAGATTCTTTTGGTTAGGACTGACTCACCAACAAGAGTAGAGACAAAAAAGGGTTCTAAAAGCAATTCAGAACCAACTTCAAACTTGCATGCTACATAAGGGGTCACAAAAGATAAGGAGGCACCGGGGTCCAACAAAGCATACACATCGAAATAGAGGACTTTCAACATACCAGTAACCACATCTGGGAAACCCTCTTGATCCTGACGATAGGACATAGCATAAAGGCATTTCTGGCGCTGAGCACCAGAACTAGAAGTTGTGCCCTACTGGGATGGTCGACCTCCTGAAGCTGCTGGGGTAGACTGAGTCCTACTACCTCCCTGCCCCTACTTAGCTGAAGGGCAATCTTTAATCATGTGTCCAACTTTGCCACACCCAAAGCATGCACATGTGCCCAAACGACACTCTCCCAGGTGATTCTTCCCACACTTGCTGCAAATAGGGTGGGAAGATCCCTTGGGAACATTCCCCTGAGACTGTGAATAGGAACCAGATCCTCTACTATCCTGATCATGACGAGGCTTATGGGCTTAGATAGTAGCACTAGAAGAAGAATGAACAGGTCCTGATGACTTGTTCTGGAACAAGGAGAGATGCCCGCCACCAAACTTCTGATGGCCAAACCTAGAACCCTCGGATCTAGCCCTCTTGTTCTCTCTAACAATCTCCCTAAGCCTGTCTCCCTCGATCTGGTGAGCATGGGTCATGAGCCTGGAAATAGTCATATCACCTAACAGCATAGCGGACCTACATCCTTCTTCACCAAATCTGAAACCCCATAGATAAACTTGCTCATTTGATCATGCGGGTCCGCTACCATAGAGGGGGCATACCTAGACAACTGAGTGAACTTCAAACTGTACTCCTGAATGGTTATAGATCCCTGTCTCAAGTTCACAAACTCCTCAACCTTAGGTTGCCTCAACTCTCATGGAAAGAACCGGTCGAGGAAAGCTCCCTCAAAACCCTCCCATGTTATAGGGACCACGTCCCTAACTCTAGCCTTCTTCCATTACGTGAACCAAATATGAGCTACGTCCTTTAGCTGATAGGACGCAAGCTCGACACTCTCAACTCCAGCAACCTGCATCACCTCAAAAAATTTCTTCACCTCATCCAAAAAGCTAAGAGGGTCCCCGCCCACCTTCGAACCCCAAAACTCCGGTGGGTTCATACGGATGAAATCTCAAACTCGGGCTACCTCCCTACCGTGAGGGTGAACGGGAATAGGAGCCTACTGATTGTCTTGGGTAGCCATAGCCTGAGCCAATAGGTGGATAACATTACTAAATTCCGCATTCGTGACCCCGGGAGCAGGAACTGGCGGGACAACATTCCGAGTGGCTCGAAGAGACATAGTACATCGTGGAGGTATAATCTGAAACGTACAAGGTAAAGATTAAAGGAACATTAGAGTTAAACTCTATTGCACGATATGATCACGAAAGAAGTAAAGTTTTCTAAAACACCTCATAGCTTCTCCCTCATATGTGTGGCGTGCTTCACATACATGAAAGAGACTCTACTCGATGCGGCTTTCAGAAATCCTAGGACTCTTGAACCTGAGGATCTGATACCAAGTTTGTCACACCCTGAGGTTACCCTCTAGACATGACATGGGACTCGGGATCACAAGTGCCCCAAGCTAACCCTTGGTCAAGCATATCTCAGGCAATTAGATTAAATGAGCGGAAGAATAATAGGAAAGTTTGGAAACATAAGCATATATATATATATAGTCAAGTGAAATAGGAAATACAATCCAAAGAGGAGACCCTAATACTATCTATGTTTGAAAAGCCTCTAAGCTAGCATATGGAGTTGATGGGACAAGGCCCCAACTAACTCGACAATATGAAGGAAAGATAAATAATACAACTGGAATGAAAACCCATTCTCGAACTATGAGGACTCACCAACGCTGACTGGGTATCCGACTTCGACTAACCACGAGCCTGATGGGAAACACATGATTCTGCATCATCAAGAGGATGCAACACAAGATATGTGTCCGTACTATAGGAAGTATCGAGTATGTGAGCGATGCATAAACATGATAAATATAGTTTAAAACATGCTTAAAAATGAACTCATCTCATAAAGGAAGAGACATAAGTAAGTATCAAGGCATAAGGTGTAAACATGAAATAAAGTTTAAGTTCAAGTATTGAATCATATAACTTCATAGCTTGAAAATAATCATGTGGGAGTTTCTCTTAACCGACATAAACCATGCTGAGCTACATGAAGTCCAGTGTCATGCACCACACTGAAAAAGGTTGTTCTAACCGGCCAAAGTTAGAACCATGTCATAAAGATCCTGTCATGGGCCACAGAGGGCAACCAACGGTGGCAACGTAGTTCTGGATTTGGCTCATCTAGAACCCTCATCGCTTGGTACTAAATACTACTCCCAAAATATATATCATGAGCTCACATACATGTGACATATGTAGATGTCAAGCTTGTTCATAAACATGTTCATACCCCGGATCTTCATACTACTCAAGAACCATGGTTTTAAGGAAAATGGTTCATGAGCATTGATGGCACATCAGGTGTCTTGTCTTGCATAATAATTCATAACTTGAAAATTTACATGGCCTTAGTTCAATTCATAATAACATATCTTTTCATAGAACATAGGAACTAGGCATGCACCTGCTTGAAAATTCATGAAAAATACATGTTATCAAATACCCAATTTTTCTTAAATCAACTCATGCATGTAGGATTTGCCATAATTAGCTTCAATTCATGAGATAAGAAATTATATGTAAAAACTCATACAAAATCATGCAATTTAATAGAATTTCATAATAAAATCATGAGAAGATAATTTATAGCAAAACCCATAAGAATTGAGTAAGAACCCTAATTTGAAAGTTCATGAAATCAAAATATAAATTAGGGGTTTTGGGCACAAGGATGGAAGAAACCCATTGTTGAATACCCACATACCTTGATTGAAGTTAACCCACTTGAAATTGAAAAGATTTAGGAGACTTGATCTTGGAGCTTGAGACCTTGAGCTTAAGAGAGACCATTTCCTTTTTTGGAGTTGAATGAAGATTTGAGAAGGGACTTAGGCTAATGAGGGTGAAAACCCTTCTAGAAATAGTCAAAATGACATCATTTACGAGTTAAAAAGGTGGGTAATGACTAAAATACCCCTGGAACATAATTAGGAAAAAGCTGGAAAAATGGTCGGCTTCAGGAATTACGGGTTGGTTCCACCGGTCATCGTTTGAACCCCGACCGGTGGTTATAATCACGAACCATGATTTGGACTCGTGATTTCTGGAAGCTTAGGATTTTTCAGAGATTCTTCTTTAGACAGCTGAATAGGTTTCCGTGGTGTTACAGTATCACTCCCTTGAGATCATTCATCCTCGAATGAAGACTAAGCAAGGGAAAACTAGAGGAATAACAGCCCAACTAACATCAAAACATGAAAACCAAGGAATAAACATGAAAACTGAACTTTTCAACTTAAGATATGACTGAATCAACTTCGAAATCTTGAATGCATGCTAAGATCATGAAGGGAACTGATGGAGTAGATTCGAAGGGACATAGAAAGGAGGAAACTATTACCTGAAGTTGAAGCTGACTCGGAAGGAAAGAGATGGGGATATTTGGATTTCATGGATTGTTCCGCTTCCCAAGTAGCTCGTTCCACAAGCTGGTTTCTCCAAAGAACTTTCACCGAGGCAACTTCTTTATTTATCAATCTCTGGATCTAACGGTCAAGAATCTCTATGGGAACCTCCTCATAGGTGAGATTATCCTTCAGACCAACATCCCCAAAAGGAACAATCAAGGTTGGATCACCAACACACTTCTTCAATAAGGAAATATGGAAAACCGAATGAACCGCTTCTAACTCCGAAGGCAATTCCAACTCATAAGCAACCTTACCAACCCTCTTCAGAATCCAATAAGGACCTACAAAATGAGGACTAAGCTTTCCTTTCATCCCGAATCTCATCACTCCCTTCATGGGTGACACCTTAAGAAATACCCAATCATCAACCTCGAACTCTAACTTTGTCCTCCTCAAATCTGCATAGGATTTCTATCGACTCTAAGCGGTCTTCAACCTATCCCTAATAATATGAACTTTATCCATGGTCTCATGTACCAAATCTGGACCAATCAAGGCTGCCTCACTAACCTCGAACCAACCAATAAGAGACCTCTACCTCCAGCCATCAAGGGCTTCATAAGGATCCATATGGATGCTAGAATGAAAGTTGTTGTTGTAGGCAAACTTGATAAGAGGCAAGTGATCATCCCAATTACCTTTGAAATCAATTACACAAGATCTCAACATATCCTCTAAAGTCTAAATAGTACGCTCTGCCTGGCCATCCGTCTATGGGTGAAAGTTATGCTAAGCTTCACCTGAGTACCAATACCCCTCTGAAACGATCTCTAAAACTGAGACGTAAACTGAGTACCCCTATTTGAAATGATAGACAAAGGAATACTATGCAACCTAACTATCTCTCGGATGTAGAGTTTGACATAATCATCCGCTGAATCCATAGTCTTAACAACCAAAAAGTGGGATGACTTAGTCATCCGGTCGACAATCACCCAAATCAAATCAAGTTGCCTTCGAGTACGAGGCAAACCCGTAATGAAATCCATATTGATTGCTTTCCACTTCTAAGTAGAAAGGTCAATGTCCTGAATCATACCACCCGGTCGCTGATGCTCTACCTTCACCTGCTGACAGTTAGGACAATTAGCCACAAAACTGGCTATGTCCCTCTTCATACTATTCCACCAACAGACTTCTCGTAGATCACGGTACATCTTGGTGGCACCGGTGTGAATGGAATATTTGGAATTATGAGCCTCAGTCAAAATCTATTGTCGTGACCCATCTACATATGGCACACATAATTGACCTTGATAACGAAGCACACCATCTCCCCCTTGGGTGAAAACCTCAACCCTTTGCTGATGGACTGCACCCTTAAGTTGAAGCAAAATTGGATCACTGTCGTACTTTGCCTTCACCTCAGCTACCAAGGATGACTCAGAACTATTCTAAACAATAACACCACCCTCAGTCGAGTCCATAAGTCGCACTCCCAATCGGGTAAATCTATGAACAACCCTCACTAACTCCTTCTTCCCATCTTCAATCGAGGCCACACTACCCATGGATAGTCTACTAAGTGCATCTGCCATAACATTGGCTTTACCCGGATAGTAAAGCACACTCATGTCATAATCCTTAAGAAGCTCAAGCCACCTTCTTTGACAAAGATTCAATTCTTTCTGAGTAAATACATAATGGAGACTCTTGTGAACGGTGAAGACATCCATATGAACGCCATACAAGTATTGTCTCCAAATCTTCTAAGCAAAGACCACGGCTGCCAATTCAAGGTCATGAGTAGGGTAATTCTTCTCATGAGTCTTAAGCTGTCTAGAAGCATAAGAAATCACCTTTCCTCGTTGCATCAACACACAACCCAACCCGATCCTGGAAGCATCACAATAAACCACAAAATCATCCGAACCCTCGGGTAGGGTCAACACTGGAGTGGTGGTCAACCTAGTCTTCAATTTCTGAAAACTCTTCTCACATTAATTAGACCACTGAAATTTCACCTTTTTCTGGGTCAATCGAGTCAAGGGTGAAGCAATGGAAGAGAACCCCTCCACAAACCTCCTGTAATAACCATCCAAACCCAAGAAACTATGAATATCCGACGGGGAAGTAGGTCTAGGCCAGTTCTTCACTGCTTCAATCTTTTGTGAATCCACACGAATACCATCTCCCGCCACTATGTGACCCAGAAAAGCCAAAGACTGCATCCAGAACTCACACTTGCTAAACTTAGCAAACAACTGTCGATCCTTGAGAGTTTGCAAAACAACTCGCAAGTGGTCTGCATGCTCCTCCTCACTCTGGGAGTAGATAAGGATCTCATCGATGAACACAATCATAAACATGTCCAAATAATGTTTGAACACATGGTTTATCAAATCCATAAAAGCTGCAGGAGCATTGGTTAGTCCAAAAGACATAACAACAAACTCGTAATGACCATACCGAGTCCTGAAGGCTGTCTTTAAAATATCACACTCTCTGACACGAAGCTGATGATACCCGAATCTAAGATCAATCTTAGAGAAACAATTAGCACCCTGAAGCTGATCGAACAAGTCATCAAATCTAGGAATGGGATACTTATTCTTAATTGTGGCCTTGTTCAATTATCGGTAATCAATACACATTCTGAGGGAACCATATTTCTTTCGCATGAATAAGACTGGAGCACCCCATAGAGAAATGCTAGTCCTGATTAAACCCTTATCAAGAAGATCCTTCACTGATCCTTTAACTCCTTAAGTTCAGCGGGAGCCATCCTATAAAGAGGAATAGAGATAGGATTCGTATCCGGAATAAGATCTATCCCAAAGTCAATTTATCGCTCGGTAGAAACTCCAGGCAAATCTTTGGGAAACACTTCTGGGTTACTCATTCATGATAGGAACAGGCTGATGAGGTGGGGTTACGGACTCCGTGTCCATAACCCGAATTATATGATAGATATACCCCTTTGAAATCATCTTTCTAGCCTTAAGATACAATATGAAATGACCTTTTGAGGATGGGGACTACCTTTCCATTCTAAGATGGGTTCATTAGGAAACTTGAAACTAACAACCCAAGTACGACAATCAACCGAAGCATAACAAGCATGACACCAATCCATACCAAGAATAACATCAAAATTAGTCATCTCCAACTCTACCAAATCCATTGAAGTGACTCTATGAAGGACTGAGATAGGGCAATTTTGGTAGATTCTTTTGGCTAGGAATGACTCACCAACAGGAGTACAGACACAAAAGGGTTCTAAAATCAATTCAGAACCAACTTCAAACTTGCATGCTACATAATGTATCACAAAAGGTAAGAAGGCACCGGGGTCCAACAAAGCATACACATCATAATAGAAGACTTTCAACATACCAGTAATCACATCTGGGGAACCCTCCTGATCCTGATGAGAGGACATAACATAAAGGCAGTTCTGGCGCTGAGCACCAAAACTAAAAGTTGTGCCCTGCTGCGCTGGTCGACCTCCTGAAGTTGCTGGGGTAGACTGAGTCCTACTACCTCCCTGCCCCTACTTAGCTGAAGGGAAATCTTTAATCATGTGTCCAACTTGTCCACACCCAAAGCATGCACCTGTGCCCAAACGACACTCTCCCAGGTGATTCTACCCACACTTACTGCAAATAGGGTGGGAAGATCCCTTAGGAACACTCCCCTGAGACTGTGAATAGGAACTAGATCCTCTACTAGCCTGATCATGACGAGTCTTCTGGGCTTGGATAGTAGCACTAGCAGAAGAATGAATGGGTCCTGATGACTTCTTCTGGAATGAAGAGCGATGCCCGCCACTTCTAATGGCCAAAATCTGAACCCTCGAATCTAGCCCTCTTGTTCTCTCTAGCCATCTCCCTAAGCCTGTCTCCCTCGATCTGGTGAGCATAGGTCATGAGCCTGGAAATAGTCATATCACCTAATAGCATAGCAGACATACACTCTTTCTTCACCAAATTTGAAACCCCATAGATAAACTTGCTCATTTGATCATGCGGGTTTGCTACCATAAAGGGGACATACCTAGACATATGAGTGAACTTCAAATTGTACTCCTGAATGGTTATAGATCCCTATATCAAGTTCATAAAATCCTCAACCTTATCTTGCCTCAACTCTCATGGAAAGAACCGGTCGAGGAAAGCTCCCTCAAAACCCTCCCATGTCATAGGGACCACGTCCCTATCTCTAGCCTATTTCCATTGCGTGAACCAAATATGAGCTACATCCTTTAGCTGATAGGATGAAATCTCAACACTCTCAACTCCGGCAACTTGCATCACCTCAAAAATCTTCTTCACCTCATCCACAAATCCAAGAGGGTCCTCGCCCACCTTTGAACCCCAAAACTCCAGTGGGTTTATACGGATGAAATCTCGAACTCGGGCCACTGCCCTACCGTGAGGGTGAACGGGAATAAGAGCCTACTGATTGGCTTGGGTAGCCAAAGTCTGATCCAATAGGTGGATAACATTCCTAAACTCCGCGTTCATGACCTCGGGAGCATGAACTGGAGTGACATCATTCCGAGCAGCTTGGGGAGGCATAATCTGAAACGTACAAGGTAAGGATTAAAGGAACATTAGATTTAAACTCTATCGCATGATATGATCACGAAAGAATTAAAGTTTTCTAAGACACCTCATAGCTTCTCCCTCATATGTGTGACGCGCTTCACACACAACTTCTCCCTCATATGTGTGACGCGCTTCACACACATCGGGTGTCTTGTCTTGCATAATAATTCATAACTTGAAAACTTGCATTGCCTTAGTTCAATTTCATAATAACATATCTTTTCATAGAACATAGGAACTAGGCATGCACTAGCTTGAAAATTCATAAAAAATACATGTCATCAAATACCCAATTTTTCTTAAATCAACTCATGCATGTAGGATTTGCCATAATTAGCTTCAATTCATGAGATAAGAATTTATATGTAAAAACTCATGCAAAATCATACAATTTAATAGAATTTCATAATAAAATCATGAGAAGGCAATTTATAGCAAAACTCATAAGAATTGAGTAAGAACCCTAATTTGAAAGTTCATGAAATTAAAATAGAAATTAGGGATTTTGGGCACAAGGATGGAAGAAACCCATTGTTGAATACCCACATACCTTGATTGAAGTTAACCCACTTGAAATTAAAAAGATTTAGGAGATTTGATCTCGGAGCTTGAGACCTTGAGCTTGAGAGAGACCTTTTCCTTTTCGGGAGTTGAATAAAGATTTGAGAAGGGACTTAGGCTAATGAGGGTGAAAACCCTTCTAGAAATAGTCAAAAAAACATCATTTAGGAGTTAAAAAAGTGGGTAATGACTAAAATACCCCTAAAACATAATTAGGAAAAAGCTAGAAAAATGGTCGGCTTCAAGAATTACGAGTTGGTTCCCCAGTTTGTCATTTGAACCACGACTCGTGGTTCTAACTCGTGGTTCCTGACCAATTAGACAGCCTGCAGAAATCAGTCTACGGGTCAACATGACGGACCCGTAGAATGAATCATGATTCGTAGACCCAAGTCATCATTTTTGGGAAAAGATGAAATCCTCTGAACAGGTTCTAAGGGTCGTCTCTATGATCCGTAAATCAAATGATGACCCATAATAATAACTCGTGGTCTCTGGGACCAAGTCAGTCCTCAGGTCTGATTTTCACGAGTGCATTCTACGGTCCGTAGAAAGAATCACGGTCCATAGAACTCAGTCGTAGTTGCAAACCAGAGACTAAATTTTACAAGTACGGGATCATGACTCAGAACCATGACTCGTGGTTATAATCACGAACCGTGATTTGAACTCGTAATTTCTGAAAGCTTAGGATTTTTCATAGATTCTTTTTTTAGACAGCTGAATAGGTTTTTGATATGTAACAATTCAGCCTTGTAGCAGTGAGATACATCAAGCATCCAATTAAGATTTTGAAATTTTCTTTATCAACTTTATTAGTTCCATCCTCCTTGCTTAACTTTTCCTTTGGATTCATTGGTGTATGTGTTGCTCTGCAATTTTTTATATGAAATTTCTTAAATATCTCCCCTGCATACTTCTTTTGGCAGATACACAACCTTGCTTGATTTCATTCCTAGAAAGTATGTCATTAGTCCTAGGTCAGTCATCTAAAAAACTTGCATCATTTCCTTCTTAAACTCTTCAATTTGCCATGCATTATTCTCTATCACTAAAGGATCATCAACATAAAAAAAATGAGAATATCAATTTTCTTATGTTTGACATAAAGGTTAAACTCAGACACACTTGGTACAAATACCAAACTCAACAAGTGATCATCTATACTGCTATACCAAGCTCTTGGAGCTTATTTTAAGCCATAAAAAGTCTTTTTAAGCAGAAATACTTTTTCTTTTTTTCTTCGCTCAATGAAATCATCGGGCTGCTCTACATAGATTTCTTGTTATAGTACACTATTTAAAAAATTGATTTGACATCTTGTTGAAAAACATTTCAGCTCTTTTGTGCTACTATTGCTAGCAACAATCTAATGGTATTCAATTGGGCTGCTGGAGCTAAGGTGTTTAAGTAATCAACACCAAATATTTAGACATATTCCTTGACAATAATCCTTGCCTTGTATTTGCTGATAGAACCATCAGAATTAATCTTGATTCTAAGCATCCACTTTACTCCAATGACCTTCTTATTTTTTGGTCTGTTAACTAACTCCCAAGTTTTATTTTTCTTGATCATTAGCATCTTCTGCTCTATAGCTTTTATACATTTGTATCTTATAGTGATTTTCCTCATGCCCTATAGGCTCACAAATCGACACATTGCTTTGTTGGTAGATGTCTGAAAGTAATCTTGTACCTCTAATTGAAGGACCATCCACTAATTCATTTTGCCATTGATCGAATGCCTGCACCTCTGAAGCTTTGACTGAAAGTTAATTTTTCTTCCAATCCCATTTTTCTTCCTCATTAAATTAAACATCTCTACTGACAATTATCTTCCCTGTTTATGAATTATATACTTTGAGGTTTTGAAGAACGAGCTATAACCTACAGAGATTTCAGGACCTGTTTTTTTTTATCAAGTTTGTCTCTTTTAACCTACAACACATAAAAGAAACAAACACAACCAAATACTTCAATGAAGCTTAGTTATGATTTGATTCTATTTCAAGCCTCAAATGGAGTTTTATTCTGCAATGCTTTAGTGGAAAACCGATTTTCAATAAATACTGTTGTATTAGCTGCCTACCAAAAAAAAATTGGCAACTTTTTTTCATGCAACATGCACCATGTCATCTCCATTATATACCTGTTTCTTCTTTCACTTTAGATGCCTACCAAAAAAAATTTGGCAACTTTTTTTCATGCAACATGCACCACGTCATCTCCATTATATACCTGTTTCTTCTTTCACTAACTCTATTTTATATTTTATTATGTAGTGTATGGAGTAGTAAGACTACCATTAAAGAATGGTGTTATTTGAGGTCCTACAACATCTATGTGAATCAGTTGCAACCTTTGAGAAGTGCTCCATGATGCTTTAGGAAATGGCTTTCTTTTCTGCTTACCAAATTGACAAGCTTGACAAATTAGTAAGGATCAACTAGAGTTGGTAGTCCTCTTGTCATATCCTTCTTCTTCAGCAACAATAATGCTTGTATATGACAATGATCAAGTCTCTTGTGCCAGGTTTCTATTACACTTGCCTTCGTGAAATAAGCTAGTTGCTCCTTCTCTGTTGGATTAATGGAAAAACTCCTTCCTCTCATCTTTACCCTAAAAATTTCATTTTCAGTAATGTTGCTGATTTGACAGTAATGATCTCTAAAGAAAACTCTAAATCCTTTTTTCATCAGATGTCCTACACTAAGCAAGATTTAATCAATCTAGAACGTAAAGAATTTATAAAATATTCTTTATGCCTATTTCTGTCTTTATAGATATTTGGTTCCGACTCCTTTGACAGGAAGATGATCCATATTATTATCCTAATCTTGGAAATTTCAATGGGCATCAACTCTTTTAATAGACTCTTGTCATGAGTCATGTGGTTACTGCACCCACTATCAATTAACCAAGAATTTGTTGAGCTCTTACCTGAGAAGCATGTTGCAACAAAAAAAAGATCCTCTTCTTCTTGATCTACAATTTGAGCATTTACATCCTGCTGCAGGGCTTTACGTTTTCAAATTACTGCTTTGTGTTTAAGTTGATTACATTTTTGCATTTAGCATCATGGCTCCTTCAATACTTAAATGGTGGATGGCCTTTTTTTCCACAATGGTGGCGAGGGAAATAGTTTTTTTTCACACATCCTCCCTTATTTTTTGTCACGATCTAAATCGCCGCGAATGGCACTCACACTAAACCTCTAGTGGGAGAACCAATTAACCAAGCCAACACTTAGACAAACTAAGCAGCTAAAACTTATTTCAATAGATAAAAACCAAGATTCATATCTAAAAATTAAAGAATAGGAAACATACGAAAATAATATCCTAAAATTTGAAAGTTGTGTATCAAAACTACTAATCAAGTCTGAAAGATGGGGATGTAACCCCAAAACATAAAAAAGTTTAAGTCCGACCAAAGGACTAGAACTAGCAGAAGAATCCATGGTATCCCGAAATATGCATCTCACCCTTAAATTAGAAAGTCGTCTGAACTACAACTAAGGTCTCGCAGTCGCCGCCGAAATATGCCATGTACTCAACAAAATAAGAGCAAGTGCAGTATCAATACACAAGAACAACATTATACTGGTAGGATCATCAGCCAACTCCAAAATACAAAATATGAACATACAACCATAACTTAGTAAAACAGAATAAAAATATATAAACCAAGTCAAGTGAATATCAGTAAGACTCTGAGTCATCAACCTGACTTAACAATAATATAAGACATGTCCAAAAACTCACAATTAATATACCACATATGATTATGTCATATCATTCAAGTAACCCGGACCATCCAAGGATCCCTAGGACATCATCTATGGCGTTCAACATGCAATCCCAATTTATACAAAAAAAAGCACCTTAGCAGTTAAATACACCAACCTAATAATAATATCACAACAGATAAGTCTAGCTCACTCATGAAACCAACACACATAATAACAAGTAGATCTGTAATAAGCATGGTATCTGAGCTAACCATGATTAAATATGTATCAGACATGGTACCCGAGCCAACTGATGAATAGATCTATACCAGGCGTGGTACCAAAGCCAACCAATAATCTATACTAGGCGTGATGTACGAGCCAACTAATGAATTATAGATATCACAATAATCACAATCACAATGATAGCATACCACACTTATACAACAAACAAGCATTTAAAACATGTTTATTGCATGATATTGACACTTAAGATATCATTTAATAATTCATTCCATTTTTTCCTAAACACATATTGTGTAAGTAATACTAGTGAGACAGTTATTATGCACACATAATGCAATTGGATTATAATTAACCATCACCTACCTCAATCCAAGCCTGAATGCTCTACTGAACCTGAGCTTTTTAGTTTCTTGTAACTTTGGCTTGATTGTGGTCTAAGAACAAGAATGTAAACACATAATCAATCAAATGACCTATAATATCGCAGATTATGACTTAATTGCGAACTTCTAGGCCAAATTCATTATCATTCCATCCATCCCAGGGTCTTCCCACCATTAATTCATTTAGCACTATCAATTTTATGGTTATACTAGCGAATTACGGTAATATAATCATGAATAAGCAACTTTAATTCATATACCCAAGGTTATTATGCCAATCCCTTTCACACCATAAATTCTATCTTATGTCAAGCTAAATTCTCTCCAAAGCCTGTAACTAACAATTTTAAGCCATAGGAATCGAAGTACTAGTTTATAGGGATAAAATACTTACCGTAACGAAGAATTTGATGAAAAATCAATGGAGTTTGCCCAAAATTACCACAGACCTTCCCAAAACGTTCTTGTGAAATAATAAATATTTTTGGGGAAGTTTTTACATTTACAGCGATTAACTCCACTATAGCAGGAGTCAGAGTCGGTAAACTCTGCTACAGCGGGAGACTTCCGCTATGGCGATGCCGACCACACTTTCAGATGCGAATGTCTGAAATTATCAAATTTCCGATGCGATTGTCTGACCTTTATTCCAAAGCGAATAAACTTGCAAAAAATTATGAAGCGGGTATCAGTTAAATGGCGACATTAAAAGCGAATAGTTGTGCACTTTTCTATTGAGCCCCTCTTGATCTTTTTTGTAGATAAGAAGAAAAAATTAATCTACATCAATGGATAATTTATTCCTAAATTATGATAAGATTATCTGTGTAAACATTAATCTATATCAATGGACAATTCATTCCTAAATTATAATAAGATTATCTCTGTGACTTAGAGGTCACAAGTTTGAACAAAGAAGAAGTCACAGATGCTTGCATTAGGGTAGACTGTTTACATCACATTCCTTGAAGTGCGGTCCATGAAATTCTTTATGCACTGAACTGCCTTTTAATCACCTTTTTAATAAATTTTAAAAATTGAGGACTACTTCATTTATTCAATGCCAAATCAACTACTTGTAGCTTATTTGGCCAAACTTCTAAAATCAGCTTATTATGAAAGTATATTTTCAAAAGTACTTTTCAAAAAAATAATTTTGGTGAGAAACAGTTCGTGTTTGGCCAATAAATTTAAAAAATACTTTTGAGCAACAATTAATGCTTTACTGGACTTTTTAAAAATATTTTTAAAAGTGTATTTTTCTCAAAAGTGCTTTTAGGAATAAACTATTTTTTAGCTTCTAAAAAATAACTTCTGGTACTCCCGAAAAATACTTATTTTCTTTCAAAAATTTGGCCAAAAAGTAAGTAAAAAACCAACTTATTTTTTAAGAAAATGAGGTGTTTGGCCAAACTTTTGAAAAAATTAAGTACTTCTGGGAAGTAGCAGAAATATTTTTCAAAAGTTAATTTATTTTTTTCCTAAAAATACTTTTGGGAAAAATACACTTGGAAGTCATTTAGAAAAAGTTGTCAAACACTAATTATTGCTCAAAAGTAATTTTTAAATTAATTACCAAACACGAACTGCTTCTCATCAAAAATACTTTTTTGAGAAGCATTTAAAAATATATTTTTTAAAAAAAATAAAAATTTGACCAAACAGACTATAATAATATGATTGGCTTAGAAAATATCTATAAGTCATAAATCACATATTCATGTTCATGATAGTTGGGGTGTATTTAGGATATTATTCATAAGAAGATGATAGTAAATCTTTGATGTACATGTGGTTTTGATGATTGACAAAACTCAAAAGGGGACCTGGTACCTGATATGCATGAATACGTGGTCAAGTGGTGTTTGGTAGATCTGCAACAGGGATTTGAAACTGGCTCATGAATACATGTGTTTTTTCTAGCCACCTTATTGATCTTTCATGTGGTTTGTCTTTTTTCTCTCTCTTTCTCTCTCTTCCCCTAAAACATATAATATTCGAACATATCGACTTTAGATCTTTCTCAATCATACAATAATTTTCAATCTCTCATGATGAGTTATATTATTAGTTAATTATTTAAATTTATATATGCTTCCATTTAATGCTAACAAGTTTTTAATTCTCAAATGTGGTGACAGGACAAGAGTGCAACGCTTGCGATCCTGTCATGTGTGAATGTGGCGATGGCAATTGTTATTGTAGTGATTCCAAAGCAGACTCTGCTAATCAACAAGATAGTGGATTGGGTCACAAAGTTACCTTGGAGGAAAATTTGTAGTTGTTGAAGCAGTTTGAGTTTGTTCAAGTGAATCTATTGGCTTATGAAAATTATTTGTATGATTTAAGGAGTATTATAATATCAAATGATGTTGTAGTGCAAGTTCATGTCGTAGTCCTTTAGCAGCTCGAGCCATCTCTTCTGCCTGAGATTCAGCTCTTTATGAGTGAAAACATATTGCAAACTCTTATGATCAGTGAAGATGTCTACATGCACTCCGTATAAATAATGACGCCAAATATTCAGTGCAAAAACCACTGCTGCAAATTCATGATCATGAGTTGGGTAATTCTTTTCATGCACCTTCAGTTGTCTGGAGGCATATGCCACAACCTTGCCATGCTGCATAAGTACACACCCAAGTCCCATCCGGGACGCATCACAATAAACCACGAACCCTTCAACACCCTCAGGTAGAGTCAACACAGGAGCAGAAGTCAAAATATTCTTCAATTGCTCAAAGCTACTTTCACAAACATCGGACCATAAGAACTTAACCTTCTTCTGTGTTAGTTTTGTCAATGGGGCAGCTATAGAGGAAAAATTCTCCACAAATCTCCTATAGTATCCCACCAAACCCAAGAAGCTACTAATATCCGTCGGAGTCGTGGGTCTGGGCCATTTCTTCACTGCCTCAATCTTTTGAGGATCCACTTTAATTCTTCACTAGACACAATATGGCCGAGGAAAGCCACCGAGTCTAGCCAGAATTCACACTTGGAGAACTTGGCATATAATTCATGTTTCTTAAGAGTCTGTAGCACAATTCGGAGGTGATTGGCATGCTCCTTCTCACTCCGAGAGTAAACCAGGATGTCATCAATAAACACAATTATAAACATATCCAGAAACTGCTTAAACACCCTATTCATAAGATCCATGAAGGCTGCAGGAGCGTTAGTCAAACCGAAGGACATAACCAGAAACTCAAAATGGCCATACCGAGTTCGGAAAATAGTCTTGGAAATATCAGCCTCCCTAACTTTCAGCTGATGGTAACCCGAACGGAGATCTATTTTGGATAAACACTTCGCACCTTGAAGCTGGTCAAAGATGTCATCAATTCTAGGAAGAGGATACTTGTTTTTCACTGTGACTTTGTTCAGTTGGCAATAATCGATACACATACGAAGAGACCCATCTTTCTTACGCACGAAGAGAACGGGAGCGCCCCAAGGAGAGACACTAGGATGGATGAAACCTTTATCAAGAAGGTCTTTTAATTGGTCCTTTAACTCTTTCAACTCCGCAGGGCCCATTCTATAAGGTGGAATGGAAATGGGTCTAGTGTCCGGTAGAAGGTCTATCCCGAAGTCTATCTCCCTATCAGGAGGAATTTCGGGGAGGTCTTCGGGGAATACTTCAGGAAATTCATTAACTATAGACACATACTGGAGTGGGGGACTTTCAACATTAGAATCCCTTACCCGAACCAAATGGTAAAAACACCCTTTGGATATCATCTTTCGGGCTCTAAGATAGGAGATAAAATTTCCCTTAGGCGCTACAGGACTACCCTCCCATTCAAGGACCGGTTCGTTAAGGAAACAAAATTTGACTTTCCTAGTCCTACAGTCCATATTAGCATAGCAAGAGTGCAGCCAATCCATCCCCAAAATTACATCAAATTTTATCATATCGAGTTCTACTAAATCCACCATTGTATCCCCTAAGTAATATAGTTACAAAACAATTTTTATAGACCTTCTTAGCCACAATGGAGTCACCGACTAGGGTGGAAATTAAGAAAGGTTTAGAAATATTGTCGGGAGCAACATCAAAATTTACAGCCACATAGGGAGTCACATAAGATAGAGTGGAGTTGGGATCAAGCAACATATAAACATCACAGGAGAAAAGTTGTAACATACCCGTGACAATATTTGGCGAAGCCTCATAGTCCTAGAAGTAGATAGCCCATAGAGACGGTTTTGACCCCTGCCAGTACCAAAGGTAGCTCCTTTAGCAATTGGGGATGATGAAGTAGTGGCTGGAGCCTTGTTGCCCCCAAATGTTCCCTTAGCCTTAGGACACTGCTTATGAATATGACCAGGCTATCCACAACCATAACATACACCCTTGCCCAGTAAACACTGACTACGGTGAACTTTACCACAAGTGGGGCAAGGAGCATAAGATAGAGCTGACTGGGCCACACTGCCCTTAGATTGAGTACCCTGCATTCTGTATCCATGGTTGGACTAAAATCGCTGATCACCTGAAGGCCTAGGGGCCGGTGTACTAGCTGAGTAATGGGCATGTCTCCAAGAAGTAATGGGCATGTCTCCAAGACTTCTTCCTCGGCCAATGTCTGCCACCCTTTCCACTATATTGTTGGGTTGACTCATGGTCTACTGGCCTATTCCTCTTATTCTGACGCTCCTCAATCTCAACCTGTTTCTTCTTCTCATCCTCAACCTGCTGAATATAAAACACTAACCTGGGTCAGTCCATGTCTTTGTTCAACATTTCTCCCTTGCAAGCCAATACCAAATCACCAGAGATGCCGTTGGTGAACTTTCTCATTCGAGCCCTCATATCATAAACCATCTCTGGAGCATAATGGGCTAGCTGATTAAACTTCAAGGCATACTCCTTGACACTCATCTTCTCTTGCCTCAAGTTAACAAATTCCTCTGCCGTGGCTTCTCTCATTTCCTGAGGAAAGAAGTGATCAAGAAAGGTTGCGGAAAAGTCCTCCCAAACAGCTGGATCAGCCTCCTCACCCCTTATCTCTCCCCACTCATCATACCATTGATAGGCCACCCCTTTCATCTGATAGGCTGCCAACTCTACTCTCTTAGTGTCACTAGCATGCATGACCCTGAATATCTTCTCCATTTCATTAACAAAGTCCTGAGGGTCATCTTCGACATTGGACCCTGTGAAGACTGGTGGGTTCAGTCGCATAAACTGGCCCACTCTCGTAGCATCTGAAGATTCGAGATTAGTACCAACACCACAAAACTGGAGAGACTGAGAGGACACAACCTGGGCAAGCATCTGCATGGTCTTCCTGAATTCAGCATTAGTAACTTCACCCTATGGAGACTGAACTCGTGTAGTACCAGTTCTGGGAGCTCGAGTAGAGACAGTAACAGGATTAGTAGCATGAGCAGTAGCGGGAGCAGTAGTAGGAATAACTGGTGGAGTTCCAGTAGGGGAAATGGGGTCAGCAGTGCGGACCCCATAACGGGTCTGCATCCTATGGGTAGGGCGAACCCCTTCAGCAGCTGTCCCTGTTGGGACTGAGGTTCTAGACATAGTCCCTGATTCGGTAGTCCTTCTTGGAGGCATGATCTGCAACACAGAAAATTCAAGAGTTAGAAGGATTTTCTTAGAATCAGGCTCTTTAGCACGAAGTAGAACATGAAGAAAGGGGAACATTCCTAAATGCCTTGTAGCCTCCCTTTTATAAGTGTGGCGCGCTTCACACCCATAAAACGGACTCTACTAAACACGACTTCGTAGACACCTTAGGAACATGAACCGTGCTCTGATACCAAGTTTGTCATAACCCAAGACTAGGCTCTGGACGTAACGGGCAACCAGACTAATGAAGGCCCGAAAAGACCCCTTAGCCTTCGATATAAGCACATTCAATTATTAAAGAGTTGCGGAAGTAAGCACAATGATAGAGAGCTTGGTTCAATATAAATAAACTAAAACCAACTTTGAAATTCAACCATAACATAGTTCTACAAAGCCTCTAATCCATAAAGAAAGGAAATTCATCTATGCCGGGACAAGGCCCCGACAACACCATAAAAACATAAGACTAAAATGTCTATCAATGAAGGTGCCTTCCGAAAGATGGAGGCTCACTAAAAGCTGGATCAGTCTGCTCGAGTCTAACGCTGAGTAGTGCCATGGGAAAGTGCCTCTGAACCTACATCATACAATGATATTGCTTCCCAAAGAAGGTCAGTACGTGGAATGTAGTGGTACACAGAACATAGAAAATAGATACAAAATACCATGTCTGAAAAACTGGCATTTAAAACACTTCCAATACAATAAACAATAAAATATCCATAGTAAATTTCATAAAGCAAAAAACAATATACTTTCTATATGTTACTTTTGAACTAGATGTTATCGTCGACTTCTATTCAACACCACAAGCTATGTGTGTCCGATCAACGCTCGACCGGCTAAGCCCCAACTCATGTTTGCCGCATGAGTCAAGATTTCAATACAATATGGCCGGCACAATCACCCTCATAGGGGAAAAGATAATGTCGTCCCAAGTGAGGATTGAACCATCCCTATATCGGCAAAACACAGGTTTTGGGAGTTGAGACGTTTAGCCTCACACCTTCTCGGCTAACCATCTAATTCTCTTAGAGCCCAAATTATTATCGTTTTCAATATCTTTAAAACATCATTCAATAAAACAATTCTGTTAGGGGCATAAACCATTATTGGTATCGTCATACCATGACTTCCAAGTCATCTCTTTCATATACATTTAACCGGAAGGTTCGCTGTCACTTTATCATGCCCCACTTATCACAAATCAAGTATAAGGTAGTTCTTAACAACCAACCAAAACCATTTGAGAAAATCATTAAAATGATTTGGAGTCATGTTATTACTCAAGTATGATAATAAGTCTTTTCAACATGGGTCAAAATACCCCTTAACCATTGAAACGTAAATACAATATTTATATCCATCAAAATAGGAATTTCCTCTTTGACCCAGCAAATAACCAAACTTTAGGATAATTGGGGAAAAATATAATTCGTTTTATCTTCTCAAGGTTTAAATCAACATACATCTAAAAGCAAATTTCAAGAAAAGGAACATCATAATGTAATTTCATGTTCTTTTGGGAATTGCATATGAACACACTTGTAACCCTAGTTTGAAATCTATATACATATATAAGGGTTTAGAAAATCATAAATTTAAAGTTTACTTGAGAAGAGATTGTTCTGCGTACCTTGGAGAAAAGATGGTGGAGAGGAATTCTTGGGATAGAAACCCTAGCCTCTGCTTTTCTTGAAAACCTTAGGATTTTTGTGAAGAATCTTATTAGGAATTCATAACTAATGAGCAGAAAGGATTTGGAATACCTTAGAATAAATGAGAGGAATGTACCTTGTTGTTGGAGGATGAGGAGAGGAGAGAAAACCAACTTAGGGCTTGAAAGAGAGAAATATGAAAGGTTTTGTGGAAAAACGGACTTAGGGGTTTATATAACATTTTCCCGTGCACTGGCGCACACCTTGGGCACGCAGCAAGGCAGAAGCACTGGTTGAGTGCACTGGCGCGCAGCTTGGGCGCGCAGCAAGACAGTGGAATGCTCGGGCGTGCAACCCAGCACGTAGACTGAGTAGTACTCAATAAAATATGCATAACATTTTACTCAAAAGTTGTATTAATGAGCGATTAGTGGCGTTGGAAAGAAGACTCAAAGACCTTTAATTTGGTAGGTCATGGGACCCCTAACTCCTCCTACAATAGCAGTGATGCTCGTTTGAAATTGACCCTAGTATGAGTTTATACGAGAACTTAATCGGTAGGAAAGCTTTCAATTTAATTTCGTACTAGAGGTTCCTTAAGACCTTAAAAGACACCTAAAATGCACGGGGCGTTACACATGTGTTTCACTCCATATTTCTCTAATAAAGCATGAAACAACTTGTTGCAAAAGTGAGAGCCTCCATCACTAATAATTGCTCTTGGTGTACCAAATCTGGAAAAGATGTTCTTTTTCAAGAATGTTGTGACACACTTACCCTCATTACTGGGAAGCGCAACCTCCTCCACCCACTTTGATACATAGTCAACAGCCACCAATATGTACCAGTTTCCATTATATATCACAAATGGGCCCATGAAGTTAATTCCCCAAACATCAAACAGCTCGATCACAAGGATGGGAGTAAGTGGAAGCTCATGCCTCTTTGATATACCTCCTTCCTTTTGACACCAGCTGCAAGATTTTGCAAAATCATTGGTATCTTAGTGAATGATTGGCCAATAGTATCCGCATTGTAAGATTTTGTGCGCAGTCCATATACCACTATGATGTCCCCCAACAGGAGATGAATAGCAAGCCTCTAGTATCTCCATCATTTCAGCTTCAGGCGCACATCTTCAGATCATAGTATCAGCACACACACGAAACAAGAATGGCTCCTCCCAGAAGAATTTCTTAACATCAGACATGAACTTTCTTCTTCGGTGAACCGATATATCAAGAGGTACCAATTCACTTGCCAAATAGTTGGAAAAGTCGGCAAACCATGGGATCAAGTCTTGAGAAGCATCTAACACTTTCTCGTTTGGAAACCTATCATCTATATCTTGCTAATCATTCAGCTTCAACATCGCCTCTTCTTCTAACCTAGACAAGTGGTCTGCTACCAGATTTTGTGTGCCCTTTCGGCCCTTGACTTCAAAGTCAAACTCTTATAGAAGAAACACCCATCTAATCAGTCTCAACTTAGCATCTTTCTTCACCATGAGGTACCTCAGAGCTACATGATCAGTGTGCACCACCACCTTGGTGCCAAGAAAGTTGGATCTGAATTTTCAAACGCAAAAACCACAACAAGCAGCTCTTGTTCAGTCGCCGTGTAGTTCTTTTGAGAAGGATTAAGTGCTTTGCTAGGACTTCTCCTAGCTCCACTCCACTATCATCGCGCATAACCTCAAAAGGTTGAGACCAATCAGGAGAAATAATAATGGGAGCAGAGATCAACTTTTCCTTAAGGCATTTGAATGCCTTCAGACATGCATCATCAAACACAAATTTTACCTCCTTCTTCACCAATTTGCATAATGGATTTGCAATTTTGGAGAAATCATTGATAAACCTCTGATAGAAACCAGCATGCCCCAAAAAACTCCGAATCCCCTTCACAAAAACTGGTGAAGGCAATTTTTCAATCACTTCTATCTTTTCTTTGTCGACCTCTATACCCCTCTTAGAGATCTGATGGCCAAGCACTATTCCCTCTTTTACCATGAAGTGACACTTTTCCTAATTAAGTACCAAGTTGAATTCTTCACACCTCTTTAGTACATAACTAAGATGATCCAGACAGTCATCGAAAGAGTCACCAACCACCAAAAATTCATCCATGAACACCTCAATGGTGTCCTCCACCATGTCAGAGAAAATAGACATCATGCAACACTGAAAAGTTGTTGGTGCATTGCATAGACCGAAAGGCATCTTCTTGAAAGCAAATGTCCCATATGGACAGGTGAAAGTGGTCTTCTCTTGGTCTTTAGGAGTAATCAATATTTGATTGTATCCTGAATAACTGTCAAAAAAACAATACCATCCTCTACCAGCAAGACGGTCTAACATCTTATCTATGAACGGTATTGGAAAATGATCCTTTTTAGTCCAAGTATTCAGCTTCCTGTAATTTATGCGTATAAACCAGCCTGTAACTGGCTTCATTGGAATCAACTCATTATTCGCATTTGGGACTACAGTAATCTCAAACTTCTTAGGCACACACTGAACAGGGCTCACCCACTTGTTATCCGCAATAGGGTAAACCACACCTGCATCCAACCACTTGATAATCTCCTTCTTGACAACCTCTTGCATAGGCTAATTCAACCTACGCTGGTGTTCAATACTTGAAATGCAATCTGGGACTAGCTAAATTTTATGGGTGCAAATTCTAGGCAGAATCCCAATGATGTCAGCAATAGACCATCTAATGGCCTTCTTAAACTTTCTTAGAACAGAAACCAGAGCTTCAACCTGCCTTTCACCTAAATTTGGAGCAATAATAACTTGCAGGATCTCATTAGCTCCCAAGAACACATATCGGAAGTGAGATGGAAGTGTTTTGATCTCCAAGACTGGAGTCTCCTCAATAGATGGTCTAGCAAGTCGTGTCTGTCTATTCTTTAGATCCAAATCAAGTTTCTTTGGAGCATAACTATAAGACCACATACCTGCAAGTGCTTCTACCATATCATTATACTCCTCGATATCATCTCCATCAAAATTTAAAATCACAGTTGCAAGTGCTTCTACACTAAGTCTCTCCTCAACAGGCACAATTAGTTGATCCTCATCAACCATATTAATAATAGAAACCACGCTCATGTATTCATGATGCTTCATAGACTGGCAGACATTGAAAGTAACTACCTCATCATTCAGTCTGAACTTCATCTGCCCGGTCTCTAAGTCAACCAACGTGCATCCAGTGGTAAGGAAAGGTCATCCCATGATGATGGGAACATCAAAGTCAACCTCGCAGTCAAGGATCATAAAGTCTGCAGAAAAGATAAACGTATCAACCTTCACAAGTACATCATAGAGAATTCCTACAAGCCTTTTCACTGTGCGATCTATCATAAGAAGCCGCATTGTAGTCAGTTTAGGGGCTCCCAAGCCCAACTGATTAAACAATGGTAGTGGAATTAGATTAATACTAGCACCCAAATCACATAATGCTTTCACAAAGTAGAATTCTCCAATTGTGCACAGAATAGTAAACGCTTCAGGATCTTTCTTTTTCTACACTAAAGAACGTAAGGCTATTACACTACAATGGTCCAAATTATCAGTTGGCTCAAAGCTCACAGTTCTCTTCGTAGTCACCATATCCTTCATGAATTTAACTTACCCAGGTATCTGCTCCAATGCTTCAACTAAAGGAATGTTGATTGAAAGTTATTTCAGCATGGAGATGAACTTGTGAAATTTACCTTACTCGACTTTTTTCTTCAACCTCTATGGGTAAGGTGGAGGAGGCAATGTCATGGGCTTTAAGATTAGTGCAACCTATTTATTCTTTGCTTTTGCCTAAGAAGACTTACTCTCACTTGGGCCCTCACCGCTATCTTTCTCTTCGGAATCAACCACAATCTCAGCATCATCTTTATCAGACTCGGCCAGCTCATCAACAACTATAGGCATGGGAGAGTTAATAGTATATTTCCCGCTTCGGGTAGTCATATCCATTACCTGTCGATCATTCTTCGGATTCTGAATTGTGTCACTTAAGAGAGTACCTTTTTGATGCAAATTTATGCTAGTAGGCATCTGGTGCATCTGAGTCTCAATCTGCTTTATGGCAATAGAATGAGCCTCTACTGTTTGACTCATACCTGAAAGGTCAGCACGCATCTCCTTCAAGTTACCATTTGTAGAATCAACCTTTTGCAATACCTTGTTAATTAGCTCCTTCATGGATGGTTGTTCAAGTCTATCATATCAATTTCCAAGAGGGACATACAGACCGCTTCTATCATTATTGTAGCTATCCTTTTTATGCTAATCACCATCCCTGTCTATAGCTCTGCTTTATATCTATAACCAGACCAGTTGTAGTTGTCATCTCTATCCCTGTTTTGACCTTGATTTCCTTGGCCAGAGGCCCGAAAACTCGTTCCTTGATCATTCAGATAACTAACCTCTTCATGAGATGAGTAATCATTTGGACTTGGTGCTTTCCCTTGTGAACCGATGGCTTTCACCTTTTCTACCCCCTCATCTAGGATTTTCTTTGCAATCAAACCAATTCTTGTCTTCAATTCAACAACCTCTTGTCTGATCTCTTGCAAATCTTGAAGTTTAATGGACTTACCAACTGCATAAGCACCTGCTAGACTCTCAGACTCTCTAGTATGCCATGCTCTGTTGGTTTTGGTAACCCTATCAAGCATCTCAGAAACTTCAATATAAGAATTCTCCATAAATGATCCATCAGTTACTGTATCGGCTACTACTTTGGTGTTTGCATTCAATGATTTATAGAAGATCTCCATCAGATGACGTGAAGGGATTCCATGTTTCGGAACTTGTTTTAGCTTCTTATTGAACTTCAACCATGTCTCATATATCACCTCCACAGGTAGCTATTTGAAATTGTAAACCTCTTTCTTTAGCTGCAGCATCCTTGATAGAGGAAAGAACCCATCCAGAAACTGAGTTTTCAACTCGTGCCATGTGTATATAGATTTATCAGGCAACTCTGTGAGCCACACAGTTGCCTCTCTAATCAATAAGAATGGAAATAGTCTTAGTTTGATCGAATCTTGCCCCACTCCTGGTAGATTATAAGCTTTGCAAATCCCCAAAAAATTCATCACTTGTAGTTTGGCATCCTCGGTAGGCTTTCCAGCATATAGTCCCTTCAGGTTCAGCAACTGAATCATGGTGCTTGTAATGTCAAACTTTGTATCTTCAGGTAGTGGTGGAAATAATATTGGTTCAGTAATTTCCAAATCCTCTACATCATCATCATCAATATGGTAGCGAGGGGCATGACTTAGTTTCTGCACCAGCCAGCCCCTATTCTGCGGCAAATTTTATCGAGTCGCTGCTTTTTCTCTCGCAGCTTGTTATCGTGCTTGCCTTGCTTGCTCAGCTGCCGCATTTTGAGCTGCAAGGTCTGCTACAATTTGAGCATCTTCAGCAGCAAAAGCGTCTTCTCTTGCCTTTTTTCTCTGCTCTTCTTCGGCCAATATTCGAGCTGTGGCCTATTCCGGTGTCTCGTAGTTTCCCTCCTTAGCCATGTTTCTAAGCGTTCGAGGGAGTTCTGGATCGAATGGAATCAAGGAATTGCCTTGACTCTTAATGTTGGGCATGCACAAGTGTGCAACCTGTAGAAAAAAACTAATACAACAAAATAAGTAAAATCAGGAAATAAGGTCTAATAGTGAAATAAACACAATCTCTCTTAATCCTAAACCGTAGTCCCTGGCAATAGCGCCAAAATTTGATACGCCTAAATTACACCTCCTTTTAGAAGCATAAGCAGTCGATGTACAAATATAGAACCCAATGAAGGTTGGGGTTGATCCCACAAGGAATATGGTAGGACTTTTATTGATTAGTGTTACTTGCGTTGTTAGCCATTTATTTCCCTACGAAGTGGGATTTTAAGTAATAAATATTAATCGTAACTTAGATTCATAACAAGTAATAAGTAATAGTTTTAAGAGTTGTAATCAATAAGGAAAGTGACTAGGATAGTGTTCCCCATGAGATCATAACTTAGTAAGGCGTTGTACTTAGTAAACTAGATTGGTCCTTAGCATGCAGAATCGGTAAGTTAGGTTCACCTAAATGGTTAGTCCCCTAGATATATGAATTTCACCACACGCCTTGGTCCAGCCGTGGGTTTATGATTTACTGGCCCTTACCCAGGATCCCAGATTAGCTATTCCCATACAAGGTCAAGCTATTAGATGAGGGTTGGTAGCCTCAAATCTCTGTTGTTGAACAACCCTTTTCCCATCTGTTACCTCCTTGGTCCGAAAAGTAAGGATAAGGCGAGTTCTAACGTTGTACACTGTTAAAAAGCAATCAAAGCGAAGGGAAGAATAATACATGCATAAACACCACCCTAGAATTACCAAATACTTTGCCTACTTCATTAATCCTAAATCGTATTCCCCAGTAATTTCTTCCAAAACATAAACAAAACGTAACAAATTCAAGACAAAGTCGGGAACCCCAAAATTAAACCTAAGGGGAAGTATTTATAGACAAAAAAGGCCAAATCCTAAGTGAACTAGGAAAGTTGGATGTGGTAATTCCGATGGGACACCCCACGGTCCATCATGGATGTGACGGGTGTCGTGGGTGCCCGTCAGGCTTCCTCATGCTTGAACTCCAAGTCTTATGCGTTATTTCCACGGGTTACTGCTATGAGAAATCGTGGGTGTGATGCTTGTCGTGGCCATCTCATTGGTTACTTAGTTTCATCTTCAATCTCCACTGGCTCAATCCGATGGGATCTACAACATCCCATCGTGTCTCTCATGGGCATCGTGGAATCTTGTCAAGTTTAGCCTTTGACCTTCAGTTCCACTAGTCAGTTCGACGGGCTCTGTGATGTCCTGTGGCTGGACCGACACCCGTAATGGCAGGACGTGGGAGATGAGTTCTTGCCTTTAGTCTCCCTGGTTCATTTCGACGGCTTCTCCCATGGTATGTGGTGGATCCTACACCCATGGGGCATGACTTTCACCTAGAAATCTGTAACTTTTTGGTACTTTTGTCTTTTCAACACTTTTTCCCTGTACATGCAACAAACAACATCAAATTCAATAAAATGTACTTAAGAACTCCCAAAATCCTTAGTCTTAAGTGTCAAAAGTGTCATGAAATCCTGGCACATCACTTACCTGGAAGAGAAAATAGCCCTAGCCATGGAAAAATTACTTCTCTAGAAATTTGGAATGAGTTCTTAGAGTTATGAGGGAGAAACACGAAATAACTGACTTAAAACGCATATTCTGCCTGGCATCATTCGTTGCAGTAGTCAAATCTTCACTGAAGTAGACTCACTATAGATACCAAGGCCTCGCTATGGAGAATCCTAATGAAATTGCTAACTCTCACTACGGTGAGTCTCCGGCCGCTATGACGATTTCGCTGCAATGAAAAATCCACCGCTTCAGGGGTGCCTCTTATTCAGAATCTCAGTAAAAGCTGAACTAAGCCTTATTTCACAAAACTAATATCACCTTTAAGACCACACAATATAAACTAGTTGTGTCAACCACTGTAAAGGCTTGCTACAAACTCACTTGTAGTCTCAAAATTTCCTATAGAGGTCTAACAAGGGTACTATGGACCTAACTACCCCATAACGATTGAACATATTGTTAGAAAAAAACAAAAAAAATTCCTCTTAAATCTCCTAAAATTAAGTTCTAAAGCTTTAAAAATTGAGTTATGAGGTTTTGAGTCAAAATAAGACTTTAAAATCTACCAGGTGAAATCCACCTTTGAAAACACAGAGCCCCTGTCGCATTCACGATGATGTCTGACTCAAACTCATCGCGTTTGCGAGGGTTTCATCGCATTCGCGATGAAGATATCAGACTCGACCCCACCCAGACCATTCCTTCTACGCGATCATAGCCCTACTTTGCGATCGGGATGGTCAAACCCATTTGTTCTTTATGAACGCGAGATGGATGTTGCAAACGAGAAAAATAGGAGAGTTAGCACCAGTTGACAACAATTCAACTGAAGGGAACAATAAAAAATCTTCTAAATGGACCCTTGAAATTCATTCGAAACCCCGTGAATATAAATCAACTATGGTAGTAGACTAAAAATTAATATTCTGGACTCAATAAAATCATAAAAATTATCAACGAAAGTCGTTATTAATGAATTTTGACCAAAGTCAACTCTATGCCTTAACTTTTAACTTTCCAACAAACTACTCAAAATCCATCCGAACGTCTCGAGACCTGAACCAAAGGTGCTAATATCTCAAAAATGACATTTTGGAGCTAACAAAACTAACATAATTCTAATATGATGTCTAAATTACCAAATATTGATTAAAGTCAACCATATCAACTTTAAAACTTTTCAAAATGAAAATCTTGCATAGAACCTAATCAAACACCTCAAAAATCCTGCCACCCACTCTTACAGATTATAAATACTATGATATAACTACGAAGAGGGCTAAAATGATCAAAAGCTAAAAAATCACCATGAGAATTCTTATAACTGGGTACTTGACATTTATAATCATTATTCAAGAAATTCAAATCGGATATGTACACATATGACTCAAATATAATCTTATTATCAAGACACCAAGCTTGATATTGTGAATTGTGAGTGAAACAAAAGGCTTATCAATTTATTGAGGCTGTAAAAAATTCATCAAGAGTTCTATTTTAGCCGCCCTAATTAAGTAATACCTGCCTGATATTTTTTTGTACGAATATCCAATATTAGATAACTTTCAGAAAGAATAATATACTTCTATTTTGCTACTGCATTCAGACACATGTGAATGAAACTTCAATCAATTTTAATATGTGATTCACCCATGTATGACTAAGAAAATATATATAAAAAAAATTAAAAGAGTGTTAAATGGATATCGTCAAATTGATGATTAGAATGTGTTGTTTATGATACATGAAACTTATGTTTCAAATTTTAGCTTATTCATAGTAGATTTGAGTGATTAAACTTGAAAAATAAATTATTAGTATTTTGACAAAGACTTTCAAACTTACATGTCAGAAATTTCAGCTCATATTTACATGTAGTTCAGTCGTATGTGCATGACTAAAGTGTAAATTTGAAGAAAAAAAATTAAAAGGGTGTAAATAGATTTACTAGATTTGTGTGTGCTTTTATAAATGTATGATTGTATTTTATTTTTTATGATATATGTAACTTATATTTCAAATTTAATTTTATTTAGAGTATATTTGAGTTTTGAAACATGTATTTAATTGTTTAAATTTGAAGAATAAATTATTATTTTTTTGTTCAGACGCACATGCCTGAAATTTTGGTCTATTTTCACATGTTTCAATCATGTATGACTGAGGACAAACATACATGAAAAGATTCAGACATATATGACTTAAAGTTTAATCAATTTTTACTTACACCTCGATAAAAAATGTCTGAACGTTTACCTTTGCAAGTGATACTAACCATCAGGTGAAAACGTCTGATGTTAAGCCTTCAGAAGATCACACTTTCAAATGCGAATATCTGAAATTATCAAATTTTTGACGTGATTGTCTGACCTTTATTCCAAAGCGGTAAACTTGAAAAAAATAAAATATGAAACGAGTATTAGTTAAATAGTGACATTAAAAGCGGATAGCTGTGCACTTTTCCATTTAGGCCCTCTTGATCTTTTTTGTAGATAAGAAGAAAAAATTAATCTACATCAATGGATAATTTATTCCTAAATTATGATAAGATTATCTCTGTGAAAATTAATCTACATCAATGGATAATTTATTCCTAAATTATAATAAGATTATCTCTCTGACTTAGAGGTCACAAGTTCGAACATAGAAGCAGTCACAGATGCTTGCATTGGGGTAGGCTGTCTACATCACATTCCTTGAAGTGCAGTCCATGGAATGCTTTATGCACTGAACTGCCTTTTTTAATCACCTTCTTAATAAATTTTAAAAATTGAGAACTACATTTCATTTATTCAATGCCAAATCAACTATTTGTAGCTTGTTTGGCCAAACTTCTAAATCAGCTTATTATGAAAAATATATTTTCAAAAGTACTTTTCAAAAAAATAATTTTGGTGAGAAACAGTTCGTGTTTGGCCAATAAATTTAAAAAACACTTTTGAGAAACAATTAATGCTTGGCTAGAATTTTTAAAAATATTTTTAAAAGTGTATTTTTCTCAAAAGTGTTTTTAGGAATAAACTATTTTTTTTAGCTTCTAAAAAATAACTTCTGGTACTCTCGAGAAACACTTATTTTCTTCCAAAAGGTTGGCCAAAAAGTAAGTAAAAAAACAACTTATTTTTTAGGAAAATGAGATATTTGGCCAAACTTTTGAAAAAAATTAAGTACTTCTGGGAAGCCCTCTACACACACATACAAAAGAAAAAACTTGGCTTTTACACAAAATGGAGAAGAATTTGTTGACTGTGTTTTTTCTAGCCACCTTATTAATCTTTTCATGTGGTTAGTTTTTTTTCTCTTTCTCTTTCTCTCTTCCCCTAAAACATATAATATTTGAACATATCGACTTTAGATCTTTTTCAATCATACAATAATTTTCAATCTCTCATGATGAGTTATATTATTAGTTAATTATTTGAATTTATATATTCTTCCATTTGATGCTAATAAGTTTTTAATTCTCAGATGCGGTGACATGACAAGAGTGCAACGCTTGCGATCCGGTCATGTGTGAATGTCGCGATGGAAATTGTTATTGTAGTGATTCCAAAGCAGACTCTGCTAATCAACAAGACAATGGATTTGATCACAAAGTTATCTTGGAGAAAAATTTGTAGTTGTTGAAGCAATTCGAGTTTGTTCAAATAAATCTATAGCCTAATTATCGGCTTATGAAAATTATTTGTATGTTTTAAGGAGTATTATAATATCAAATGATGTCTTCATTCAAATTTCATACCTATAATTTATAAATAAAGTCAAATAGTAGATATTTAGATGTCAACGGAAATATAAAAAAAAAAAACTAAATTATTTAGTATCACGATTTAGAGATAATTAGATGTATATTTAATTATTATTTTTTTAAAACGAGGCTTTATATTATACTTGGTAGGTACAAATTTATTCATACCCGATTTTCACCTCAAATAAAAAATTTGGATTCTAGCATTTAAAATTTAAATGAAAATTACTACTCTCTCCGTCCCAAAATAAGTATCACTTTAGCTCATTTCACGCCCATTAAGAAAAAAATACAATAGTTTACTAAGGTACCCCTATTTATTAGATGTTTCTTAAAAATTGAGCACTATTAAGAAGAAATAGTTCCTTAATATAAGAATACAGTTGAAAATAATTATTATTTTTTATCTTGAATTCTTAAAGCGACACTTATTTTAGGACAATTTGCAACAAATGACAATGTAACAATAACCAAACTCCCGATTCGTATTGATAGGAACAGACCCAATTAAGTCAAGACTTAACCAATTAATGAAAACAATGTATAATTAGTGTTAGTTTACTTGATTTTGATACTTATTAGTTTATAAATAAAGATAAATTACACATATTTAGATGTTGAAAAAATATAAAAAGTTAGTTACATAGTGCTTAAATTTAAAGTCAATGTTGATTAGTCAGATATATATTCAAATTTAAATATCATATAATTTTTAAATAAAATAAAAAATGAAACGAGGCCTTATATATTATTCTTGTGATGAATTAGTCGAGTATATACCATAAGAAAGTGAAAGTTTATAAGCCTATTATGAAGTTTTCTTTTTAGGTTACATAAAGGATAAAAGTGTGAGAAATTTAGGATAAAAGTGTTTTATCCAAGCACTTATATGATGAAAATTATTCGCAATGGGTATATATGTTAAGCCAATATATTCATATTGTGTACTTGAATATAGAGTTATTTTTTACTTAATTGATATACATTTATACTTTATTGAATCACTTAACTATGATATAAGTTATATTAATTTGACATAAATAACTGATCAGGATAAATTTTTATCCACTTATACTCGATAAGGTCTAGTTCAGTAGTCGTTGTTTATCTCCTTTTTCCCTAGGGTGATACCCCATTAAGCTATGAGATCATTTTCCCTCGGGAGACGTGGAGCCTAGAAATGACTGGATTGCCAAGGCAATAGGAGACATATGCTAAAAAGTTAAACTCTCTTGATTCTATTAACACAAATAAACAATTACAGGTTAGAAAGGTAAATCCAAGAAATAGGTAAGAAATAGTAAATTGTAACAATCCTCATAGCCTTGTTGAGATTTTTGCGTATTTTGACTATTTTATCCCTTTTCGTAGTTTGGTTTTGATACTTGTGGTATGCAGAAGTGGGTGACACAATTCTTGAGGTGTTTGAATGGGAGGTATGAGAGTTTTTCATTTTGAAAGGCTTGGAAGTTGGAAGGTTTGACTAAAGTCAACATTCATAGAAGATGAGCTTAGAATGAAATTTTGACAATTTCATTAGCTTCGGAATGTGATTGTCGGGTTGGTTGAACCTTTTGGTTTGGGTCTTGAGGATTTTAGATGAGTTTTGAGTCCGTTGATGAAAATTTGAAAATCTCTAAGTTAAGAGTTAATATTTATTCAAGATGGCCTCGGTCGGTGTTTTGATGGTTCCATTAGATTTGAAATGTCAGTTTTAGTCTACTAGCATATTTGATTTGTGTTTACGGGGTTTCGAATGATTCCTGAGGGTCTATTCGAAAATTTTGAACTTGATCCTTCTTGTTGTCACAACTAGTTTTCTAGTACATGTGTATTCCGTCTTCACGTTTGCGAAGGGTATCACACAATCACGAAGTCAGTCACCGCGATCATGAGGTAGGCTCCACAATATCGAAGGGTTTGTCAGTCGAGTCCGGTGGGTTTTGGTCTTTGCAAACGCAACTGGACAATCACGATGGATCTGGGTCAGATAGTCCCAGGATCACGCTGGAGGATCTACAATTGAGATGAATAACGGTACCGGGGTAGAATTAAATTTTTATTTTTGAACTTAAACTCCATAACTCGATTATTGAAGTTTAGGAACTCATATTTGGGCGATTCAAAAGGCAAATTTTGAGATTTCTTTCTTGGGTATGATTCTTTACTAGTATTTACACATTTTCAAATCCTTTATTGATGATTTCACCTTCAAATCAATGATTTTAAATTAGAAATTTTAGAATTTTGGGGATAAAGTTAAGAATTCGTATTTTAAAGTTTTGAAGGTCGATTTGGACCTGGATTTTGATGAAATTTCATATTTGAGTTCCATACTTTATGGGTAATCTATTTTCCAAATAAAACTCTACTTTTTCCCTTTTGGGCTTGGGGTTGACTTTTAGACCCCGAAAGAAAAGTATGACAATATGAGTGTCTACAGTTTTGTATGCTTATGTAGATTACATATTTAATTAGATTGGACTCGTTCGGAGACTTTAAAAAAGGGTAAAGCTACTATTTCACTCATCGGACTTTATTTAAAGCAAGTTGAGACTTTTTTTGAGACTTTTTCAAATTGTTTACGTGTTAATTGATATAAGGGGAGAAATAGAGAATTTGAGTCTCGTATAGGTGAGATGATGAGTACCTATGCGGGTCTCAATGTTATGTATAGGGTTTAAGTAATTAATGGACTTATTTGGATTATTTTTTTGATGTGATCTGATTTATGTGAATTGTTACTTACGTGATTCTTTTTTTTTTTGTTAATTAACATCTTTTATTAACCACCAGTGAAGACTTACAAAATCAAGCTGCTAGAACTCAGCCATCTTCTCCGAAATGTCAAAGCACCTAGCGAACCTATAAAACTAGGACCAAAGATCTAGTCTACATAAACTAAGACAACATAAGTGATCTAACCCTTTGAGGAGCCCTAATAATACAAGTATAAGCAATGGTTCTAACAATTCTCTCCATTTGATTGCTCTTCCTTTAAAAAATTCTCTGGTTCCTTTCACTCCATACTGTATATATAACTTATGCATAAACCAATCTTAAAATATGAGAATCTAGTGATTTTTCCTTGGAATTGTGCATACTCCAATGTATATGTTGTTCCCATATAGTTGGTAGTTGATAGGTCATCGCCATCCAAAGAATTACGCTTCTCCATACTTAAGTGGTAAAATCAAAAGTGGCACAAATGTGATCTCTGGATGCAGGCTGAGCTAAGCATAGGGAACATTTAGGATCAACCTCAATAGCCCATTTTATAAGTCTGTCTGCAATCAATAGCTTTCCCTGCAATCCTAGCCACATATTGAACTTTGCTTTTGGTCTAGATGCATTGTTGAATAACAAACACTTCCAAGCTACTCAAGGTGCCTCACCTAATAGGTGCAAGTAAATCTGTCTTATGATGCTCTTTGTGTGATTGATAGGAGAGGTTAATTATTGAAAATATCCCTAGATGCAAATATTTTCCTGACCATCCAACACGCCTATTAGGTATAGACATGGTGTCCAGTTCTTGATTCTTAATGTAGTATGCATGAAGCCTTCTTATCCATAACTTATCATGCTTATGTGCCACATCCTAGAATGTTTTGGCTTTGCCACTAGGTTTCATAGTTGCGAGTTAATAAGATTGAGTCCTTCAGCTAAAATTGATTAGTCTACTTTGTCCCATGCTACCAAGGCTCTCTTTGTGATAGTGTTTGCTCAAGACCAAAAGTAACTCATGAAGTATGCATCAACGGTCTTCAAGAGTTTGATTGGTAGAATAAATAGTAAGGACCAATATGATTGTATACCAAAAAGAATAGTCTGGACCAGCTGCACTCTTCCTACATAAGAGAGTTTTTTTTACCGTCCATGATGATATCTTTGCAACAATTCTTTCAATGAGGCATTGCCACTGAAATAGAGAGAGATTTTTGGTTGATCATGGGATTCCTAAGTACTCTACTGGTAGTTGACCTTGTGTATAGCCTAACAACTCCTGGTCTCTCCTCTGTACCCCACTAAAGTACATTGAGCTCTTGGTTAGGTTGGCTTGAAGCCCCAACATCTTTGACTAGTAGTTCAACTACTTCTCATGTATTTATATGACTTCGGTAGATTGAGCCAAAGGTTGATACCACACATTATAGTAATGTCAATACTTGAGTTGCGGGACCAACAAAGAATTTCAATGATGATGTGGATCCCTGCAGCTCTGAATCTGATATTAAGAGTCTGACTTTTGTCCAAGTTGAGTAGTTTATTCCTTGCACTAGGCAATTCAGAAAAAGGATGAAAGTTGGATGTACCTACAAAAACAAAAGCTTGGTTAGATAAGAAATCAGTCAGTGAATTGCCCTCTTCGAATACATGTTTTATTATCACATTGAAGTTCTGCATCAAGATTTTGATCATTTCTACTTCTGTGATAACACACCATAGGATCTTCCCTGCCTGGTACGAGATACATATCGATTGGCTTGGGTACTATGCCTGGTACAAGTTTTATATTAGTTGGCTCAGGTTCCACGCCTGGTACGGGTTGATTTTACTTGTATTGATTTCATTCTATCAATGGTTCTATGAGTGGACCAGGTGATATTCTTGAATTATAATTATTGCATAATGGTTCATGAGAGGCCGGGTGGTTGTGTTTAAATGTGGGGTTGGTTTTAGTGTAGACCGGATTGTATGTTGAACACGTAGGTGTTATCTTAGGGATCCTTGGTTGGTCCAGATTATGTGGAAAGGATATAAGTTTATTGTCATTGTGTATTGTTCAGTGGTTTTTAAACTTGTTACATGTGGTTGGTAAGCTAGAGAAAAGACTTAGAGTCTGCAATGATATTGTTGACTTATTTATCATGTTTGTCGTACTTTACTCAGCCTTGGTTTATTATTCATATATTGATTATTGGGGCTGGCCGATGATCCTACCAGTACACAGTGGTTGTGTACTGATTTTGCACTTACTTTTCTCTTTGTAAGTACAAGACATATTCTGGTGGATGACATGCGATCTCAGTTGTTGTCTCGATGATTTTAGATTCCAAGAGTGATCTACTCATTCGGATGCCATGGTTTCATCCAATATATTTCTAGTCCATTATTTAGGGCTCAGATTCTCTTATTTTATTTGGGGTTGCATCCCTATTTCTTAGATAGTAGTAAATGTTTTGGTATGGTGACTTTTAGATTCTAGGGGTAATTTTCCGCAGATGATAGTTTATTTAAATGGATCTGGTTTTGAACTGTTAGATTCGTTATGTGTTGAGTTGGATAGTTGGTTCGCTAATCTGGGGGTTGAGTGGGTTCCACTCGCAGCATGTTGGGTCGTGACAATTCAAATATCAATTTCATCCTAAAAATTGTTAGTTAAAAACTTAGAAGCAAGATAAATGATAATTACATCAACCCATAGGCTTTCCCACAATTTTCATGAGTTCCAGGGTTCTAACCCATAAACCACCATTAAAATCACCTCCTTTGATTCGAGGGTGTTATACAATTACTAGATGGAGAAGTTGACGGAGGAAACTTACTAATACGCTTAAATTACACCTTCTTTTAGAAACGTAAGCGATTGATGTTCAAATATAGAACCCAACGAAGGTTGGGGTAGATCCCGCTGGAACTATGGTAGGACTATGGTTGATTAGTGTTTACTTGCGCTGTAAGTTGTTTATTTCCCTACGAAGGGGGGTTTTTAAGTAGCAAATATTAATCGTAACTTAGATTCGTAACAAGTAATAAGTAACATGTTTAAGAGTTATAATCAATAAGGGAAGTGACTAGGATAGTGTTCTCCATGAGATCATAACTTAGTAAGGCGTTGTACTTAGTAAACAGATTGGTGCTTAGAATGCAGAATTGGTAAGTTAGGTTCACCTAAATGGTTTGACCCCTAGATAGATGAATTTCACCACACACCTTGGTCCAGCCGTGGGTGTATGATTTACTGGCCCTTACCCTGGATCCCAGATTACCTATTCTCGGACAAGGTCAAGCTATTAGATGAGGGTTAGTAGCCTCAAATCTCCATTGTTGAACAACCCTTTTCACATCTGTTACCTCCTTGGTCTGGCAAGTAAGGATAATGTGAGTTCTAACGTTGTACACTGTTAAAAAGCAATCAAAGTGAAGAGAAGAACAATACATGCATAAACGCCGCCCTAGAATTACCAAATACTTTGCCTACTTCATTAATCCTTTATGGTTCCTACAACCCTAGTTGTGGATTTAGCTACTCATGTTCATGGGTAAACAATCAAGAGTTGTTGAAATATTCATGAGAATATACTTACAAGAAGTAGTAAAGAAATCCAGAATGTTGAATAATTCTCAAGAACACTTCAATGATCAAGAACAAACTTTAATTCTCAAGAACTGTGTTATGATGTCTTCCAGAACATAAACAAAACGTAACAAATTCAAGACAAAGTCGGGAACCCTGAAATAAAATCTAAGGTGAATTATTTATAGACAAAAAGGCAAAATCCTAAGTGAACTAGGAAAGCTGAATGCGGTACTTCTGACAGGATTCCCCATGGTCCGTCGTGGATGCGACGAGCATCGGGGGTGCCCGTCGGGCTTCCTCATGCTTGAGCTCCAAGTCTTTTGCCTTGTTTCCATGGGTTGATGTGACGGTAATTTGTGGGTGCGATTCCCATCGTGGCCATATCATTGGTTACTCAGCTCCATCTTCTATCTCCATTAGCTCGATCCGACGGACTCTGCAACATCCCGTTGTGTCTCTCACGGGCGTCATGGCAGCTCATCAAGTTTAGCCTCTGAGCTTCAGTTCCACTGGTCCAGTCCGACATGATCTGTGACGTCCCATGGCTGGACTAATGCCCATCGTGGCAGGACGTGGGAGATGATTTCTTGCCTTTAGTCTCTCTGGTTTATTCCGACGGCTTTTCCCACGGGATGTGGTAGATCCCACGCCCGTGGGGCATGACTTTCATCTAGAAATCTGCAACTTTTTGGCACTTTTGGCTTTTCTACACTTTTTCCCTGTACATGCTACAAACGACATCAAATCCAACAAAATATACTTAAGAACTCCCAAAATCCATAGTTTTAAGCGTCGAAAGTGTCATAAAATCCCGGCACATCAACACACTTAACTTAGAATGTTTGTTTGTCCTCAAGCAACAAACAAAAACAAAAACTAAAAAGATGCTCAAGTAAAAGGAAACTAGAGACTATAGCAGCAACATGATTCATTAAACCTTTTCAATCTCAGAATAGTACCCACTCCTTAACAGCTCAAAAACCAGTGCAGTTATTGAAGTTATCAAAACAACACAAGACGAATCCATGAGTGACAACATGATATTCATGAGCAAGCTAACATACACAGCAAACATTCAGACCAAATAATTAGCAATCACAGCCTACTCTAGTTTTATTGCATCTTGCCCCACTCCTGGTAGATTATAAGCTTTGCAAATCCCCACAAAATTCATCACATGTAGATTTGCATCCTCAGCAAGCTTTCCAGCATATAGTCCCTTCATGTTCAGCAACTGGATCATAGTGCTGGTAATGTTAGACTTTGTATCTTTAGGTAATGGTGGCAATACTATTGGTCCAGTAATTCCTTAATCCTCTACATCATCATCATCAACATGGTAGCGAGGGGCATGCCTTGGCTACTGCAACTGTCGGCCCCTATTCTGCGGCAAATTTTGTCGAGCCGCTACCTCATCTCTCGCAGCTTCTTGTTGTGCTTGCCTTGCTTGCTCAACTGCCACATTTTGAGCAGCAAGGTCTGCTGCAATTTGAGCATCTTCAGCAGCAAGAGCGTCTTCTCTTGCCTTTTTTCTTTGCTCTTCTTCGGCCAACATTCGAGTTGTGGCCTTTTCCGCTATCTCGTAGTTTCCCTCCTTAGCCATGTTTCTAAGTGTTCGAGGGAGTTCTGGGCCAAATGAAATCAGGGGATTGCCTTGACTCCTAGTGTTGGGCATGCACAAGTGTGCAACCTGTAGAACAAAACAAAAACAACAGAAAAAGTAAAATCAGAAAATAAGGACTAATAGTTAAATAAACACAATCTCTCTTAATCCTAAACCATATTCCTCAGCAATGGGGACAAAATTTGATACGCCCAAATTACACCTCCTTTTAGAAGCGTAAGCAGTCGCTGTACAAATATAGAACCCAACGAAGGTTGGGGTCAATCTCACAAGAAATATGGTAGGACTTTGGTTGATTAGTGTTTACTTGCGTTATTAGCCATTTATTTCCCTACGAAGGGGTTTTTTAAGAGATAAATATTAATCATAACTTATATTCATAACAAGTAATAAGTAATAGTTTAAAGAGTTTTAATCAATAAGAAAAGTGACTAAGATAGTGTTCCCCATGAGATCATAACTTAGTAAGGCATTGTACTTAGTAAACTAGATTGGTCCTTAGCATGCAGAATCGGTAAGTTAGGTTCACCTAAATGGTTAGTCCCCTAGATAGATGAATTTCACCACATGCCTTGGTCCGGCTGTGGGTGTATGATTTATTGGACCTTACCCTGGATACCAGATTAGCTATTCCCGGACAAGGTCAAACTATTAGATGAGGGTTGGTAGCCTCAAATATCTGTTGCTGAAAAACCTTTTTCCCATCTGTTACGTCCTTGGTCTGGAAAGTAAGGATAAGGCGAGTTCTAACGTTGTACACCGTTAAAAAGAAATCCAAGCGAAGGGAAGAATAATACATGCATAAACACCACCCTAGAATTACCAAATACATTGCCTACTTCATTAATCCTTCATGGTTCCCACAACCCTAGTTGTGGATTTAACTACTCATGTTCATGGGTAAACAATCAAGAGTTATTGAAACAATCATGAGCATATACTTACAAAAAGTAGTAAGGAAATATGGAATTTTGAATAATTCTCAAGAATACTTCAATAAATCAAGAACAAACTTTAATTCTCAAG